>NW_010729231.1:265756-415740 GCF_000365185.1 Nelumbo nucifera | reverse complement strand
TGTTTATTCAAAGCATGCCCCATAATAATTACCGAATACAGTAATTAAACCTTAAATAAGAATCAATATTTATTAAGTCATTAAAATTGTTAAGCCAAATCATTAATGTTTATTCTTAAATGCAAAATATGAATTAACAAATCTATTATATAATAATTATAGCCAGTTGGTAAAAAATATTTTATGTAAATATTTAAATAATTACAAATTTAGTTAATATTATTACTATATAACAAAAAAATTAAATTAAATACTAAAATAAATTAATAATAATAATGGTTAAATTAAAGTAATAAACAGTTCAAGTTGAATTTAATGACCCATATAATTTTACGGGTTTGACATATAAAGGTCAATTTATGTGGACCCATATAAATGCCTTAAAAAGTGGCAATTTATAAATAGTAATAAAAATCATTAATGTTTATTCTATATATATATATATATAATTAACTTCCCCATACTTAGTACGGGGTCATTCACTAGTTTTATTTGAAACCAAACCAAATCGATTCAAGTGCAGTTTGGTTCAGCTTCTGAAAATGGTCAATTTGAAATGCCGATTAGGTTCCAAAATTCCAACTGAGCTAAACGGACTTGACCGAATGAACTCCTCTTACTTTTTGCATTTGTCAGGTATGAAGCTAGTGTGTATAACCATACATGATATAACACAATCACAGAGTATTCAATTTATTAACAGAAAAGGTTTAAATTGGCATTGCACCCTTGGCTTAATTATTCAGTCGGCCTTGAATGTGCATCAGCATAGAAGCTCGGTCCCTAATAGGCAGTTCGATGCAGGGAAAATTGAACAATTAGTGACAGATCAAGAAAAAACCTTCAATAATTATGTAAGACAATCGCATGGACGGATTGACCATATCCTGAAAGGTGGAAATTTGATTGCAGCCAAAAGTCTGCTTTCCAAAATAGGGAGTATACACCTACTCCACAAGCACATGCCTTGCTCAAGAATTCTAATACACATCCTACGAAATCTCTCTTATGACCCACCATCTGTATATGGATAAAATCACATTATCAGTTTATCACAACCCAAAATAATGTTAGAATAATTTTTTTCCAATGATTGAGCTACATTAGGCAAGAAGCAGCTTTGTAAATCATTGTTCTTAATAAAACAAGATTCACTAAGGACCTGTTCGTTTTTCAGGAACCTACTTTCCCAGGAAACACTTACTCCGGTAAGTTTACCCATGTTCTTTTTTGTTTAATTTACCTGGGTAAATGTATCTTCTGGGGCATTTTTGACCATTTTAATTGGGAAACTCAACTTACCAAGTCTGATACCTGGGAAAATCAATTTGCCATGGGTCCCACATGTTTCTGAAATAAGAACATGGGTAAGTTGGTCAATGGAACACCCCCCACCTCCTTTCAAAATCCCAAAAACAAACAGGGCCTAAATGACATTGGCAGTGACAAATAAGACATGGTTTCACTTTTTAAATCTTTTTTCTTTTTCATTTATTCACTAACTGAAGAAGGGAAAACAAGATGCAGGGTTTCAAATCGAACACAATAATGGCTCAAATGTTCAAATTGAAGAACATAAGCAAACTGTCTTCCAAAAATTAGAACTAGAAGCACCACCTTGAGAAGAAAGCGTCATCTACAAGTCATTGTTCTTCAGCTTTCTCTTTCTTCTGCTCCAAGTACCTGTGATAAGAAAGCACAAGAAACTAAGATCTACTGTTCCAATTGATTCTGTCATTCCGTGTATTTCTCATGCATGTAGGTAAATAAAGAATGTTTGGAATAATTTTGCTTCCAGAAGTCGACAAAATACAGGCAACATTAAATCAAATGTTCATTGAAAGGACAGTCACAGCAGTGGAATTTTGAGTTAGGGTCCACCCAACAAATCTTCCTTCAATTTGATGATCCAAATTAGTCATCATTTGTATATGTAGAGAGAATTAAAACACTTTGTTTGAAATGCCAAGTAAAGGATATGTTTATTTGCTGTCTGCACTATTATCTTTTTTTGAATAACATTTTATAAAATTGTATGCACAGTGAATAAAAGCAGGTTAGAAAGCACATAATTTCATAATTGAAGTAAATTACTTATTTTTTCAAGTCTTTTCCTTACCCATGAGCCTTTGCCCAACGTGAAAGTTGATAGAGCTGCACTGTCTCATTTGATGCATGGCATGCTAGAAGCAGATAATTGCGTGGCTGCACCATCCATGCGAATCTCATGAATAACCCTGAATAAACACACATTGCTGCAACACCAAATTAAATGTAAGTTATGGTCTACTAGCATAAGAAAGCCAAATGGAAGTTCATATTTTTCAAATCCACATTTTTAACCTGCAGTCATATTCCCCGATATCATTTCAGGAGGCTTCTGCATGTCCACCAATCCCTAGAGAGGAAAAACAAACTACAATCATGAACGAGTCAAATGATTCGTTATGCAAAAATATCATTCATAACATCACAATCAGCCGAATGTCAATCAGAGAAGTACATAAGTTGGTTAATCGACACTTGAGCAATTTGACCATGGGGATGAACCTGATTACATTAATCGCTATCTGCATAAGCTGAGTATATAAAACAAACTATTTGTGTGTGTATACATGGTAGACTCAACCCCTAACTGTATGTATTAACATGGAATTCTCCAAACCCCCATTGTTGTTCCTTGTAGGCAGGGTTTTGTGTTCTCTCAAACACTTTCCTCTCCTTAATTGCCATGATCATGCAGTTGCAGTGGCAATAAACTGGACAAAACCCCTTCTCTCTCTCTGATATAAAACCAGATGGGCTATCCTTTTTGATTAGGGCTGCAAATGGGTATCCAGTTATCCAAATTTGAATTTGAATTCGATCCCATTAAGGGTGATCTGAATACAATCTGTTTATAATTGGATCGAATATGGGTCCACCCCTGTCCAATCTGATATAATCCATTTGATTCAATTTAAATATATGCTCTATAGTAAAATTTATATTGCATCTATTAGTAAAGTTGGTTTAAATGTTGTGTTTTTACTAAATTTTCATAGGTTGAAGTTTTATATAAGTAATTTTCAATTAATTTTGTTCATAAAATATAATATCAATGTCGTTTTTAGTTAATGGGGAAAACATTTTAAGTTAAAACCTAGGCAAATTATTCAAGCATACCGCAACAACGAAGCCCCAATTGGCAACAGGACCCCAAAAGTGAGTTGTTTTAGGACCAATGGGACTGTTCCAGAAAGCTCGGAAGGCTGCCATTTAGGCCCAAATGCTGCTCAACTACCTGTATAATAGTGCAAACAAAGTCAGATAGTGTCAAGAATACCTTGAAAAATGCTTATTGTTCAGTGTCAGGAAGGAATATAAACCTAAAATGAGGTTTAATAGTGGAATTAATCATGACAGTTTTAAGTCATACTAGACAAAGTAAGGATTGCAGAGGTGAAATAATAGAGAACATAAAGACTGCACAAATACTTGTACCAGAACAAGAAAACCTGAACTTAATCAGAAGCCCATTTCATGCTAAGCCAGCTCCAAGGACCATTATTATTAGGCAGTCCTTGGCATCTAGGCCATCCAATCATGCTTCAGGACTGAAACACTATAATGGAAAAATAAGGTCTACTTCTGGGCTTTATCATTTTTTAAAGAATAAATAAAATACGATAAGATTTTGTTAAAGATGAAAAACATTAAAAAAGATTACAATGATATAATGCTAAGAGAACAGCATGACATCAAACAGTTACTCTTACAGAACTGGCCAAAGAGACAGTTCTGTGCGATAGATGAAATAATGCTAAGTACGTAGAGTTAGCCATCGCACCTCTTGCAATGTGCGATAGATGAGACAACACCTAAGCACAAGTGAAACCCATCTTTTCACAAATTATGTATCACAGCTTTGCATTCTCATATTGCAATTGCACAAGCTCCGCATCGCAACTTTGTTCCGCAGCTTCTATTCGCAGGTTTCCATCGCATTGCACTATCACACTTAGTCTCTCATCACATTATCCTTGACTCCATTGCATTCCTTGTTGCGCTCAACTTCTCATTGCATTTTTTTTTGAAAAAAGTAATGTAATTTTGTTCGAACTCTTACATAATAAGATACAAGTCCCCAAGAGACAAGCTCCCAGCCGAGCATTAGATCACAAAGCCACAGAATTACAAATTCCACAGACTTCTATCTCTCAGGTGGGTCCCCAGGAGGCTCGGCTGAAAACCTTTAGCTGCAGTAACCCAGGACACCAACTTGCGAAAGGAGAAAGACACTAACTGCTCCACGCCCTTTGTTTTAGAAAAATCCTTCTACTTCTTTCAGTCCAAATAGTGTTGATTATAACAGCTGGAATAGGCAACCAGACATAGAGGGCTAACTTTGAGAGCCTAGGAAGATTCCGACCCCACAGAAGGTCCAAGAGAGATATGGGCATAACCCAGGAAACACCCACTGCAGATAGATAATGCCACCAAAGCTGAGAGGACAAAGAACAGAGCGAGAAGAGATGATTTGATCCTTCCTGCCCCTGTTCACAAAGCCCACAGAAAAGGTCCACCCCCTGCACACTCCTCTCAAGATCCATCCATCTTAGTGAGGCACCTGCTAATAGCAACAGCCCAAACTAAGGCGTTGACTTTTAAGGGGGAAACAGGGTTCCAAATCTTAGAAGCAGGGATTTTCCTCCTCCTGGCCCAACTTCAAAACCTTCCCACAAGCCCACCTCTCCCACCTGGAGAATGAATTGGGTCAGATCATCATTAGGCAAATAAACAGGAGGGAAGAGAGGGGATCCCCCTAATGACGACCCCTAGAATTTTTAAAGAAGCCCTCAGATTCCCCATTAATCAGGACAGAAAATTTAGGTGAAGTGATGCAAATTTCATCCAATTTCTCCACTTTTGCCCAAAATTCATTTTTTTTTCCAGAGTGAAATCAAACACCTCCATTTCACATGATCATAGGCTTTTTCCAAGTCCAACTTACAAATGAGACCCGGTCTCCCTTCTCTCTTCCTTGAATAATCAATTCATTGGCCACCAAAACGCTATCTAATAGCTGCCTCCTAGGAACAAAAGCACATTGATTTTCTGACACCACACTAGCACCTTTTTAAGTCTTTCCACTAGAACCTTAGCTAGGATTTTGTAGAAATTGTTCAGCAAACTTATTAGCCCGAAATCCTTTAAGTTATTTATTTTTTATTTTTTTAGATCAATAACATCAATTTTATTAATCTGAGAAGAAAGTGGCAAGTACAGACTGTTAAAAACAGTTTAAGTTCATGAGAGATAAAAACTCTTATCTCTCCCCACGAAACCCCAAATCCCTTACAATTGTGCCCAAAACAATGAATCTCTCTCCACCCCTTGCCTAGCTAATGAATCAGCTATGGCATTTGCGCTCCGCTTGACCCACCCTATCCTTACTTCCATGTCTCTAGTTAACCATCTGAATTTCTTCCTTCCGTTATTGCACATCCACATTTTCATTCCCTCATCCTGTAGCCAGTTGATCACCAGTTTTGAATCTCCCTCCACACTTAGTCTGTTGATGTGCAGAGTTTTCGCCCTTTGTATGCCTTCCATTAACAGCCATGACTTCTGCCCTCAATGAGTCTCCTTCCCCTGCCGGCCCAGAATATAGTGCAATAATTCTGCCCCTTTCATCTCTAAATACACCTGCAATGCCGGAGGGACCTGGATTCTGATAGACTCTAAGTGACGAAGCTTCTTCGAGGGAGCTCCTTCCTCCAGAAACAGAGTTACGAGAGAAGAAGAAGAAGAGAGGAGACTAAGTTGGTTAGTTGGTTATGCTTTTTCTGCTCATTCAGTTCTACCCGTAGGCCTTATAATAGGCTTTCCCCCTAGTCAGCTCATCATGATCACGCGCTATGCATGTGGGTGGTTAAGACGTGGCCTGCGGTTGTAAACAAATCGCAGGGGAGGCTTGCAATGCTTTGCATGTGCCGCTCCTGCTGCTGCATGGGCCTCACGACCCATATGGGCCTGGTGACCCGATGGCGGATTACCTACCTGGGTTCCATCATCTCCCCCACCCTTAAGAATGACCTTGGCCTCAAGGTCAAGATGGGGAAACTTCTCTTGCAACCTACTGAAGTCTTCCCAAGTGGCATCTTCTGTGGGCAAGTTCGTCCACTGACCAAGGGCTTGCTTCACCACTTTGCGACCAATCTTTATCCAGCGGATATCTGAGATGACATTGGGCTCAACAATCAGCTGCCCTTCACTAGTAAATTCAGGTAATAGTGGCTTCACCAAGGCTGCATCTGTTCGACATGGCTTGAGGAGCGAGACATGAAATACTGGGTGGAGCCGAGCAGTACTCGGAAAGTCTAATTTGTAAGCCACTGCTTCCACTCTCCCTGAGATGCGGAAGGGACCAAAGAAACGGGGTGAAAACTTCTGCCATGCTCGTTTTGCCAGAGATGACTGCCTGTAAGGTTGTAGTTTCAGGTAGGCTAAGTCCCCCACCTGGTGCTCCCCATTGCGATGTTTCTTATCATACTGCATCTACATCTAATTCTAGGCTTTGAGTAAGTTGTTCTTGAATGATTGAAGTGCTTCGTCTCTGGCTTCGAGTTGCTGTTCAACCTCTGCAACTGATGAAGTGCCCTTCTCATAGGGTAACACGGAGGGTGGGTCTCTTCCATACAAAATCTTGAATGGGGTGGTCCCAGTAGAAACATGATAAGTGGTATTATACCAAAATTCAGCCCACGGGAGCCATTTTAGCCACTGTGTAGGCTTTTCTCCCGCGAAACACCTGAGGTAGGTCTCTAGACAGCGGTTAACCACTTCCGATTGCCCATCAGTCTGCGGTTGGTAGCTGGTGGAATGGTAAGTGTGAGTACCCTGTGCCCGAAAGTATTCTTCCCAGAATCGGCTCACAAAGGTTGGGTCCCGATCCGTGATGATAGTTGTTGGTGTACCATGGAGCTTAGCCACTTCACGAATGTAGACCTGAGCTACTTGAGATGCCGTGTAGGGGTGGGAAAGCGCAGCAAAGTGCGCATACTTGCTCAATCTATCCACAACAACCAGTATAACAGATTTCCCTCCAAACTTAGGCAACCCCGTGATAAAATCCATAGTTTACCTCATCCCACACCTGATCTGGAATGGGTAGGGGCTGTAGCAACCCGGTTGGGGTTTGGGCCTGGTATTTCTGAGTCTGGCATACAAAGCAACTCGCAACAAAATCCTGCACCGCCTTCTTCATTCTCCACCAATAGAAGTGTGCTGCTATGCACTTATAAGTTCTGATCATCCCAGAATGACCTCCCTCTACTGACTCATGGAACAACTTCAAAAGATCTGTGTGAAAAGACGATTTGGGTGCTATCACTAGTCGCCCTTTGTAGAACAAGTCTGAACCCATTAGGGAGTACCCTGCCACTTGGCTTGCCCCTGATACCAACTGCTCCCGAATCAGTTTTAATTCATCATCTTGTTGAGCTTCTTCCTTGATGCGATCAAGCAAGGGGTGGGGAGGTCTGTAAACTGTCAAAGAGTTCATTTCTTCTCTTCTGGATAGAGCATCAACAGCTGTATTGGATGGACCAGGTTTGTATTCAATGGTGAAATCAAAGACCATTAACTTGCTGGCCCACTTCTGTTGTTCAAGGTTAAGAATCCTTTGAGACTCCTCTGATCAGTCCTTACTGTGAATTTTCGCCCTAACAAATAAGCTCTCCATTTGTGCACAGAGAGCACCAAGGCCATCAACTCTTTGTCATAAGTAGACTTTAATTGGGCCTGGGATGAATAGGAACTTACTGAAATAAGCAATAGGGTGTCCCTCTTGCATCAGGACTGCACCAATTCCTCTGCCCAACGCATCACACTCCACCACAAATGGCTTGGAAAAATCGGGTAAGGCCAGGGTAGGTGGTGTTGTAACCACCTTCTTGAGGGATTCAAATGCCACCTCCGCTTGTTCTGACCAAGTAAAGGCTTCTTTCTTCAGCAGAGCTGTAAGAGGGGCGGCTAGGGATGCATAACCTTTTATGAACCTTTTATAGTAACCTGTGAGACCCAGAAAACCCTGCAAACTCTTAATGGTCTTGGGTCGAGCCCATTGAGTCATTGCCACAATTTTCTCAGGATCAGTCATTACAGTCCCATGCGAAATTAAGTGCCCCAAATACTGAATCTGTGTTTGGCCGAAAGTGCACTTGGAAGGCTTGGCGAATAACTGATGTCGCCAGAGAATCCCAAGGGTTCACTCCAAATGTTCTAAATGAGAAGCCCAATCACTACTATATATAGACCAAGATATCATCGAAGAACACCAAGATAAAGCGCCTGAGGTGGGGCCGGAAGATATCATTCATGAGGCTTTGAAAAGTGGAGGGCGCATTAGTCAACCCAAAAGGCATGACCAGAAATTCATAATGGCCATCATGGGTCCTGAAGGCCGTTTTGTGGATGTCTTCTGGATGGACCCGGATCGTAAGTCCAGTTTGGAAAAATAAACAGCATGCTTCAACTCATCAAATAGCTCATCTATTAACGGAATTGGAAATCTATCCTTCACAGTGATGCTATTGAGGACCCGACAATCACAAAAACACCACATTCCATCCTTCTTGACGAGAAGGACTGGAGAAGAATAGGGACTGTGGCTCGTTGTATTAGTTGCTTGGATAACAATTCTGTGACTATTTTGTCAATTTCAGCCCGCTGAACATGTTGGTATCTATAAGGCCTGACATTGGTGGGTTGGGCCCCCGGCTGAATAGGAATGTGGTGATCCTGAGTACGTATAGGGGGTAGGCCGTTTGGTTCTCCAAAGACATCTTGGTACTTTGCTAGGAGCTGTTGTAAAGTGGGATCTTCTGTCACCCTGTGGGTTCCGTTGTCGCTGCGTTGGAGTGAAGGCTGTAATTGATAACATGCTGGGCCGAACTAGCTGCTGGTTCGGTTGGTCCAATCCCCTTTAAATGACATTACTTCCCATTCATCTAGAAATCCATAGTCAGGAGGGTCCAATCACATACTGTTGGCCCGAGGAGTTTAAGCCATTGGATCCCCAAGACTAAGTCAGCCTCACTAAAATCCAGGGGATACAGGTCCACGTTGAACACATGGCCCTGAATTCTAAGGCCCACGGCCTTGCACAGCTCATCACAAGGTATCTGCTGTTCATTAGCTGCCTTAACAGCAAAGGGAGCAACTGCCTGCACCTCTAGGCCCATTTCTCAAGCTAGGTCCAAAGTGATAAAGTTAAGGGAACTCCCACTATTAATTAAGATGCACACTTTTCTACCCTTAAGAACACCATGCACTCTCATAGTCTCAGTGGAGTGGAGCCTATTTAGGGCGTGGAGTGAGATTTCTGGGTTTTCTTCGACGGGATCTTCCACCTTGTCAGGGACCATGGGTCCGGTATCCACATCCTCATTCTCATTCGGGCTGTCAATAATTTGAAGAAGGAACATCTGCTGGGCCTTGCACTTATGGCCCAGAGAAAATTTCTCTTCATAGTTATAGCACAAGCCTTTTTCCTGACGGGCCTGCATCTCGGCCCAGGTGAGTTTTCTCACAGTGGGGGCTGGCGTGGGGTGTGGTCGAGTCGGGGTTAGTTCGGTTTTGGATGTCAAGGGTTTGGGAGCCGGTCCGTGAATTCTCGGCCATTGATTCCTCTGAGCCCGGGTTAATTTGTCTTCATGCAGTCGGGCTAGGCTCACCGCGGCTAGCACAGTAGGGGGTTGCAGGGCTTTCACTTCCAGTCTAATGTCTTCCCTCAAGCCACCAATAAAGCAGCCGGTGAGAGCATGTTCCAGCCATCCATGCACTCTCATGGCTATCCATTCGAATTCAACTTGATATTCTTGAATGGAGCCAACTTGTTTTATTTTGGATAAAGCTTCGTCAAAATTTTCGAAGCTAGAAGGACCAAACCGTATTTGCAAGGCCTCAACAAAGTCTAGCCAAGACAACTGTGGGTGTGAACTTCGATACCATTGGTACCAGAGACTAGCTTCTCCATCAAGATGGATGGAGGCAATCTGCACTCTCTGACTGGTTGGAATTTCATGAAAATCAAAATACCGTTTTGCGCGATAGATCCAAGGGGAAGGATCGTCACCTGAATACGTGGGAAATACCAGTTTGGGGCTGCGAAGGTTGAAGGTGCCGCTCAGTTGAAGAGCACCGCTGCTCGATCCTTCTTGGTCTGCCTCCTTGCTGGGCTGGGATGACATTTGCTTGAGCTAAGATACCACCGCAGAGAGGGCGTCTTTAATACTTCTCAGTTCACCCTCCATCTGGTAGATCCTGTCTTCTTGTGACTGGTTGCGAGTTGTGGGCATGGCGGATTAGGGGCTCTGATACCAATTGATAGACTCTAAGTGACGAAGCTTCTTCGAGGGAGCTCCTTCTCCAAAAATAGAGTTACGAAAGAGAGAGAGACTAAGTTGATTATGCTTTTTCTGCTCATTCAGTTCTACCCGTAGGCCTTATATAGGCTTCCCCCTAATCAGCTCATCATGACCACGCGCTATGCACGTGGGTGGTTAAGACGTGGCCTGCGGTTGTAAACAAATCGCAGGGGAGGCTTGCAATGCTTTGCATGTGCCGCTCTTGCTGCTGCATGGGCCTCATGACCCGTATGGGCCTGGCTTTCCTGATCAGCATGGGCTTGGTGACCTGATGGTGGATTACCTACCTGGGTTCCATCAGATTCCCTATGCTACTACCATCAAAATTTAATTTAATAAAGCCCCTGTCTAGTGGGCTCCAATGATGAATTGTGACAGCCTTAACAATAGAAGAATCTGCCACTGCCCTCCAGTTCATCAATATATCAGTTGCTGAAACACTAGAGAAATCTTTCAGGGACTTCAGCCAGTGTACCACTTTAATTGCGATTGCTTCAAAAAACTTCTTCTTTACTTCTTGCTTTATCCAAGAAGATTCTTGAGTTCTGCTCTTCCCAAATCGTCCACAAGGTAGCAGCTTATACACCTCATAGTTCTCCCTTTCTTTTTTGGCCATGAAAACACAGTTGCACCAAACAAGCTCTGTACACTCACAGGAGGGATCCACCTGAACCCAAACAAAGGGAAGCACAATTCCCAAACCTAAGTAGTAAAAGGACAAGAGACAAATAAGTGATATAAACTCTCACCATCAGCCTTACATAAGACACATCAGTGAGGGGATAAACACAAATTGGGCCGCTTTCTTTGAAGAAGATCAAGTGTGTTAATCTTTCCACGTACAACTTCCCAACAAAAAGCCGCAATCCCTGGCGGGACAGGTCTGTGCCGTACCTCTTTCACAGGAAAAGAAGGCAGGATACTAGGGGAGAGCTGTGCCAAAGTTTTGAGGAAAGAAGCACAAGAAAAGGAGCCAGAGGTAGTACAGGTCCAGATTTGGCTATCAGGTACAGATGGCTCAAGAAAAACTCACTCCAACAGCTGTAATAGGTTAATTACGCTCTGAAATTTTGAATCTCTGATGCCCCTTTGGAAGCCCAAATCCCAATTAACCCCATTATTTGAAGATTGAACACAGAATTTGGAAATTGGCTCATTTTTAAGGCTTGAGAGGCCATACAGTGAAGGAAATTGATCCTTTAAGGGGGAGGTTCCTATCCATATACGTTCCTAAAATTTTATACCATTACCATTACAAAGATTGTACCTGATGTAGGGGATGAATGTAGGTAAAATTGCAATTATAGCCTTCCAAGGTGTCTTTCGGGTTGCCCTAGGCAGTAGACCAGCACCCCATCCATTGTCCAAGAGCCCATGAATGCTCACTATCACCTTAGTCCACAATTTGTCCCTATTTCGAGGCAATCTCCATAACCACTCCCCAAGTAATGCCAAGTTCCCTTTCTGTATATTGCCTAAACCCAACCCTCCTTTTTTGTTCCTACACACAACCTCCCAACTTATCCTATGATCTTTCTTTTCCTCCCCTGGCTCCCACAAAACATCCCTCATCATCTTCTCTAAGCTTTTGCAAACACTGACTGGAGCCTTGAAAACTGACAAATAGTAGACAGGTAAGTTGTAATCCTGCCCCCTAACGACAAATACCCTTTCTTCCAGCCAGCTAACTTTTTGGAGAACTTTTCTAAGACTGGATTCCATAAACCAACTTCTTTTGGGTTAGCTCCAAGGAGCAAACCTAGATAGGTCAAAGACCATGATCCAACACTACAACCTATAATTTTTGCACATTCTGCCAATTCCCATTCCCTCATATTGACCCCCACTACGCAACTTTTCTCAAAATTGATCCTAAGGTTTGACATCCTTTCAAAGAGCTGCACTGAAAGCTTCATGTTCCTTACCCATTCCAACTCAGTTCCTTTACAAAAAAGAATGGTGTCATCTGCAAACTGTAAATGGGTAATAGGCACACCATCTCTTCCTACTCTCCACCCTCTCAACAACCCTCGCTGATCAGCCTTATAATAATTCTGCTTAGAACATCAGCTATAAGTGTGAAAACAAAGGGAGAGAGGATCTCCTTGTCTTAACCCACGTTTAGATGGAAAGAAATCCACTACTGTGCCATTGACTAAGATAGAGTAGTGACAAGATCTTAAGAACCCCCAAATCCATTTGCACCATCTCTCACCAAACCCACATTACCTTAAAACCTTGATTAAGTCCAATCAACTAAGCCATAGGCTTTTTCCAAGTCCAACTTGCAAATTAATCCTTTTTTCTTTAATATCTTCATTTCCTTAACACATTCATTAGCAATTAAGATTTGATCAGTGATTTGCCTATCTTGGACAAAAGCCCCTTGATTGGAAGTTACAAGGGAGGGGAGGACTTCCCGGATTCTTAGAGCCAAGACCTTAGCTAGAATTTTGTACAAGCTATTCACCAAGCTGGTGGGTCTAAAGTCTTTTGGGTGACTAGCTCCACTTCTAACCTAGTTGGTTATAGTTGGGTGTTCCCGGAGAGGGTGGTTGACATCTTGTGGCAATGGCAAGGCAGAGAGCTAGGAAAAAGAGGAAGATTTTACTGGAACACAGTGACCCATGCAGTCTTGTGGGGCATTTGGGAAGAAAGGAACGATAGAACTTTTGAAAATAAAGCTAGAAATGTTGAATATCTAACTTCCTACATCACATATCTCTGCAATCTTTGGGTAATCAATTCTGAAGTGTTCAAAGGTCTCTCCCTAAACGATCTCCAGAGCAACCTTCCAGAAATCCTACACTCCTCTCCAAGATTTGAGGGGACTATGATACAGTCTCTTAGAGAAGGAGAAGGAGAAGGAGAAATGACTCTAAACTTTGATGGTAGTGGCCAAGGATCCACAGGTCAAGCAGGAATTGGAGGTGTATACGAGGGGAAAGGGGGAATATTTGTTGGGCTTACAGTGGTCCAATTGGGAGGGCAGATGCCACAAAGGCAAAGATCATGGCTGCACTCACAGGAATTTACCTTGCCAAACAGATAGGTTTATCCTCTTTAACCATTAAAGGGGATTCTGCAAATACTATAGCTTGGTTACAGGAGAAGGGAGGGCCCTGGAGACTAGCCCACTTCTTAGCTGAAGCTAGGAATATCTTAGTCTCTATGAATGTGAAGCTAGTCTGGATTCCTAGGGAGCAAAATTCTGTTGCTGATATCCTAGCAAAATCAGGGGTCTCTAGAGATTTCTTGTTTAGTAACAGTTGTTTGCCTTTGTAATCCTGCCAAGCCACTCTTGGATTCAGTACATCCTTTCATGTACTTCTATTTTTTTCTTCTTCATTAAAAAGTTACCTTTGCTTCAAAAAAAAAAAAAGGATCAATGTATTAAGGGATGTATTAATGTGTCTTGCATCTAGCCTAGGCATGCACCTTGGAGTTAAGCGCCTGCCTAGTCACCCAGGCGTGCACCTTATACAAACTTTGCATGGTGTTTGGGCGAGGCAAAGTTTGAAAACCGTCTAGTCGCCTAGGCGTCGCCTAACTATCACTATGCCCATGGCCACCCCAGACAAGCTTGAGTCCATGGCCCCTTTCACAATTGTCTCCTCAAACCTCAATCTTCTCGTTACCTTTTCTACCCTAGATTGTAGACTTGAAAACAGGAAAACTACTATATTGTTGGCCTATCTCTCTCCCTCATGCTTGAAGCTCCTGTCCCTTCAAATAGCACCACAAAATCTATCCTTCAGGTCATGTGACCTCAAAACTGAACTACTAACGTTTTGCCCCCTAATCTTATTACATATTACCTGTTTTACCCCTCTCCATTCATCAAACCTTCTTAATTTCCAAAGTTTCTCCTCAAATGAGAAATGACATAAAAAATATGCCATCCTCCTATACGCAGAACATTCCAACTTTTAGATTCAAATTTATGGGGCTCACCATTTTGACTCTGATTATTGATATCCCCCATACAATTTTCACTAATCACTAATCCACTGTAGTTATGGATACAATATATTAATAGAGCTATTTGGGCATGGGCGTAAGGACTGAAGGATACATGACGTCCCATTGGTGCTGCATCCTCCTCCTCTCCTATTAACCAAAACCCTAAACCTCCTTTCATGGATTCTTATCATATCGTCCCATCCTCTTATTGACCCCCTCTTTCTGATCAGTGCACCTATTAAATGCAGCAATAGATGAAGATAATTCCTTACCTTAATTAGTGCCTAAAGTTGATACTACTCACCTGCAAATAACAGGTTAATCCACTTACAATGGCATCACCAGATAGCCTTCAATTAACATTCTTGAAATTCCTACCTCCTCCCACTCAACATTTATATGGTCAACTAATACAACTCCACCGAAGAATTTTTATCACTTGAAACATCTGGACTTCCCAAACATACAGAGATGTAATACCAATAACATAACTAATATTAAATCAAATGACCATTGCATAAGTAATTGCAACATAACAGAAAAAAGCTGAATCTAGTCAGAGTACAAGGAAAATGCTAAGCTGGTCCTGAGAACCCGCATTTTAGGGAAGCCCTAAAAATCAAGGCCATCCAAGTGTTGGATGGCTTAGATGCTAGAAACCATCCCAAGGTGATGTTTCTTAGGAGTGGCTGAAAAGCAATTTCTGCTTGTCATACGTTTTTTTTTTTTTTTTTTTTTTTATATCAAAAAGAAACATAAAGTTAAAACAACACCAATACTACAATATAATATGGTGTTGGGGACTTTGCTATATATGTATATGTCTAGCTAATGCTTAGGAGATAAATGGTGCAAAACAGTGCACCAACACTTGCCATCCCTTAAAAGTAAAAGGAGAAAAGTGAACAAAATGAGAGGCACATGTAACCTTCTTTTTAGTTGTCTCTGTTAGTCAAGTATGATGTGAGAATTAACGAGTGTTGAATTGAAGATCGGGGGGGGGGGGCTATTGGCTCATTTGTGGTGTACAGAAATTGACCTTTGCGCTGAGTTTGGAAAGAGTACAAATACAAATATGTATAGTGAAAAAGCATACAAAATGATACAAAATACAAGGTTTTGCACTCTACATATTTGTATTTGTACTCCTTCCAAACTGAGCCCTGAGGAGGAAACCATTCTCTCTGGGCTGCCTTGGGTAGGGGATTATATAATACAGTGCATGCATCAACCAGGGATTATACAGCGTGACAAATGAAGGTTGCACCTCAAGGTCCTCTACTAAGCCACTACAAAGGGTTTAAACAATTAAACTTCAAATTAGGATAACAACTTGGTGCCAATCTAAACTTAACCCAAACCCAAAATCTTCATAGAGCTGCCAACTCCTTAGCAGATCCTCTTGCCAGGGAAGGGGCTTCCAGAAAAGAGTTGTATAGGGAACCCACTCCTCAGGGCTGAAGGTCTGTTTGTACTCTTTGGGGTTTGATGTAATGTTAGGGAAGAATAGCAGGGTGGGACTATCTTTTGGACAATTTTTGTCTTTATCTTGTCTCTCTTTTGTTTTATTTTATTTCTTCCTTGGGGCATAAGATGATGTTCTTCCTTTCATATTGACACCTTTCTTTCTATTAAGAAAGTTGTTGACATGTTACTGCTAGAAAAAAAAAATCAAGTATTAACCCAACTAAATCCTGAATCCTAAAATTAAGCTCGTCATCTAACTAAAGAATATACATTCTACATCTGTAATTCCATCAATATATGAACCAGTCATCCTTAACTGATCTTTTTTGATTTCTTGGACATAATAGAAGCACAACCAAAACAATTAATGTTAATATTCAGCAAAATAATTAATAATATAACAATCTTATATGGACTACTATAGTAGCTCTCTCCAGAACTATATCAAATCTGTCACCCAGAAAGCAATAGTCCATTAAGGCGATCTCTTCTAGGTCTGTTTGAAACTAAATGGAATAAAAATTTGCAAAACCTGTATATCTCATGACTTTCCCCCATAAAATTTGATGCATAGAATGAAAACTAACATTTTACAAGTGTCTCTAAATCATACAACTACATAATCAATCATCTGTGCTATTGCAGATGTGAAACCATGGGTATTATCATACTAGGCTTAACGAACTATAGGTAGATAAATGCATTAACAGGAACAACTAAATAACTAAAAATAGCAACTGCTCAAATAGTTCATATGAAAGAAAATGAGAATACATTCTCTTGGATGTGGCAAAATAAAGTTTAGCAGAACTGGGTGACAGTGTAAGTGTCCCATAGATTGACAATTTCATATTTCCCTATCTTCAAGGTGAGTTCTATGAGTAGAACAGTGGAAGAAAAAGAAGAGATTAAGGGATAGGAATGGGTGAGTTAGTGGGCAGATGCTATATTCTAATAAAATTAAACTGAAAATACAAAATACACTGTGATGAGACTTAAGGAACAAAGAGTAAATGCACAGAACCAACCACTTCTATTTAATAGAGGAAAAAAGGAAAAAGTCCTTACACTGTTCTTGGCCTTCCAAAATTTTCAGAACGGTTCTTGTGTGAAGGAGGTAAGATAAGATCTTAGTGGATATTTTTTCAGAGCTAAACATGGAGTGGTGGTGTCATGCCATAAAAGTTGAAAATTTTGGAAAGTACTTTTTTCTTTTTTAGGTAGCAGTAGATATTGGCAATAAGCAGTGTAGAAACATAGACACTTGGGCTTGAGCCCAATCACTCAATTTTGTTTTGTTTTGGGGATTACGGAGAATAATCTGGTCAAATTGATGCAATGATATCTAAGTTTCTAATTAATTAATTATTGTTTGCCTTCAGTGCAGTAGGCAAGGTTCTAAATCGGCAGCTGTCTACCCTTCATCGTTAAAACAATGGAAAACCGATACAATTCAGAATAAAAGCCACAAGCAATAGAGGTGGAAGCAAATGAACTGATTATCTTCAAAAAAGTTTTATATCAATCAGGCATCAATCATCTCTTCAGAAAACAAGAAAAAATTGAGAGAGAGAGAGAGAGAGAAGATAATTACCTGCAACAGTTCAACTACAGAGACAACGGAAGAGAAATTGGTTTGGGAGAGAAGAAAGAAGATGAGAAGGATAGGAATTGGAGTTCCCTTCCGTCGTCTCCTCTGTGTGACTTGACCCTTTCAGAACCAGTTCCATCTCCGGTTTCATATTCACACCCACGAGAACACATCTGCTACGACTTCTCATGAAACTGACCAATAAAAGACGGAAACGTAAGCGATGGAAATAAAAAAGATGCTACCTGATGTTTTAAATTTATTTCCATGGATGACCTGTCCATGTTTCATTGGACGGTCGTAACAAAGTGCTGCGATCATGGTTGTTCAACACGTGACACGAACGCGATACCCTTCTCCTACTCTGAGGTTAGGTTGAACTTTCGGTTCGGTTCCAGATCGGACTTCGGACCCCTCATTTTGGAAAGTGGGTCGGATGCCAAACCGTGAAACACTTTGAAAGAAGAAATAGGTACCTTACCTTTTCGGTACCATAGCAGACTCCTCTCAGCTTTCTTGCTGCTTAAAAGTTTTAAAAACCTCCTCGCACCTAACTGCTTCAGTGCTTTTTGAACTTGAAGAAACTCTCTCTCGGCCGTTCTCAAGTCGCAGACAATCCGATTTAGTTCAACCCACCTAGTTATTCTGTGGAGGGAAACCACTGGTTTGGGCCGTAGAAAGGAGGGTAAGCTTGGTGATAGTATGGTGGTTTTAAACTAGGGTTTTTTCTTTTATGTCTAGTCAAGGAAGCTTTTTTCTTTTCTGATTTGGTTTTTGGAATTCAATTCAACTGTTAGTTCTGTTTGGTATTTGTCTCAGGCAGACTATAGAAATTCCGATGAGCAAAGATACACCACAGAAAGTCGCTCCTAAATTGGTGACATTGGGGAAAGCACTTCAATTAGTACTATTCTTTCTATTCCTTTACTATGGCGATAAAAAGATAAATAATGATCCAAACCCAGTTGTGTTCTCTTCATGCATTGTTTTGTTTGAATAAAAGTTTAATCGCCTATATTTTCTTTATCCTTTTGTTTATTTATTGTTTTGTATTGTGTCTGATGAATGTGATGCAGAATTAGCAGAATTAATTTGGTTTCGTGTTCTCTTTCTGTGCTTAGATTTTAAGGCTGTGTTTGACATGTTTTCAGTGATTTTTTTTTTGAAGCGAGATAACAAGATGTTATATTAAAAAGAAGGGCCTGTACAAACAGAGAGCAACAATCGAGCAAAAGAGCCCTCCAAAAACTCAGGGCATAATGGCACTGCTATTACAAGAATTCTCTGTAAACACGTGTTTTTGCCAAAAAAAATCTGCAACTGAATTAGATTCCCTAGAAGTCCACCTAATAGCAGAAGACATAGTAGCGATCAAGTCTCTAGCCTCATTGAGAAAGTGATCCAGCCTCCACAGGCCTCCTGTATTTGAGGTCATCCACCTAATAACATTGGCCGAGTCCCCTTCAATAGTGAAAGACCTGAACTTGAACTGACGAGCTATTCTCAGATCTGTAAGAAGAGCCAACAATTCTGCCTTTGTTGAGCTTGCAGCACCAATGAGCCCGTTGTAAAGTGTAAACCCAGATTACCTCTCCCCTGTTTGTCAAGAATACACCACCAATTCAGTCATCCCAGGATTTCTCACCGAGCTTCCATCAAATCTGAGAAGCACAACATCTGAAACAGCAGGAGTAACCCTTGTTAAGTTCCTGGAAGGAGGAAAAGAACACAGCAAAGGAAGCAGGTTTAAACTTATCTCTCATAACTGACTCCCTTGAACTCCTTTTTGCACAGAGCCCACTGGTTGCACAGACCTATGATGCAATCCAACAACTCCACGAGAGGCATATTCTTGTTATTGAAGATACACAAATTTCTCTCCTCCCACAAGCCCCATAAAACAGCACGGAGAACGAGCCTGCAGTAAAGAATACCTCTTTCCTAGGTCTTCACACCTCCATTAGTGAAGCAGGTCACTTATATGCTTTGGAAAGACCCAAGTTAACTTTGTAAGGTGAGGAAGTGCTACCATGCACTTCTACTTGTGCTGCAGTCAAGTGGCAATTGGCCTGCAGATTCACCATCATTTAAACACAAGCTGAGAAAAGAGCAGTTCTAAGGCTTCAAGCTGAGAGCTCTATGAAAAGAATTAGTTGAAAAACAACCAGAGGGATGTACTCTCCAAACTTTCCTATCTGACTTAAATGGAGAGAGATAAGCCTGTAAGAGCAAAGACACTAGACTATTCAACTCTTGAATTTCATGATCTCTAGGGTTTTGATGCCAATTAAAGGTCCAAACAGAATTGCTACTTGGGCTGATCCTAAAACTAGATACAGTACCATCTGGATTAAGGGAGAGATGAAACAAACAAGGGAATTGGTCTGCCAAATCTGTCACCTCCCCAAGTATCGGTCCAGAATTTAATATGATTCCCTTTTGCAATAGAAAACCTAATGAAGTTAATGAAAACAGGATAGAGTTGATTATACCTTTCCAAATACAGCTAGAACGGACTCTCTTTGAGCGGAGAACACCATCCCACCTGTTGGAATGTAAACTAAATCTGCCAGTGACCACTCTTGTCTAGAGGCTGTCTTGTTCAAGTGGGAGCCGCCATAAATATTTCCCTGGAAGAGCCAAATTGCTGTTGTTAAGCTTGTATACTCCTAACCCTCCTTCCTCCTTAGATTTGCACACCACCTCCCAGCTCACTAGGTGGTCTCCCTTACTACCTCCACCCTCCCAAAGGAGCTCTCTCAGTAGTTTCTCTATTTTGTCTCTTACTTTGACTGGAACTCTGGACACTGACAAGAGGTAAGAAGAAAGGTTTGCCAGCACAACCTTGATGAGAGTCAATCTTCCCTCCTTTGAAAGGTAATTCACCTTCCACAAGGCCAACCTATTTTCACAGTTTTAAGCCACAGGATCCCAAAACTGCAGACTCTTTGGATTTGCACCTAGTGGCAACCCAAAATAAGTAATGGGCCACTCCTCAGTTCTGCATCCTAAAATTCCTGCCAATAACCTAACTGAATCAGGAGATGCATTAATACCGATCAGACTACTTTTTGAGAAATTGATCTGCAAACCAGAAATAGCTTCAAAACAAAGAATGACCCTCCTTAACTGCTCCAAACCTTCTTATTCTGCCTCAAGAAACAACACTGTGTCATCTTCATACTGTAAGTGACTGATGAATATGTGAAGGAAACATATACCAGGACTAGGACATAGACCACTCTGTATAGTATAATGTTTGGATGTGTTTCTTGAGCAGAAATAGTAATACCCCCCTTCCTCTGGCCTTCTCTGATGAGATCTCTCTTTCCTCTCTCAGTGAACAAATCAGAAATACATGATGGGTACCATTGCTTTTAGTGGGCATATAATACATATAATTGGCTTCTACAAGTTTGCAACTTATTTTGAATGCATATTTGGTTAGGTGTTTCATGCATGCTTTGTCTATGTGCTTCTCTTTTGATGTTACATTTTGATTTCAACTAGTTGTTTGACACAAGTGTTGGTCCAAATTTGTGGAATTGGTAGTTTCACCAATTTACCGTCTTATTTGCTCCCAATTGTGTTAAATGCTAGAGCTCTCTTTCTCTTTATCTCTCTCTCCTTACACCAGACGCAACATGTGTACAGGCTGAATCATGGGTTAATAACATGAGTGGATCAACAATGAATGAATCAACTGAAGTAGAAAATGAGGGCCGACCTTCCAGGTTAACTTTCCATACTAATCTTCCTATGCTTATCCTTTTATTTTCTTCCCCCCCACCATGGTTATTATTGTTTCATTTATTGTCTTCTAACTTCTTCCCTTCCTTATGCTTATCCTTTTATAGACTTGGATTGGGGTCCACAGCAAAAGTATTGCGTCACTCAAAACTTGAAACTTCAACTGATCCTGTGGAAAGAAAGTTACGTGCCAAGCTGGATACTGAAAAAAGACGAGCAGCCAAAAATATGGAGGAATCCATCCTATCTGAGAGAAATGGTGGATGCAGTGACGAGGATGATGAGAACTTAGAGAGCAGAACTAATGCTTTTGGAAAGAAGAGGGTGGGCCATGAGGCCTCACTTTTGCAGGCTAAAAAGAAACGAAAGTAACTGTCAGTCTGTCACATGAAAGCTCCTTCTAGGTATGACTTGTGGTATCTTTTATGTTTTCATACTGGCTTATTTGTCCTTGCATAAATACATTACTCACTAGGCTATTGTATCATCGTTTAAGACCTGATTGTTACCTGAAGATTTTAAGAATCTGTGGCTTGAAAAAATTCTATATGGGGATGGGTTTGCTGAGGTCATAAATCCTATATGAGGCAGCTCAATGGCTATTTGATAACGGCTGAAGTGGCTGAATTGAATGACTTAATTCTGTCTTTTATTGAATAAAATAATTAAAAATTCAACTATAGTTATAGCCATCAAGGAACTCACAACTTCCTTAATAGCTTATTTTCTAAAAGATAAAGCACTATGCCATTCAGTTCAGCTACTTCAGCTGTTATCAGGTACCTATGCAGTTTCTGCCAGGTAACTGATTGTAATGTAGCTGTTTGACATCCTTTTCTATTTGGTGTTGAACTTTGTTGTTCAGGCTGCAGTGCTGAAAGGGATGTTTTTAAAAGCCAGATTGAGTCAGGTGATCTGGGTTCTGGGAGTTGGATGTCTTTTTTCCTTGGGTTAAGAATTGAAACCTGACAACAGAAAAACCTAGCCCAACAGCTAGAACCATTTAGACTTTCTGAAAGACATTATGAACTGGGGTCATATAAGAGTCAGATGGATGAAAGAAAACAAAATAAAACAGGAGCAGTAGTGGTTTTGAATATTTTCTTAGGAGTTCTTTTGAGTCCCTTGGTTAGGTAAAATGTGAGTAGGTGTGGTTTGCAGATCTTCACCTCACTGGATCTGAATGTTGGACAGGGTGTTGTTAGAACCCCAGGTCTATGGAGGTATAGATGAAACATGGAGGCAACATTGTTGCATATTTTCCTCTCTCAAGTGATGGAACCTTGTAGGGTTGTTTGGAGTGTCAATGCTACACCTAGAATTTTTTTGAGAAAAGGTTGACTTTCAGTAAAGGGGGATGGGGGATATACAAAAAGAGGATATACAGCTATGCCATAACACCAAGCTAATTACAAGGGCAAGAAATAGCACTATACAAAACATCTCTGCCCACCCCAAACTTAGCTAAAGAATCTGCGAAAACATTTAAATCCCTTGGGATCCACCTAAAGATGCAAGCAAGATCTAATGCAAGATGGATCTCATTTAAAAAATGGAGAGAATCTCCAAGGCCCACCATCACTATTGGAAACCCATCCAATCACATTTCTAGAATCACCTTCAACTAGCAAAAGTCACACACGAAGGGAAAAAGCCAATCTCAGACCTGTTAAGGTAGTTTCTGCCTTAGAGAAGTCCGTTTCACCAATAGGCCCATTAAAGACCCAAATTAAGTTACCTCTTATATCAGCAATGACACCACTAGTCTCAGAATTAGATGAGCAAATTGGCAACCATTAACACCCCTTGAGGTTGATTGGAATGCCGTTTTTGTACACATACATGCAAATTGTTTTCTTTCTAGTCTGTGCCAGTGTGCCTCTACATGATTCAGTTTCTACTGAGCAGTTATGAAAAGTCTGGTTCAAAGTTGTTGATTGCAGGATGATAATGAAGCGTGTTTGGGCGAGTAGAAATGCCTGCCTGGTGCCTAGCTTTTGACTCCATCCTGGTGGGCCCTGTTTGGTGCATGTTGGTGGTGATCTGTCAATGCTGGGGAAACATTTGAGAGCCTATGGTGATACTACTGATGGACCTACGGCTCACTGTTGTACCAACTTCCAAACCATTGAGGTTGAGCATTTCTTTAATATTAAGCCAGCCTTGAGCCCAGTGGCAGGGCAAGCAATGTGCTCAAATTGGTTGGACCACTATTTACTACAGCACAATTTGGGGTGTCGTTTTAGGCTTTGGCATTTTTTTTTTCATACAAAATTGTCTAAAGACTAATGACAAAAACAGTTGTGTTAGGACTGGATATTATTGTAATAATTTATCCCGAAAAAACAACCAGCTTAAGGGCTGGTAGTTGCTCTAGCATCATTAATTGGGTTGAAATTGTTTATCAGTGATTTCATCTGTAGGAACAAGGTCTTAGCGCTGTTTGTCTTGCTTTCCGAATTTGAAACTTGGAAAGACTACAAAAAAACAAATATGTACAGTGCAAGTATATGCAAGATACAAGGTTCTGTATTCTACATATTTGTATTTGTACTCCTTCCAAAGTGAGTCTGAAAAATTTTAAGGGTAAAAGCAAGGTTCGTTCAAAAATTGTTACGTATCGGTCGATACGGCCAATTTGTATCATATCGGGCTCTTACCGATATGTTCCTACAGGGGTTGTATTGGGTCAGGGCCTAGTTCAGAGGGTAGCTGGGACTTAAACCGGCCCCTCTGAACCAAAATAAAAAAAAAGTTAAAAAAAGGACCGATACTGGCCGATACGCCCAGCCAGTATCGATACTTTGGATCTTGGGTAAATAAATTCAACATACCCTGAGCTTTCATATTGTCTTAAACATACCCTGAATTTAGATGCGGGCAGCTGTAATATATAGCACAGGAAAGAAGGGTGACCTCTTAATTTTAGATGCGGGCAGTTGGTTCAAGTTGTAGAGACTGGTGCTTCCTAGTAGGCTTGCATGGATCAAACTTTAAGTGTTGGAGAGGAACAAGCATACTTGAGCTGAATCAAGTGGCTGATCCATGGTGGAGTAGGTGAACAAAAGACATTGTTGGATCGGTTTAGACTAAAATAGGGGGCAGTATATGGATAAAGTGAAAGTGGGGGAAGCGGATTAAAATAAGGGACCGGTGGTTGAAGGTAACAGTAGAAATGTGAATCGGGAGGTTTTGCCTTTCTGCTGCTGTTGTGTTCAAAGGAGGGAGATGATGAAGAGTGTTCGTGACTCTGGTTTTCTTTGAAAATTTGAACAATGAAGGGTAAAAAAGTCTTTCCCAGACAATCTATAAGAAATATAGGGCCTGTTTGGTTCACAGAAATAAGGGTCTGGAATTGGAATCCAACCATGGGCACATTCGGAATTTCATTCTCATTCCTGTTGGAATGGCATTCTCCCATTTTAGGAAATGGCTATTCCCTCCCCCTCCCTTGGGAATGAAATCCTATTTCAGCTTATTCCAACTCTGATTCCGATTCTTGTCTGAACCAAACTGACTATGGGAATAGACCATTTCAATTCTGACTCCAAGGGATATTGATTTTGATTCCAACTATGAATCAAATGGAACCATAGTCTATTTGAAAAACTTGGGGTATGTTTAAGTCTTTTACCCAAATTTTGGTAACCCTGCAACTTTCCCCCATCCCCAAAAGAAAAGGGTAAATTATAAATTATCAACCTATACTTTGGAGGTTGTGACTCCCCATTATACTTCTTATAGAAGTGCGAATGAGGTAGTGAGATTCTAGAAATTTTCTTCACTAAACTACCCCTTTTGAATCTGGTGCATCTCCATTGAGAGGGCAAAAAATGTAATTAAAACAATACTATTAAATACATTTAAGTACATCTTATTAAGTTTTACATTTAAGTCGAGATAAATCACATTCTCTCATTGAATCCAACATTTATACTTTTATTTATCATCATTAAATTTCACTAATAAATTCATACACTAATTATTAGGGTTAATTACTTACATATACCCTGTATATTTAGGAGAAACTACTTAAATATACCCTAAACTTTCAAACCTACTTATATATACCTCATAATATGGCCCCATATAACACAAATAAGCCATCTATTAAAAAATGCAAAGCGATTAGATATGCCATTAATTTTTCTTATAATTCTGTTTTTATCCTTGTTCTTCCCTTTCTCCCCTCTCCAAGCTGAATGAATGGAGGTGATGCAAATATGGAAATATAGAAGAAGAAAATGCTAGATTGACAAAGACAACAAGATCTGACGAGAATAAATCAAAAGAAGTCATAGATTTAGAACAAGATGAACTTAAAACAAAAACAAAGTAGATGGAATGTTGAAAATACTATTCATTCATCAAGGAAATGTTATCCGAAGAAAAATAAGAAGAAAAGCGGTAACACTAAAGAAGGTATTTGAAAAGACAAAGGAACCAATCTCTAATACATTTGATTTTGCTCTGACCCAGAATGACGATTATATGATTAAATCCCATTGTTTATTCTTTTCTTAAACACCTCCCAAGAACTATGACTATTCTAATGTCCATACCAGTTAATAAACTCCTTTTGCCTTTAATAAACACATTCTCCAACCCAAACTCATTCTAACAAATAAAAATAATAAAGAACCAATTTTATTGGTTACTCCAAAGGTCGAGGGCAATGAGAGTTGAAGTTGTATCATTTTGTTCCCTCATAAAAACTTACAACCAGAATTGCTTGGGTGAGATCCTTGCTGATTTCACTCATTTGAAGTTTTTTGTACAATCTATACCTCTAATTGTGGAGTCTTAGATGAATTGGAGCGTTTGCTAAAGATCAATAAAAGACATTGGTGGCCCCTTTTTCTAGGCCAACTCTGCTTTTAACATTATCATGTCAATTAGAAATTGCAGTGGTGGTTGATTGGTTGTGCAACAAGCGGGAGAACCATCTATTCATTGTCAAAATCCCCATAAAGAGAAAAAGAGTTCTATTGGTAATGCCATAATGTTCCTACTAAGATTCCACTTTTTTGTAATATTTCAGTGGTTCCAAGTTTCAAGTGACATTGTGCATCAAGAAAATGAAGCGCTAAAGAAGCATAAAACCAAGGGTAGATTGGTTTGGCTTATCAAGTCACTACAATGAAAACCTAGAAATAATTAGTCTATTTTTTTTTTATTTACTCGACTTAGTTCTAGCAGTGGTGTTTTCAATGTTGAAGAAGAAGAAGAAGAAGAAGAAGAAGAAGGAGAGAGAGAGAGAGAGAGGGAAAAAAAGAATGAAAATGACATTTTGAAAATTTAATGAATAGTTAGGGATACTTGCGTCTTTTTACATTCAATCTATAAAACTTAACCTTGGAAAAGTCAACAAGGTATATATATGTTGTTTTTAAAATTTCAAGGTATATAAAAGTAGTTTCTCAAATATATAGGGAATCTATAAGTAATTAACCCTACTTATTAATAGAATGAAGTTTTATATTTTTAAAACAAACCTAGAAATAAAATCATATTTTCCATTAGGTGGTGGGTAAGTAGTTCAATCATTTGGGTGAAATGAATAATTTCATGATGTCATAAATAAATAATACAAACTTAGAAATATAAAAATATAAAAACAAAAAAATAAAAAAAATAAAAAAATAAAGAAATTTTGAAAAATTTGCACATGTTTCTATTATTATGTATTTGTCATATTAAAAAAATAAGTATGATAAAATAGACATAATTTTATTAATGATGGGCATGGAATATACAACTTCAACCTAATGGGAAATTATTGAAAAAACAAATACAAATCTATATCTATATCTTTACTACTATTAAAAGTGTGAAACCTTTGTTTGACTAACATTGGTCTGTCTCTCATTATGAGGATAAAAATGTAATTTTAACAACCATTTACTCCTCATTCAAATCCCTTTCATTTAAGCCCTATATTTAAGGTATTAACTCCCATTAACATTCACCGATTCTTATTCTTGACTAGAATACTTCTATTTTTGTATTTGGTCCCTCTCTAATTGTGGGGGCACAAAATGTAATTTAAATTAGTACATTTTTCCTTATTCAATTCCCTTTAAGTCTTATATTTATGGTATTAACCCATTCTTTCATTGCATCTTATATTTATTGATCATATAAATATTAATATTAAAAAGTGGGTCACAAAGAATAATCATTTTTATAGAAAAAGAAATGAAATACAAATTTAAAACCAACCAAAAATGGAGTTGTTTCATGTTTGGTGGTAAGTCAACAATTCAACCTTTTGGGTCGAATATGTAAACCGTTGGTGTCATAATTAAATAATAATAAAAACTTTAAAAGATTAGAACACATAAAAGTATAAAAAATACAAAAAAAATTATAGAAAACATTTGGGCAAATATTATTTGCTATCATCATCACAAAAAATCATCATGTGCAAATAAACTCTTACTAGTTTATTAAAATGTCATTTCAAGATTCATATAGGCCAAAAGATGACACTTCAAAATGATGAAAATGGGCAGGGGAAGCACATTATCTCTTCCTCACCTACTTTGAGTGAGAAAAAAGAAAAAGGAAAAAAGAAATATAAGTAAAGGGTTTATACAAATACGAAAAGAGAAATAGCAAAATTGTACCACAAATTAAGGAAAGAGTAATTTAGGGAGTTAGAAATGTATAAAAAGCACATGACATTCACATGAGGATTTTGCTTTTGCTTTTGTTTTTTTTTTAAGTGAACTTATGGGATGCTAGAGGTGAAATTGATATTGGAATCTGAAAATTTAGAGGGGTCTTTGTTGCAAATGAACCTATTGAAACGACAATTGAAGGATGCCATGAGGTTTGTAAAAGATTTAGGTTAAATCTGTAGTATTCCCATACCTATAGGCTATAGAGAGACAAGACAAATATGGTGACAGATATTCTTGCAAACCATGGTCACTTGAATCAATCTGGTCCCAGTGTTCGTAATAATTGGATGCTCAATTACATTAGTGATAGTGCACAATCTTGTGGTTCTCGCTTGGCAGATGACTTGGATGTCGGGTTGGAGGTTTCCTTGTTGGAAATCGAGTTAAGATTGGCCGAGTTGGGGGCAGCTCGGATGTCGAGCTATGTAGTTCTTTGGAGAGACTTGTGAGAAAACAATATCAGTTTCCTTGTTGGAAATCAAGCTAAAATTGGCCGAGCTGGGGGCAGCTCGGATGTCGAGCTATGTAGTTCTTTGGAGAGACTTGTGAGAAAACAATATCAGAATGCCCATGTTGCTTTTACTCGGGGTGGGCACTCTGATGCTTAAGTTAGTAACTTGGGAGATTTCAGAGAGTTTTAGAATGCTTAGAAGCTTAGAGAGTGCGAAAGCTGAACCGCGTGTACTTTCTCTTAGGAGAACGATGGCTTTATATAGGAGTGAGGGATTATAGATCCTTTGTAATGGATCTGAGATTCCCAGGGAGTCGCTTCTTCTAAGTCGGGAGAGAATATCTCCGTCGGTTACGTAATCTGTGCAGAGAGCTAAGGGCTGTTCGATCGACTCTGATGCAGGTGATGCGGGTAAGCCGGTTTAACGATCAAGCGTTATTACTCCAAAGAACTCGGTCTTGTTAACGAATCTATGTTATAGGTCAACGAGCACGCCTTGTAGGTCTCCATTTATACCCTACTTATCTTGGTCGATCCTCGAAGGAAGTCGCTCCTTATACGAATGTCCTTTAGGTCGGCCAGACCGAGGTACTTTAGGTTGGCCTTAGGCGAGATGCTACTAGCCGGCTTGCCGGGGTGATATTCTTACTCAGTGTCGAGGTGTCACCTGGATGCCACATGTCATGATGTTATTCGGAGAACTAAATTCTCAGTTTAGTAATTTGTTCGGTTGGTTCATAAGTCACTTGGCTCGCCCACTTAACCCGACTCAAAGACTGGCAGGACTGCAATAGGATTTAAATTTTAAAATTTAAAGGGGGCACACAAAATTCAAAATTCAAATTAGCCCCTGCACGGTGCTGCCTTTTCATCTGTTAATTCACCAATAGCGCGCCTTAGTCGTTGATCTTCCTTGCCAACAGACTATAAATAGGGGGTCCTCACCAGGGTCCCACTTGCACTATTCTGAGGCTTTCGTCGAGAGAGTGGGTGATCAGTTGGAGGAGAGTTCCGCTGGAGTACTATTGTTAGGTTGCTGAGACGTTTACTTTTCATCGGTTTCTGTTCCCCCACAACTAGTGAGCCCATTTACTTTGTAAATATATCTTCGGGTCACTTAGAGGGTAGATCATTAAACTTTTGCTAGGTAGAGAAGGGAGCCACATCGCCGGATCGGCGGGGTTCTCAGGTTGAGGCCTCGATGTCTCAGCAAGAGGTGGAGGATACCCATTTGGCCATACCGAGCTGAGCGAGGAGCGAATAATAGAGCTGTATTCAGTGTTCCAAATCCCCTATGAATTTGACTGTATTCAGCCCGGCCCAAACCAATTTCTGTGGAGTCACGACCAAAATGAATTATGTGTTTTTGAGGTGGTATTGATCGCTAGCCTCCGTTTTCCCTTGCACCCTTTTATCCCTAAGGTGCTTTTATCTTTCGGTGTCTCCTTAGGGCAACTCCATCCCAATGAAATTCGGACTCTTGTAGGATTGATTTCTCTGAGTCACCACTTAGATTTTCCCCTAGACATAGACATTTTTGTCGGGCTGTATAGCATGAAGAAAGTCCCCAGTGTCCCCTATTGCTTTTACTTGCCCTTTCGTCGTGGTTATAGGCTGTTGGGAGGCTTTCCTTCCAAAGTAAGGATTGGAAGAACAAATATTTCTTCCTTTCTCAAGAGGCCAGTTGGAATATGGATACTGTATGGCGAAAGGATTTGAGGAAGGCAGTTGATGTAGAGTTCGACAAAGATCTGCACCTTGCAGTTGAATGCCTCGTACATCAGTGGTTTCAAGTAGAAAATTTTCTAGCCGAGCCTATGCTCTTCCAGGCCGGCCAGACCCATATAGGTAGGTCGGTCGATGCGTCTCTTGCATTTATTTTCGAAATTATTTTTAGCTCGGATAACATCTCCTTTGTCTTGTTCAAATATGGCGAGTATGGCTTCACTTTTGGCAGCGACGAAGAAGAAGACTTCAAGGAAGAAAATGAGGGTTGTCGATCGTGCATCAATGGAGGATATGTCGACCAGTGCTGAGGTAAGGTCTGCAACGTTCGCCTCTAAAGTCATGGACCTTGAGAGGGGTGGCGACCTGATGTCTGTTGAGCCTGAGCTAGCTACCACATACCCAACTGCTTCCTCATTGCAGGTCGGCCAAGAGGAGCGCCCCGTCGGCCCCTACACCTCAGACATACCTCGCTTTATCCTCAACATCGATGTCTCCATCCTTGACTGCCTCACCGATCCCCTAGTAGCTCTTCGCATAGGGAGAGGCATCCTTCTTCCAGAAGGCGTGCAATGTTACAGTGGGATGGACCCTTCCGAAGTCGGTGCTAGAACGACTCGATGCATCCTTTAGGTTTGTCTTTGGCTCTCTAATGTTTTAGAAGTCTTTTCTTATTATCCTTGTTCTGACTGTTCTTTTCTTCTTTGGCAGGTGAATATAATGGGCCAAGTGTTGCTAAATCAGGTCACCTCATCCTGGAAGGAGAAACATGAGATGCAAGCGTGCATGGAGGCTTTGTAGGTCCAAATGTAGGGGGTTCAGCTCAGTGTCGAGGAAGATTGCCAACACTTTATCAGACTTAGTACCGACATGCATCATGAGCTGGTAGCTCCAGAGTCAATGATCCAAATATGAGAAGAAGAAGCACAATAACCGAAAAACTCACCAGGTAAACCAATAGCAGAAAGAGCAGAAGAAATAGCAAAAGTTACTAGTTGTCGAATGTTTTCCTCAACTATAGATGCCAGAAAATCACCTTTAACAAAAGAATCACCACCAGTAATAGATTTCTTACTCCCATGTGCTACAACAACAGTGTCGATTCCATAGGTTGATCCTTCTAGCTTTATAGGAATAATATCTTCTCTATTGGAGGCCATTTCAGCAAGAAAACAACAGTCCATGCACAAGGATATCATAGAACCAAATTCAGCAATCAAGAACTCGGGATGACAGTCTGAAAAAGGCAAGTTTTAATACCATCAAGTCTAAAACCATTCAAATATGAATCTGAAGTTTGAATCAAATAAATGGGAAGCAAGAAAACCTTAGGACGACACCAGATTTAGGGTTATAGGTTGATTGAGTCAGCCGATTGAGAGAAAACTGTGATTTACCAACATAGCAGGCGTCTTTTTCAAGAATAAGGAGATATCTTGTGTTGATCAAAACAGTCCCTAGAAATCTCCAAACCAGAAACTAAGTGTAGGATTAAGAAGAGTTTGAGAGGACCCTTCAATCTGGAGAGAAAAACTCAAGTCGTAGGCTGATGTAGAAGGCCAGGAGTCCAAAAAAGAAACTATATAGTGTTACAGCCCCAAGAAGATCAGAACTCTTTCGAAAATTTCACCAAATCAGGTGTTGTTTGTAGGTAGAATAGATCAGGTCTAGGCGACACCAACTCTGAAGTCCAAAGCTGTTGCAATCCAAAAGAGAAAACTGTACAGTGTTGTCGCCCCAAGAAGAAGACCAGAACTCCTTCGAAAATTCACCAAATCGGATATTGTTTGTAGGAAGAGTAGATCAGGTCTGGGCGACACCAGATCTGAAGTTTGGCTTCAAACCAATGTCTCACAAGAGAGATCTAACGAAATCTCTCTTGCTAGTTATGCAAAGAAGACAAAAATGATTGATCAAAACAACCTTAATATGACAAGATTACTGCTTCTAGTGAGTTTCATGAGAGAGAGAGAAAATAGATCAGAAAGCAACCTGCTCTGATGCCATGTTAAATCTTAGAGGTGTCAAGAATGAATGACCCCCACCTCAAAGAGTCTCTTATATATTAAAAATATGTACAATTATAAGAATGCCCATATAGGGTTGAAAGAGAAAAGAGGAATAAGAAGTATAAGTAGTGTACAACAAGGATTATTATTAAAATTAACTTTGATGCCTCACGTCTGGAAGGAGGTCTATGTACCATTGCTACTCTTGTTAGGAATCACTTAGGTCAAATTTTGGATTTTAAAGCTTACAGACTTGGGCTGCGTGAAAAGCCCATAATTTGGCATTAATTTTCAAAAATTATCCCCTCATAATTGAAGGTGACTCTAAGCTAGTGATATCTTTCCTTAAGCGGATTATGCCTTGTTCATGGAACATACAAAAAATGTCATCCAATACTGTTGTGAGTTGAACGAGAGGTGTGAGAAGGGAATCATCTACAATCATGTATTTTGGGAGGCGAACCAGGCTACAGATTGGCTGGCCCACCTTGCATATGAAGTCTAGTTGTCGACCGATGATTGTTTCTTTGAACTTGTGTAAGCTTCCTTGGTCTCTTGCTTTTGGTTGTTCTAGTGACCTATGGGATCGTGCTACCCCTGTCTTGTGTAGCCCCCTCAGGATTTATCAAAAAAAATAAAAAACTTGTAAAAGTTACAATTAGATTCCATTTTCCAAATCGGGAGCTTACCCATGTTGGCTCCTTTCCTAAGCCCCCATATATATACATGCCATAAATACTTTATTTGTATATATATATATTTGGTAAAATATTATACCATGTATGGAAAATACTAAATGGCCTAGACGAGTTCAGTTTCTGTTACTGCAAGTCTGTGCTCACACCATTCAAACAGTGTCTTGCAACCTTGCATTGGGAATATCTCCCCATAAAATAAGCACCTAAGTATGGAGATATTCCCCATGCAAGGCTGTATAGGCTGTTCAAACGGGTGTTGCACTGACTGAAACTGATCCCGAGTGTGAGCTTGATGTGGGTTCGGACTGGGCTTGATAGAAAAATGGCTCCTTAGGTCGGGGATGGGGATTGAGGTCCCTACCCCGCCCCAACCCCGATTTTATATTATGTATAATACATTTTATTTATATTAAATATATTATTATATATCAAAACATATTTAAAATATTATTTATAATTTAAAATTTTTATTTATTTTAAGTAAATTTATTTTTAAGAAAATATTGTTATCCAAAAACATTTCGAGAATTCAGGTCCCCATAGGGAACCCATATCCCCATCGAGGATCAGGGATGGAGGACAAATTTTATCCCCAAGGAGAATCGAATTAATTTTAGAATTGGGTCAAAGACGGGAATATGATCCCCATCCCGAACCCGCCCGTTTCCATTCCTATCCCCAGGCCTGGAAATTTGCAGGCTAAGCCTGACTGGACCATAAATGATCATCCCTAACTACTCCCGTTGTGTAGCCCCATGGAGAGTAAAAAAGAAACACAACCCACATCAGAGAAAACCCACTCGGATGTAACCTTTATGTTTTTCTCGTTTAGCTATATAATTACAAGGCTCCCAAACTTGGGTTGAACATAAACCAACTGTAACCAAAAACAACAGAACCAATCTTCAGGATAAAAAGAAAAGAGAGAATCAAAGAATTAGCAAAAGAAAAACAGTTCGTTACCAACTGAAACGATCTATCGTCAACCAACACCTTCAAACCACACTCTTCACCTCCTACAAAGACGCAAAGATTGCATCTTATGCTACAAAGTCAATCAAACTGAAAGATTGTAAGATCAGACCTACTGCGTTCTCATGGATAGTTGGAAAAAATGGTAACAATCCAGAAGAGAACTCCAAACTGATGGCCATGGTCAGAAGAAAGTCGAATTCAACTGTGAAGGGACCGGTCTGATGTATTGTCACATTTTTCAGGGGATAATAGCCATGAAGCAGACCAGAGATTGGAAAGGATCCAAATTCCAGAAGTTGTGTTCCACTTCTACAAGTTGTTTCCTTGTTCCCTGCTGTTTCCCACTGAACGAAAGCATAGAAAATAGTCTCCAACATTCAGATTTCACGTCCACAACTCAGATATGGTTTCCTCCATCAAATCTTCTAGAATGGCTTCTCCCATTTCGGAACCAATATTCTCTGTGTCAAGTTTGAGGTCCATCCATGCTCCTGATTTAGCCATGTCCTTTCCAACAATCTGGTCCAGTGTTTGTTGTGGCAGCTGTGGTTGGATATGCCAATCCATGCCTTCCCATACTTCGTCGATGATATGTTTCCCCACAGGCACTGGACGGGTGTTGGGTTTGACAAATGAAACCCAAGGGGTGCAACTAAAATAGCACTGATACATCTCGACAAGGATTTCATTAATACAATCAAAGAGGAGCTTCCGATCACCACAAAGTTGGGAAGTGATCACCTCTACTTCGTCGAACAAGGAAGGCTCAAGTATGTAGTCTGAGGAATGACATCCCCTCAAGAATTCACCTGATGAGCTCAACCCAGATGCTTCCAACACTGCACTTACATACTTAAAAATAGACCTCTTGTTTTCCATGCAACTCCTCGAATTGATTTCTGGAGCATAAGTTGTTAAGACTGGAGCTGAGGAGTCTTCACAAAAATTAATATGTAGTGGTTGAATTGGTGGTTCAGCTACAGATATTTGATTGGATGAAATCCATCTAAGATTCAATATAGAAGCAAATAAAAAAAAAAAAAGGATGAGAAGTGTTATTATTCTTTGTAGAAAGCATACCAAACTGGGATGGAATGCTGGCAGGGCTGATAATATCTTCTAAGAGTGGATCAAGAACAGATACTGGACTTGGCTGTTCTACTCTTTTGTCGATTCCTTCCAGATCTACTTTCTCAATGAGTAGAGAGCTTGACAATGGAGAACTTAATGGAGGTGTTGACGACTGATTCTCTTTAGGTGATTCCTGGAAAAGAATAAAGGTTTGGTTACAAAAGACTCTCTTAAGGAACTCAAGGAACATTCACATAAGACATTACTATATAGTTGACAGAAAATGGAGAAAAATATCTTCTTGAGGAACATAATTTACCGGTCTTGACCATTCAGAAGATACTTCTTCCTCATTGATTTTGGTTGTGTCAGTTCTCTGGTTGGTCCTGCTGTTGGGATTATTACTACTTAGCTCTGAGGGCTCATCCAGGACATTGCTTTCTGCAGATAAAGTATCGGCTACTTCCACAATAACCAAATTACCTGAAGAAATTTTAAGATCTGCTAAGTCAAGTGCACATATGTAAACAAGGAAACTGGTGTAAACACTCCTTAGTTTTTACTGTAAACTGGAGGATAGAGAAAGCAATACCTTTTGGACTTGGCACTTCTTTAACAGTACAGGTGCTTTCAATCTCCTCTGACACATTCAGATTTAAGTTGGAGACGTTCATTTGGCTGTCAGGTTTACTGTTATCAGGGCATGGTGGAGTTTCTATATTCTTCTTCAATGGACTTAGACAAATTCCATCTCTAACATTGTCATAATGGGAAGACCTCATCTGTGCATTTACAGAGCTATTTTCCCCATCCCTAGCAGGACTGAATATTGGTGACAAGTTATATTCAGGCAGAGAGAGAATCCTTCCCAATTTTTTTGTCACTGGCCTGCTTGACAAATACTCATCTTCATCTTCAGTGATGAACATATCTACAAGATGTTTCTTAGCCTCACTGTAGATGTTTGATTCTCTTTCTTTGCAATATTCAGCGGTTGCCATGTTTAAATTTTCATAGCTACCAATACCACTTGAAACATTCTTGTGTCCATTTCTTAATTCATGATCTTTTGGCTTGCCCTTCTTGACATTGGTGGAGGGTTTCATAAACTTTTCAACATGGAAATGGGAACTACTTGGCAGTCCCTTTCCAAACATCTCTGTTGTAGTTTCTTTTCCACCACTACTTGAATGCTGATTCTTGTAAGGAATGGTATGTCTCATAGCAACCATGGGAGTTCCATCTCCTTCCTTTCTTTCTCCCATGGCATGCTTTAACCTTCTTTTTATTTCTCTAAGAGAAAAATGTGAGGTGAGTTCCATGCTCAGCTCTTCATTTCTCAGGCTGTAATGAGATTGTGGTGAGTAGCCGCAATGAGTTTCAGAATATCGCACGGCTGTTGTAGGCTTCAAAATGACTATTTTACTGGAAGCCTGAGGACTTTCACTTTCCACTGATGGGTCTTTGACTCGAGACTTCTTCCTCCTGAAAAAATTATGCATTTTCTGTTTCTGAATATTTTTGCCATGGATAAGCTCTTCACGTCGACTTGAGTTACTAATTTCTTCTTCTGACAACTTCTCCTCTGCTAATAGTTCAGTTTGTTCAACTTTCTCAGCCTGTGAATCCTGTAGCTCTTGAACATATTTTGTAAATAGTGAGTTTGGATTCTGTAGAAGTTTTAGAAATAATTCCTTGTTTGTGTTAAGTATTTCTATGGCATCAATAAATTGATTGAACTGGTGGATTTCCCTATCTCCAGTTAGTTGTTTAACATTAATGGATTTCTGGCTTAGAAATCTCTTAGTAGCTTCATTCAGCTTTTCTTGGAGAATAGAATGTTGTTGAATCAACAGCATGTTGATCCCATCAAGCTGGTTGCAAGTCTCACATTGAGTATTTCTTTGTACATCAAAAGGATCTCTTTCACTGTCATGCCGCAGAGGTATTTCCAGATGTTGATGGATCTGGCTAAAGAACTCTTCCATCAGTGCAGCTAGATTGATGTTGTTTAGAGATTCTTCCACTGAATCTGGGTGAAAAGGCTGCTGATGTTCCAAGCTTGTAGAAGCTTTCAACTCATGGGTGTTGTTTACATCACAATCATTGTTGCAACTACTGTTTCTCTGTTTATGATTCTTCCCCTTGTGACCCTTGCCTCCTAAATCACATTGTATTTGTTCTAATGAAGCACTGGTTATCTGCTTATTTTGGTGTTTCTCATATGACATCTGCTCTTCCATGTGTTTCTTCACACTTTTCATATCACTATCAACTTCATGTATCTTACTTTTGTCAACATCCTGAAAATTTGAAATGAATAACACCATTTCATTTAGATTACCTGCTTGGAACGTGTACTGCATATGCAAATTAAGCTAAAGCATGGGACAGTAAAGGATGGAAAGCTTTTCAGTTACACATCTGGGTAGCTTTGAAAAAGTGGAAACAAAAATCAAATGAAAAGGATAAGAAAGGAAGAACGGACTACATTTCTAAGATGCAGCTTAGCCATATGACCAAAATTGGTATTTAAAAGCTCCAATATCTGTATTTGCATAATTGGATAAAATGAGTACAGGTTGTCATCTACTGTAAGAAGAAATGATCTTTTCTGTAGCATTAAGAAGCAAAAAATGATGAACATTCTTGGTTAAGGTTCCTCTCAACATTAACCAAACAGTCCTTGGATGACTTTAAAAACATATAAAGAGGAAATTAGAATAATTTGGTGTTCTCTAGATTTTAATTGCGTGTATTCCATAGTTAAGACTAGACATGGTCTTTAGAATGCCTGTAGTTTCCACAAGTCTATCCTTAAACTCCTTTTGTAAACAAAATAACTTGTTCATGGGCTAGCATGTTTCAACCAGATCTATATTACATTAGATAGGGCCTTCGGAGGCTCCTCAAGTGGGTGAAAACAAGTGAAAATTGAAATGGAAGTTTGTAGATGGCACACTGTAACATAAAGCATAAAGCAAACACTACTGTGTTACCAATTAGTTGAACCATTGAACCGATTTTGTCCTGAACCAATTGCAATTTTGGTCCACTGATCAATCTGTCTTTTTAATTGGAATTATTGATTGTATGCAGCATCATCTTATATAGGGAAGGGAACTACATTAAAGCTCAGAATTCCATTTCTAAGCTATGTTGTTTCTTCCTCTTTGATATATTTTTAATCGACTATCAGAAGAAAAATAATTTGGCTTCTTGGATATAGTGAAATACATATTCCAAAACTAACTTACTGAAAAAACAAATAAAAAAAAAGGGATGAGAGTTCAAAAATCATATGTTTCTGGGGTGGAGTGGGGTAAGTTGACTTGGATGGTGTGGTGGTGACTCAGAAACTAACCAACTTATTTACAAGAAAACAAGTATGAGAAATAAAACTTGGGAGTTCTACTGAATCTACTATTTTGTTACGCTGTCCTTGATGGTTTAAAAAAGAAGGATCTAAATGCATCTTGTATGACCTTTATCGGGTCAAACAAAAAGGGCCCATTAGTTTTCCCAGAAAGTAAGTGAAGAAACTTTTGAAACAAGTGTTTAGTTGGCCTGACAAAGTAGGTCTGTCCCATTTTCTTGACTCCTAAAATTTTCCTTTAAATGATGGTTATGTTTTCCTCACAAAACTATCTTTAATTGCAAGAAAGTTTAATGCAGATTGCAACATGGGTAAGTAGGGCCCAATAGCAATTGATTTTTAAATTATTTATGAAAAAAATATTTTCTTTAATTTTCTGTTCTTTTCTAATCTTGTTTTACTTTCTTATATTTTCTTGGCAACCAAATGAATCCACAGGATGCACAAAGCATGCATTTAATTGGAATAATAGATATTTTGTCAAGACTTACATCAGTGTCTCCACACTTTTTGTCAGGAACATTCAGCAAGTTAAGTTTATTCCTTGAATATCCAGCATCTGCAGAAAGAAAAGAAAATTAAAAGAAAAACAATTAACAGCTCCAACATTCAATATAGAATCTCAAAGGATAAAAACAAATCCACATGTAACATCAGTTCAGGTGCTAACGTTATATTAAATGTTAGCTTAACCACCATGAGCATGCTATTTCCTTAATGGCATAATACACTTTACTGTGGAGTGATATAACAGTTGGGTTAGAGTGAAAAAACGGATAGGTGATTGTTAACAGCTGTTATTTTTTCCTATGTATAGTACCACAGGGGTACTATTGTACTTTTACTCCTTTTTATTTTATTTGCTGTTGCCCTAGTATATATATTAAAAAAGCTGCGCAGCCAGCGGTATCTTTTTGCTCTCAGTTCTCTCTTCTCTCTTCTTCTCTCTCTCTTTTCTCTCTTCTTCCATTTTTCTCTCCTACATAACATGGTATCAGAGCGGGACTATCAGATCTGAAAGGAGAAGTCGAGTGAACAGTTTTCTTTCTTCTTCACACCAGATTTCCAGATCTGCTGCCCTCATCTGCCATTCGGCTGATTGAAGATCTCACACACTGAAGTAACTTTTCTCTCTCTCTCTTACCTTTTTTTCTGGTCGTGTGCCAGGGCAGAACCTGTACTAGGTCTGCCGATTGGATGTGAGGTGATCAGCACCTCTCTCTTACCTTTTTTGTGGAGTATGTCCTAGATTTACTCTAGGATACAGGAAAAATGGGAGTGAAGCCAGTTGATTCCCCTATTGATCCTAACCATAAATTAGGTGACAGCCAAGGTGAACCTATCAAGGATGTGAAACAGTTTCAGAGACTTATAGGAAGATTGTTATATCTTTCTATGACCCGCCCAAACATTGATTATGCAGTTGGTGTCCTTAGCCAGTTCATACATACCCCTATGACCACTCATCTTGAAGTAGCAGAAAGAATCCTCCGATACCTTAAAAGGTTTCAAGTGCTGGCTTGTTGTTTCAAAGGCACGGACATTTGAAAGTTTAAGTGTATACTGATGCAGATTGGGCAGGATCCCTAAATGACAGAAAGTCAACTAGTGGCTATTGTACCTTCATAGGAGGAAATCTAGTTACCTGGAGAAGCAAAAAGCAAAGTGTGGTAGCTAGATCTAGTGTTGGAGCTGAATATGGAGCAATGGCTCATGGAGTGGCTGAAATTATGTGGATAAAGAATCTGTTGAGTGAGTTGGGTTTTCCAGTGGACAGACCTATCCTATTCTGTGATAACAAAGCAGCCATAAACATTGCTGCTAACCCTGTACTACATGATAGAACTAAACACATCGAAGTCGACAAACATTTTATTAGAGAGAAGGTTATCACAGGGGAAGTGTGTACTCCTTATGTCAGCTCTGAGGATCAACTTGCAGACATCTTTACAAAAGGACTACACCACTCACGACATCATGATTTATGTGACAAGTTGGGCATGATTGACATCTATGTCCCAACTTGAGGGGGAGTGTTCACAGCTGTTATTTTTTCCTATATATAATACCGCAGGGGTACTATTGTACTTCTACTCCTTTTTATTTTAGTTGTTGTCGCCCTAGTATATATAGTAAAAAAGCTGTGCCGCCAGCAGTATCTTTTTGCTCTCAATTCTCTCTTCTTCTCTCTCTCTTTTCTCTCTTCTTCCATTCTTCTCTCCTGCATAACAGTGATTAATTTTCTATAACAGTTACCTTTTCGAAGACAATAAAAATGAAAATAGTTTTTCTCAATGGTGTTCTGATCTTAAAGGTGTCATTGCTATTTGCTAGCAGCTTTGGGTTTTTTTTTTTTTTGTTTGATAGATAACAGCTTTGGGATGTTACTATTTGCAAATACATTTTAACAAGGAAGCTAAATTCTTCAGGGATGCATTCAATCTTACTCCAGATAAATGAAAAGAGATCTAGGGTGCTATTGGCAGTGTGATAGCAAAGCTATCCATAAGAGAATTGGAACAACTTTGAAGTAGAGTACCTTATGAACTCAAATGCATAAAGAATGCCAGAGTTGAGACAGCATTTATATATGTTTCTTACCAGAAGCATTCCTGCTCCCACGCCTCCTATCAGATAGCAGTTTTAGAGTGAAATGACCCTGGCGGAAGTCAAAAATACTAATCAAGCCCCAAATACACCCCAACTGGTCTTTTTCACGCCGAGGACGTCGTTTTTGTGACCTTTTCGCCATATTGAATGACTATTTAACTTTACCACCTGGTGTTGAGCCAAATCGACTGCACTAACATCATCCTAATGAAGGAAAGACAAGGAGAAAATACAGTTAAAAAGTTAGCAATAACTTGTTAAAGAAAATGATGTTTTTCCAACATAAATATGCTAATATACAAAACATTGATAAAGTCCTGTGCTAGTAGAACAAAGGGATGAAGACAGAGAACCACAACTACCATAACCACAAGCATCAAAAACAGTTATAGAGACATCAATATACAGAAAAAAAAAATAACTATCAAATAATATGATTATGAGGACTTTCTAGTAAACTGGAAAGACCAAAGTTAGGCAAAGTTATAATTATACATCAAAACCAATAACATCTCCAGTATCTGCATTCTACCAAATAAGCCCAAAGGCCAGAGGACAATCAGAGAAGATAGCAGGAGAAACTGGTGCATTTTAATTACAAAACTTGAGATGTAAGCATCTCCTCAGCACTTCATCTCCCTAGCCAATCATTTTCAGAAGAGACAAAAAAATGACAAATGAGCAATTCAATTTATTGATTCACTATAAACCAAGACAATTTTCATAAAACTGGAATTTTTGGAACCAGAAATCATAGCCAGAAGGTATTGGGTCAGGCCTGAGCCAAGTCACTGAGAGTAGCAGCCTAGCAGGTCTGTATATATATATATATATATATATATATATATATATATATATATATATATAAAGATTTCTCCGATCAAGCACAAGCAAACAATTATACATTCAGTTTTTTATCACATCTCTGATTAATCATCTGGATTTCATTAACCAAATGCATAACTATTCTCTTCTCCGCAATGAAGCATGGTCATTGCAGGTACCTGGGTCTAGTCATGTGAGTGACTGAGTCACCAAGATACAACAATTCAGGCAGAAACAAAGAGGATATGAAGAAAGATTTAAAAAAAAAATAGCAAGCAAGAATTATCTTAAGTATTTTCTTTAATAAAAAATGAAAACAGAGAAAAGGGATACCTGAAATTATGAGAATTAATTTCAGTAGGTGGAAGAAGATGAAGAGAAGAAGCGGAGGGAGATATCTCTGAAGGAAGAACAACACCAAGTTCCAATTCCAGACTGCAAGCTTTCTAAGGAGGTAAAGCAATAGCAATGGATTCCAACAAAAGAATGGAATATCTCTTTCTTCTTCTGGTAAAACGGATATTCCTTCGACTGAAAGACCAAATAGGATAACTAAAGCTGCTCTGACTTCCAGGATCAAAGATAGAGAGATTACTTCAACAATTCGTCCACGCAAACTTCAATTCTAAACAGTAAATAAGTAAAAGCTTGGCAGGACCTTGCTTTACAATTTTAGCAGAATCCAGAATCTCCCTCCTCTCTGCATTTTCGGGTAATTTACGTATAAGCAAACCAATTTCAATCACTAAATTCACCTCCAATAAAGCTCATGTGGAAATCACAATTCTCAGTCCTTTAACGTCAAGTTTTCTCATCTTTCCGAGTAACAGACTGAAATCTTAAACTTCTAGTCTTCTACTACAGAAGTCAGAAGATCCTCCCAAAGCATCAATCAAGGTTTTCTTTCTTTCCTGAACTAGGAAAACGGAAGGATAATAAAAAAAAAAAACCAATTCAGGACATGTTCAGAATTCACCCCTCGTCTTCCATTTCTCAAATACAGAGCTTACTGAAAAAGAAAAGAAATCCTCATAACCAAAACTCACTTTCTGTTAAAAAAAAAATATCTTTTTGACGTGATACACCGACCAAAAAGAGAAACCCAAAAATAAAGATTGACTGTTTTTTTAAGAAGGAAAATCTAGGTGGCCGCGATTAGAGACTGTGGAAAGTGAAAGAAACAGCAGAGGAGATAGGAGGAGGAAGAAGAAGAAGAATCAAACAGAGAAATGAAAAGCAGCCAAGAAGAATAGTTGGTACTGGTGCTTTATGACGTTGCGTGGTGGGAGTAGACTCCATGAACATGACACTTGGGGCAATGACATCGACAACAAATTCAACGGCCCCCACCTTCCACTACTCTGCTCGAATCTCCTTCGCTTCATTTTCAAGAAAAATCGTCTCTGCAATTCCACGTTCGATCCATCGATTTCTGGTTTCTCTCTCACGTGTACTGGTGTTTACGCATGCACAATGCAATACCTGTCGCTTGCTGATTGGTTACTTCAAGAACTGCTTACAGCAAATCCGGATTCATCATCCATTCAAGGGAGGATGGGAATAGAATATGTGGGGAAGGACAAATCTGTCATTATCAGAATTTTTTAAGGGGTTGTGGTGGGGTCATCAGACAATAACTTTTGAGTTGAAACGTTTTAATCCGACGGTTTGGATCTAAGGAGGACGGAGGATGCCACAACCTATTTTTTTATGTTTTCCTTTTTTGGTTGAAGATGATAAACACCGTACGACTACGGAGTCTTCGGTGATTCGGTACCAAACGGAAATATTTCAATCGGATAAGTCGGTAGAATATTACCGTTTTCTCTTCTTCTCGTCATCGAGCGTCACTTCTACGTTGTTAAATGACAGAACCACCCTCGAATAATAGTAAATTCCTTCATTTCTTATTGGAATTTGATTATCAAAATGCAATATACCGGGTACGAGTTACCCGATCCAAAAGTCTCCCCCAGAAAGATCCATTCTGCAACAGATCACGGATCCCTTCTCACCACCCACCGACGAGATGACCCAAAATCCCAAATTATAAGTGGGATCCTTCTCCAATGTGAAACACGTGGTAACTATGAGGTAAAACGCTCCCTAAATCAAAGTAGGTGTTTGGCATCAATGTTTTTTTGTAAGGGCTGATATTTGGTTAGTCGTTTTTTCAAAGAATATTTGGGGTAAGTATGTGATCCATCTCAGAAATCTGAAATTATAGTCTCCTTTTAGTCTATTAGTAGTCTCTTATAAATCGTATCTTGTACGTAAATTTAACATCGATCCATGGTCAAGATTTATCCCACCTATAAGGTGGAATTAAGATTTCTAGGGATGGATTGAACAATAAAATATTTTCTCCCACTTAAAAATGAGAAAAAGGTGTGATTTGAGAGAATGCACTTTTGAATTGTTTTCTACCATTGTTAGTATATATTAATATGATATTGAAATTTGAAAAATGCCTATGTGATACCAACATCAATAATATTAAATAAAAAATCCGAAAAAACCATTTTCTGAAAAAACAAAATATTTATACAGCACCATTTTCTAAGAAAACACCTAACACCTCTCAGTAAACAGCATTGATTTCAAACATCGTTTTAATCTCACTTTTGCAGTGACACGTGTCTCAAAGATAACATGTATAATGAGTGATACATGTTCCTGCCGTACATCAGGAACATTGTTGTAGTTTAAAATATTGATATTCTCGATATATAACTGGATGCTTATGGTCAGATGTGTCGTGGTCAGCAAACTGGACTCATTTGGATGTACTCCCAACAAAACACGTTTCATCACTCTTCCAACATGATCTGACACCGTCATTTCATGATGAGATGTGCGGTGTCAGATCTAGTTGAAAGCAGGGACGGGTTTTTTTGTTAGCAATCCCAACCCATGGGAGCCCCTTTGGGATATGCATATGTCAATACTGTCGGTCACACATGTTTGGGCCGGGTAGGGTTGAAGACAAAGTGGGCTGGGCCCCCACCACTATGAAAAGAAGAAAAAACAATTAAAAAGGTAGTTAGGACCACACGCACTACCAACTCTAAATCCCTGATGGGAATCCGTTTTCTGATAAGAAGAGAAAGAAAAGGTAGGAAGGACTAAGGAGGATCAGATATTAGATACGCTATTTGGTTTCCCAACGGTTGTACTCTTAATACTGGGCAAATCAGGGTGCGCCATGTCAACTTCATAGAGTGGGGCTCACATATAGGGCTGACATGGCATATTGTGATTGGCCAACTAACCTCCAGTTCACCGTAGAAGATTCTGAAACACTCCAGTCCAGTGTATTGTTCTATCCGGTCTGCTTTTAGTAAGGTGTAGCTAGCTATCCGGCTATCCCTATCAGATAAAATTCTCTGTTAATTAGTTCCATGATATTCCATCATCCATACCCGTCGGTTTCGCCCTTACAATCTGACGAGTCTGTGAAGCTTCAGAGTTACTTCCTCTTTTTTGCCTCTGCATGCCAGAGGTCTGGTAAAGGTTGGTACATGTATGAATAATACTTATAGTTGGGTGGGCATTTTTCTTGCCCGACCCGACCCGTTACTAGGGACAACAGTCAAATGGGATCTACTATAGTTAAAAAAAGCTGAATTAATGAGATGGTACTGAGTAGCATACATAGAGTTGGATTAGGAGGCTTCTTGTTGTCTCCTTCCTTGTAATCTTGTTGAAAGTCTTTTGCTGAAAACCTTGGCATCTCTTAACTACAACATTTGGAAAACTGAAAAGGATGTGCTCCAGTCTCCATCTCCCCCAACTAATCCAAATTAAATAAATAGCCCATTACATCAATATGACAAACACCAACCATTTTCTACTCTCTCCAGCTCCCTAATTTGTCTTCTTTCTTTAATTTACAAAGAAGAGAGAGAGAGAATTGTGCAGGGAAAACCCTAGGCAGCTTTTATTTGCTTGCCCTTGAAGTTAGAAGAAATAAAAGAGATGGGAGGTGGGGGGGTAGGGAGGAGTGTTCACCTTATACCAAGGCACTCATTGCAATGCAATCATATAGTTCCAAACCCACCTAGGCTAGCTATGGTCCTCTGAGACTGTTCACCTTATCCCTCTTTTTAAGCCTTGTCTCCAAAGGCAAGAACATTTTGACCTAAGCTTTTAGCCACATTCAAGGGGTACTCACCTAATCTTATTAAATGGAGCTTGGACCTAAACCATGAAACTTTTTAATTATGGTAGGGTCTGGTTAATTAAAGGGTTGGTTAGAGGACAAGCTCTGCCTTAACTGCCAATTTGGTGCAACCATGCTAGCTATGGATGAACTAACAATCCTACTTACTACAATTATTAGAGAGAGAGAGAGATGGGTTTGTCCTCTAGCAAAGGAAAGGGAGATTTTAATAGTAATGCTTATACATTGATGAAGAGGTAGTAAGTACAAACAGTTTTTTGTTAAATGTCCGTTTTCATAAGAGTGTCCATCAATAGAAATAATCATGAATCATGTAACGATTTCAAACTCAAAAAATTGACCTCACCGGCTGCTTTACTGATTCATATGGGTGTGGTACGTTTGCTTTTTCTAGCTTTTCTTTTCCTACTTGTTGATGGGTTGGTAGGTTGGCCAATCGCTCCAAGGGAGCTAGGAAGGTTTTGATGTTCCATTGCTCTCACGTCTCACCCCTTTTTTTCTTCTGATCAGCATCGGATGCTCTCTCTTTTGGACAAACAAAAGTGATCTTTGAAATCTTTGTAAACCCATATCCATCATAAGAGAGGAACGAAAAGCTCTCCCTAGCCAAAAAGCAATTCTAATTATGTGTAGAGGATCTACTTTAATCCCCATTACTGATGAGTTTTAAGGACTTTTTGAGCGGTGGAACCATGAATCATTGCAAAGCATAACATGAATTTCTGAGAAAAAGTGAAGAAACTGATCATGGGCTTAGCTGCAATTGACTTGGATCCTTATAATTAAGGTATCGTTTAATTGAAAGATCTTCTGTCAGACCTAACAGCCAAAAGACAATGTGAGTTTTTGCATTAAGAACTTAGCAGATTAAAGACTGTTTGGTTAAGACATGTTTTCCTGTGTGAAGATGCAACAAAAAAAGTTGAAAAGCTCCATTTTAAGTTTTTCGAAAATAACCCAAAAATGACCTTTGTATATCTTTTTGGGGCATCTTCTTTTGACAACTAGTTACATCTTTTTCCCGATCAAACAGAAAAAAAAAACAAATCGTACATAGATTATTGGGCTTCTAAACAAATAACAACTTGCGAAAAGACATGCCAAACGAGAACAAGGTTTAGCTGTTCAGCGGGCTGTAGAACCAATGATAAGGTTCCACTTCAGCTAATCTGAATTCGCCAAACGGAGCCTAATCTAATGGTCAATTTCATCTGGGCTTAGTGGGGTCCCCCACCAGTGAGTGGTGACCACCTAACTAGCTAATTACAGAAGAGACAAGCTTAATTGAAAATTGATTTGGTTAATCGTTGAGATTAGTCCTCCTTAATTTATGCTTTAACCTCTCCAATAAGACAACACAGCCGTCCCTTGGCAAAGAATAAACAAGGTGTTTGGCATGTCGTAAAGAATGAAAAAGCAGTGTGTCGCATTATTTTATTTGGAGGTGATTTGATAAGCAACCTTAAACAAAGAAGATGACTTTGAAACAGTGTTCTTATATATGAAAATCGGTTTCAAAACAGAAATCTTGATTGGAGCAGTTGCCGTCACAGCATCTTTCATATGGATACAATGGCCCAACTTGCTTGAAATATTCCTGCACCAGTTCTCTCAGAACTAGCTTTTCATACAATGGTTTGCCTAGGGCTAGAATCAGCAAATAAAACAAAACACCTGAAAGCTGACACATGGTGGCTCGGCAGGGATGAACCTCAGGGCCCCATGGTCTGCACATGAGTAGGGTGACTGTATTGATATCAGAGGTCTGCTTCCAACTCGTCCACCAAAGAAGGAAAATGGAAGCCAACCATACTTAGGTCATGTTTGGGAGTTCTTAAGTTGAAAATAAGTGTTTATTTGCATTTGGCACCTAACTTTTTCAAGTGCTTATTTTTTAAAATAAGCGTTTGGTAGTTTTTCTCTCTAATAAGCACTTAAAGAAGCATTTGTGACTATTTTATCTTTTATTTTTTTCAAAATTTCAAAATATACTCTTTGAAAGTACTTTTATGAAAACACTTTTAAGAAAGTACTTTTATGAAGGCATTTTTATAAAAAACACTTTTACAAAAGCACTTTTATAAAAGTACTTTTATGAAATCACTTTATAAAATATAAAATTACTTTCTTAAAAGTGCTTTCGTAAAAGTACTTTCATAAAAGCGCTTTCACAAAAGTGCTTTCATAAAGGTACTTTCGTAAAAGTACTTTCATAAAGGTACTTTCGTAAAAGTATTTTCATAAAAGTGCCTTCCTAAAAGTGCTTTCATAAAAGTACTTTTATAAAAGTGCATTTGTAAAAATGCTTTCGTAAAAGTACTTTTATAAAAGTGTATAAAAATGTTTTCGTAAAAGTGCTTTCATAAAAGTTTTTTTATAAAATTCAACTAGGGATAATTTTATAAGTGGTATTTTAAAATTCAACTGGAGATAATTTTGGAAGAAAAAATTGAATAAGTGCTTAATGTATAAACACTTGAAAAACGCGGGAAATTTGCGCTTAAAAAATAAGCCCTTATTTTTAAAGTAAGTACTTATTTTGGATTTATTTCCCAAATACCAATAAGTGATTAATGATCTAAATAAACCATGGTTTTCAAAATCGGACCGGATCGGACAGTTGGATCGGAAAAACCAGGAACCGGTTACCTGTCCAGTTCCATTTTCTCCCAAAACCATTGATTTTGGTCAATAAACCGTTGACCGTCCAGTTAACTGTTCAAATGGTTTTGACTGTTTTTCATTTTTTTATTTATTTTTTGTCAGAATGAGCCAACTATTTAGATCGAACAATCGGACCATTCGAACCGATAACTGAACCCCTGACCAGTTCGATCACCAATTCGTTTTTAAAATTCATGAAATAAACACTTATGTTTAAGCACTCGCAAATATGAACCGACACAAGAGGTAGATTTGAGAAGAGCATCTCCTGTTGTTACTGGGGGTATTTTGATTTGAGGACTTCATTGATAAGTGATAATCAAAAGCTCCAAAACCAATGTCTACTGGATTAATTCCTTCAACCAATTACCTAACCAACTAGAGGAATGCATTCAGGCAGGTTTACTAGTAAAAAACATGGGGCGATTCATAATTTCATGTATTACTCAAATTGTCTGTCAAATACCATAAGCTGCTTTGCAGAAAAGAAATTCAAACTCCTCAAAAGTCAAATTATAAGATAAAAATTAGAAGTCATAGCTAGCTTACATTCAGAACTTACAACATATACATACGCGACTTCTGGGGAGAAAAGTCTGACAAATTTTCAAAGAATGACCACTCAAAACCCCCAATTGTTTTCTCACGTCCGCTGCCTTCACCCAAGTATCAAGAATGAGTAATTTGGCGAATACAATATCAGAGCTAGATTTCGATTCGTGTACCTATGGGTTATGGGCCCACCACGCTTCCGCTGCGCCACTCTGATTTATACATACGCCTTCCATAAATTTTATTGAACACTTTGGTCCTCAAAGCCCAATTTCTCATTTACTTATGGATCATTCTCCTCTTGTCAGATTGCCATCACAACCCAAAAGAGTAATGGCAAGGGAAGTTTGATATTAGTCAAATAAAGGTATAGGGTACCATCACAAAGCCATAAATATACTGATATAAAAGGACTAGCTAATATTTTCCCCTCTTTCACATCTGAATCTGATTATTTAAGAGACAAAGATGGTGGTGGGTGAGAAAAATTATTGAGATGGTTTTGAAGTCATTTCTGTTGGTTCATTACTTATTTCTTGATGTACCAAAAAAATGGATACATGACTTATGAGATGAAGTCATGGGCATAATAGCTGTATCGGTATCATTTGTTGTTTCTACCTGAAATGTTTTGGGCGGATCAATACAAATTGGTGTGAAATCTTTATTGTTACATTATACATGACATTCACTTCAACTAAAAAAATGTGTACGTAGGGGCTGATCATTAATGTTTATAGTCATTTTTTTACTACTGATGCGGCATGATCCGGGCACTAGCTACTGACTGGCTCCTTATTGGCAACAGACGGTACCTGAAAAGATGAAGAGGAAGGATTCTCAGGGATTTGCCCGGCGGGAATACTCCGAATCTTAAGTTAGAACACTGGGGAGGAAGGAAAGAGTATAAAAAGCTAAGAGTGTAGGTCGCGCTAGATCATTATGCTCGCGAGGTTAACTCGTGAGTAAGTAAGATAATCCAAGTTCAGAATGAGTGAATGTGTCTCTCCCCTTCGCTTAAAAGGCTTTTATAGGGGCGTTCTTGTCAAATCAGGCGTAACCGCCACTGGGCTTCTGTCGCAGCCGTTACCTGTCAGGTCTGCGCAGATGATCGTTACAATGTACTACCTACTTGGCTGAGTGACACGTCTTCGAAGGGGACAGGCATGCCACCATCTGTCGAGAGACGTGGGGTAGACTATCAAACGGGCAGGGACTGCGCCGTCAGTCGAGAGACGTGGCGCAGTCTGACGAGTACGGTCCTATCAGATAGAAGCTTCCTGAGGATGTAGCATTGCTTAGCCGCGAGCTACCCTATTGCTCAGCAAGCTACTTTGTAGCAAGCTCTCAAAAGTACTTCGGGGTGACCCTTATCAAGGTTGGTCTTTGGGGAAGTTCTTCTGCCTAGGTGTTGGAGCGAGTTGGTTTCCCTAGCTCGCGAGCTGAAATAGTCTTGGAATATTCCCTTCTTAGTAGCTCGGGGGACCTGGAGCTCGCGTTGTAGCGAGCTCCCCCTATAGAGAACTATGACGTAGCGAGCTGTTCTACAGACTCGTTACTTGGTCGCGATCAAGCCATGCTACTGAGCTGTTGCTCATGCAGAGTCAGGTCCACGTGTCATCATCTCAGCAGGTCGGGTCAAATCATCCTCCATCAACTACCATTGACGTTTATAGTTCAAACATTAAATTTGACATTTCTAATAGAAACAATAATTTATATTAATCAAACCAAAATATTCTCTATAAAATGACAATGGTACCAAACACAACCACAAGCAATATCGATTATTTAGTCAAACCTATCATGGGTTGGACCTTTTTGGTATTGGGATTCGGCCCATCTAACAGAATGGCCCATGGAATGAATATTCTTGACTAGATATCCAAAGCCCCACCCACCTTGAACATCCCCTCAGATCCCGGTTAGGACCACATCTCTCAAGGCTAATTAGTTCAATTTATTCAATTAACTTATTTGAGACAACTTGATAAAAATCTTCTTGATCTGAACCATACATGGCCTATGTGGAATGCTTAGCTGGATTTGGGGTGGGGTGGGGGGACTCTAGCTTGATCAGAAAACTATCAAATAATGGCCTATGTGGAATGCTTAGCTGGATTTGGGGTGGGGTGGGGGGACTCTAGCTTGATCAGAAAACTATCAAATAAATAAATAAATTTTCCAAGGTGTAGTTTCATTTTCTTTTGATTGTTCAAAAGTGATTCAATCTTGTAGTTGGTCAGATTCATATAATTAGATCAATTTTTTGGAGACAAAATTATTTAAATCAAGCTTACAAATAGAATACTTTTGATTATTGGAAATATTTACTTATCATACGACATTAATGCAGTGTTTATTGTTTAAGATAACAAACAAGGGCCACCTGGTTGGTGTTTGGTATTGCGGCCTTCATCTGTCATTATATCGAAAAATAGTCATTACTCATTAGTGTAACACATGCCATTCTTTTTCTTTAAACAGGTTTGATAAAAATATATGCTGAGTAGGCAGTTAGGTGGTGTTTGGTTCATCACTATGGTATGTTACTTATCTCAATTCTTGTACATGAATTTAAATACTCCAATCTACTTAAATTACTTAATCAAAGTTTATTTTTTAGAATGAAAAATCAAGCATACTTTTTTGCTTCTCTTACTGATAGTAAATTGTTATATGTAGAAGAGAAGCTTAAATGCGGTGAATCAAACAATCCCTTAATGATTTATTGAAAAAGAAAGAAAAACTCTTAGGCTGTGTTTGGTTTGAAAGAAAAGGTAGGGAAACCTGACACTTTTCGCTCCCTAGGGTTGCGGTGGTGGCACTTGGCAGCCCACATTCATTTTTTTTTCTTTTTGGTTTTAAGAACTTCATCTCTCAATAAGGCTGGCAATTTTGACCCCAGCCCATTTGACCTACCCATACCCACTCGTTCTAATCATGGGTCAACATGAGTTGAATGACCCATTAGGGTCAAGTGATGAGGCCAGGAGGGTGAGGGTGGGGTTGGGTCAAGGGTTACCTATTGACCCTCGACTTTAAACTTCTTCCAAAATTTTTTAACCTTGCTTTGATATAGTTTCTTCTTCTCTATAACATTTAGGCCCCATTCGCTTTTCTGTAAGTTATTTATCCGGGTAAATGCAGTTACCTAGGTATATTTTCTCTAGGAAACATTTACTCGGGTAAGTGCATTTACCCATATTCTTTTATTTCTCATGTAAATAAGGCAATGGCCATTTTAGCCATAAAAATCCATTATTAAAAAGGGCATTTTTGTTCCATTCAAGTGTTGGCAACTTTCCTCCTAGGTGGGAAAGTTATTTACCCACCTAGGAGATGGGTATCACTTACCCGAGTAAGTGATACCTAGGAAAATAAACTTTCCCTGGTCGACTGGTCCCCACATAAATCTGAAAAAAGAACATAGGATTCTTGGTCAATGGGAACCAAAATCCCGTTGACTAACTTTTCCCCCTCTCAAAATCCGAAAAAAGAATGCCCCCTTAGGGTTTTCTTCTCCTCTGTTTAGGGCTTGCTCAAACTGCTACCATTCTCGCTATTTAGGGCTCGTTCAATTCACTATTTCTCGCTCAAGCAACTACAACGATGCCACCATGCATTCTTGCCAATGTTTTCGAACTGTTGTTAACCCAGATGGTCAAACGGATAGATCGTTCGGCCTAGGAACCATCCAAGCAACCAGCTACGTTTCACCCTTAACCTAGTCCTTGGCCAGAAACCGTTAACTTAGCTAGCAACCCATTGACCTAGGAAGTCAAATTGTCAACCCGTTCGACATGGACAACAGTTTTTGACCATTTTTTATTTTAATTATTTTTTAAATTTTTAAAATTTTTAAGTTAGAACGAGCTATCCATTCGAACTAGGCGATTGAACCATTGACTGGAAAACTGATGGCCAAAGCCGTTTTAGTTCTGGGTTGATTTTTAAAACCTTGATTCTTGTCACAACTAGCAACGACACCATAATCTTGCACCGATGGCTAGGGGTGGCAATTTTTCACCCAACCCGCCCATTTACTTGGCGGGTTGTGTGATCAACCCATCACCCAACTCGCCCATTTAAATGGGTTGGGTTGGGTTGGGTTCTAGATAACCATTGGGTTAACCCTTGCAAACATAAGTATCAATTCCTTAGCCTTTTTTTTATTTTTCTTAATTTGAATTAAATAATTTATAATTAATGCATTAATTTTCTATTAATTATTGACTAAATTTAGTTTTGTCTTGAATCAACACACTTCACCCAACATAAATCCAAATCAATTTGACCCGAGTCCAGACCAGTTCAACGTAGTGGTGGCAATTGGGCAGGTTGGGTTGGGTTTGGTTTGGGTTGAGCCTCAACCCAACCCATCTAACCCGCCAACCCATTAGTGACCCAGTTATATAAAATTAAATGGGTTGGGTTCAACCCAAACCCGCTTTAAACCAATCCATCCCGCCCAAACCCATTAATCTTATATTTATGGACTTAAAAAATAAACTAACTCTCTCTTAACAAATAAGTTGGTCATATCTTGGTGGTAATTATAGTTACTATTTACACAAGTGGTGAAGGTTCATATCACATTACATGCATGCTATTTTTACACAAGCAACGAAGCCATTTGACTATGTTCGGATTTCGGGTTTGACCGAACCACTTAGGTTCAAACCGGTCAGACCAACTTGAACTATCTAATTGGATTATCTTTGAGCTAATCACATCAAGGGTGGTTGAACCGTTTAGATCTTGATCAATCCGGTCAGACCGGACTGGACCGGTTCAGTCAATGGTTGATTGACTTCAACCAGACCATATCAGGTTTGTACACGGGTTTGGGACCAAACCAACTGATCCGAAGCGGGTCAACATAAGTAAATCGGGTCAGGTTGTGTGAATGTTGGTCGCACAGATAGTCCAAACTGGGCAAAGGACGCGGATACTAAATCATCCCACCTGAAACCGTTTCAGATTCGGGTCGACCCGGATCGGCTTGGGCTGTGTGAATACTAGTTGGACTAGACGACCCAAACTGGGTAGAGCAAGTGGTACCAAACCATCCCGGCCGGGGTCTATTTCAGATGCGGGTCGGCCCGAATCGATATATGCTGGGTCGGGTCAGACCGCGTTGAACTGGTCCAGACTCAAGTCAAATTGATTTGGATTTATGTTGGGTGAAGTGTGTTGATTCAAGACAAAGTTAAATTTAGTCAATAATTAATAGAAAATTAATGCATTAATTATAAATTATTTAATTCAAATGAAGAAAATTAAAAAAAAAAAGCTAAGGAATTAATACTTATGCCTGTAATGGTTAACCCAATGGTTATCCACAATCCAACCCATTTAAATGGGCGGGTTGGGTGATGGGTTGATCACACAACCCGCCAATTAAATGGGCGGGTTGGGTGAAAAATTGCCACCCCTACTTCAACGTAGTCTGACCCGGTCCAACATATACCAATCCGGCTCGACCCGAATCCAAAATAGACCTTGGGTGGGATGGATCGGTACCGCTTGCTTTTCTCGGTTTGGGCTGTCCAGTCCAAACAGTATTCACACAGCACGACCCGATATGGTACAAGTCAATCCGAGTCAACCCGAATCCGAAACGGTTCCGGACAGGATGGTTCGGTGTCTGCGTGCTTTGCCCGGTCCGGACCATCCAGTACGACCAATATCCACACAATTCGACCCGGATTCAAATCGACCTGATTTACTTATGTTGACCCACTTCAGATTTTTCGGTTCGGTCCCAAACCCATGCACAAACCTGATATGGGCCGGTCCAAGTCAATCCACCATTGATTGAACTAGTCTAGTCCGGTCCAACTAGACTGATCCAGATCTAAACGGTTCAACCACCCTTGATGTGATTAGCTAGAAGATAATCCAATTGGATAGTTCAAGTTGGTCTGACCGGTTTGAACCAAAGTGATTTGGTCAAACCCGAAATTTGAACATAGTCAAATGGCTTCGCCGCTTGTGTAAAAAGAACATGCATGTAATGTGATTTGAACTTTCACCATTTATGTAAATAATAACTACTATTACCACCAAGCTATGACCAACTTATTTCTTTTGTAGCAGAAATATATAATTTCAAGAAAATTTTATTATCATTTTCTATATTTTTCTCTATGGTTATTGTTTTTAGTTGAAATATATTTATTATTATGCAATTTCTGATTTTTTGGCTAAAAATATATGTTTTTGAAAATTTTTATCATTTATATGTTATCAGAAATTTCTATCAATTTGTGCATTTCTACTATTGTTTGGTCTTTTCCTACAACTTTTTTGTATTTTTTTTTACATTTTCCTACAACCTGCCAGTGGAAATAAGATTTAGGCGGATATCAGGAACATTTCTAACATTCTTCAAAATTAATTTGCAACTAGTATTGCTATCTAGACAAATATCTCCTATGCCAACAATCTTGGATGCACCAGAATTCCTCATACGAATATGTCCAAAATCACTTGTAGACTGTAGTGTAAGATGTGAAAAATTCACCATGGGGAGTAACATGAAAAGAAGCACCCGAATCTATAATCCAATCACTGTCTTGGCATGCAAAGTTGATATAATTATCATCACAAACAATGATGACATCACCCTCGGCTACAACAACTGTAATATCTTTTTCTTCTTTCTTGCCTTCACCTTTCCCTTTGGCTTGTTCTCTTTTCCAGATCCTACATTCATTCTTGTAATGTCCTAGTTTATTACAGTGATGACAAATGATATTTTTCTTGGACTTGGATCTTCCTTTAGATTTGTCATATTTTTTTACGGGGACCTCTGCTCTTACTTCTTCTTTGTCTTTCTTTCTTTTCTGCCACAAGAGCTTGAGATTTTGAATAAGTTCCTTGTTCTTTCTTCCTGGATTCTTCATTCAACAAGGCATCTTTGATTGTGTCAATAGTTACTATGCCATTAGGAGTTGAATTACTAACCGAAACCACTAAGGTTTACCAACTATCAGGCAACTAAGTAACAACAATGCCTACACTTCATCATCCAGATTCAATTTCATAGTGGTCAATTGATCTATTAAAACTTGAAAATCACTCAAATGTTCAGACATATTAGTCCCATCTTTATATCTCAAGTGTGCAAGTTTTCTCATTAAAACAACATTGTTTAAACCCGTTTTCCTTTCATACATAGACTCTAATTTTTCCATAAAACAACAGCCCTACTTTCTTGTGCAACATGGTGGAAAATACTATGATTGATCCATTGTCGGATTTGGCCTACAGTTTTCCTATGCATGATTCCTCATTCATCACTTGACTTGTCATTTAGCTTTGCTTCATCACCTCTTATGGATAGGGACAAATCCTTGCAATAAAGAATGTTCTCCATTATGGATTTTCAAATAGCATAGTTCGATGAAGTCAATTTTATCATAATACCCGAGGGTTCCTCCATTTATATCAACACAAACAATTAATTTAAACAAACCAGCTCGGATACCACTGTTGGGGAAAATACATTACAGTAGTAGAGATGAGTGTAAAAACAATCACAGGATAGCAAGAACCTTTCCCCTAAGTTTTTGTATCGAAATGGGTTTGCCAACAACAATGATAACAAATAAGCAACGCAGCCAAGTAACAGAAAAACGCAAATATCAGTCACCACACAATAGCACACCAGAATTTTTACGTGAAAAACCCCAAAACCGGGGAAAAACCACGGGACCTATAGTCTGTAAAAGTCTTCCACTAATTCAAAAATTAATGGATACAACAGTCCTCTTTAGTTGCAACTAGAGGCTTACAAACATCAAGGAAATAATCCTTGGCTCACAAGTACAGCATTAACATCACCAAATGCAAGGTGGATACAACAAAACAGAGGTTTAGATCTCACCAAGTTGCTATAAATCTGAACTGAGAAGAAGATGAAGTAAGAACCAACAAATTTGAACTGAAGTGGGATTCTTAACTCCAGTACTTAAACTCATCAAGAACGGTTTTGAAAGCACATCTGAACTTGCCCTTGAATAAAATAGGAACCAGCTTTTTCTTCTCTTCTTCACAAAACTCAAAACCCATAAACCCTTGGTTCTTTTCTCTGTTTTTCTTCTCCTTTGCATCTTGATACGATGGTTACGAGTAGACCTATTCATGGGCCGGGTGGCCTGACGGGCCAGCCCGGCCCGGCCCCCGGACGGGCTTGAACAGGCTTTTTGGCCCGCGAGCTTAACCTCGGGCAAAAAAGCCCGACCCGCATAAAATTCGAGCCAGGCTCGGGCTTTGCCAAAATAGCCCGGCCCGAGCCCGACCTTTAGTTAAACCTAAGTAAAAACCCTATGTGATTTCTATTTGAATAAATTTTTTGATTTAAGAAGGTTGTTGATTCACTTGTAGACCCATTGTTCATTTAAATAGGAAAAATAAAACATCTGAATTAAAATAGATAATGTTCATTTGAATAGGGAAAAATTTGAATTTCTTTTATTAGGTCGGGCTTCGGGCTCGGGCTCGGGCCTAACATTTTTCTGTTAATAAAGAGTAAAAGCCCGACCCGAGCCCGGCCCGGCCCGGCCCATGAATAGGTCTAATTACGAGTGAGAGCATACCAAAAGTATAAAAAGGCGGGAGCCTTTTTGGCTTCCACAATACGAGTCTTTTGGGAGCATGAAAAGGTGGGGTGAGCCCCTCATATGGGCTGGACCCACACCCAACACAAACGGGATTAGCTTAAGTAATATGAGCAATGACCTGAAGTCACCATAGACTTGTACTCACTTCTAGAAAATCAAAACGGGATCAGCCGAAAGCAAAAAAGTAGCAGTAGCACAAATAGAGCTTTGTTAAACTGCCTTAGCTGATACTAAATTGTAATGGCAGATGCCATGGACAAAAAGTCGAAAACTATAGTTAGTTAAAACTGGCACAAACGAACTCCGTCCAAAAAGCAACAAAAATAACCTGATTCATCAAAAAAAAAAAAACAATAAGAGGCATCAAACGGGTCGATAACTTGCCACCTGTCCTACTGATTGGGAGTATCCATTTGCTCGGGTTGGGCTTAATGGATCCGCTCCGGCCCATCTGAAATAAAAGGTTTTTCTAACCTATTATCAATCAAAAAGAAAAAATCTTGGAGATTGGAGTTGGAAACTTTTCTCCATATCAGAGCCAGGTTTCGATCCTGGGACCTGTGGGTTATGGGCCCACCACGCTTCCGCTGCGCCACTCTGATTTCTATAAAAGTATCCCATAAAATCCTTATAGTCCATTTCTCATTTATTTGTGGATCATTCTCATTCTCCTCTTGTCTAATTGCCATCACAGCCTCTCGGCTAATAAGGATTTTCGATGACTTTTGGTCTCTATAAAAATGTCAATGGTACCAAACACAATTACAAGGCAATATCAATTATTTAGTCAAACCTATCATGGGTTGGACCGTTTTGATATTGGGCTTCGGCCCATCTAACAGAATGGCCCATGGAATGAATATTCTTGACTAGATATCCAAAGCCTTAGAATCTCTTGGGATTCTAAGGCTAAGTAGTTCAATTTATTCAATTATCTTATTTGAGACAACTTGATAAAAATCTTCTTGATCTGAACCATACATGGCCTATGTAGAATACTTAGCTGGATTTGGGGTGGGGTGGGAGACTCTAGCTTGATCAGAAAACTATCAAATAAATAAATAAATAAATTTTCCAAAGGTGTAGTTTCATTTTCTTTTGACTGTTCAAAAGTGATTCAATCTTGTAATTGGTCAGGTTCATATAATTAATTAGATCAATTTTTTGGAGACAAAATTATTTAAATCAAGCTTATAAATAGAATACTTTTGATTATTGGAAATATTTACATATCATACGACATTAATGCAGTGTTTAAGATGCCAAACAAGGACCACCTGGTTGGTGTTTGGTATTGTGGCCTTCATCTGTCATTATGTCGAAAAATAGTCGTAAGTGCAACACATTCCATTCCTTTTGTTTCTTTTTTTAATAGGTTTGATAAAAATATATGCTGAGTAGGCAGTTAGGTGGTGTTTGGTTCATCAGTTTGTTTATGAATTTAAATACTCCAATCTACTTAAATTACTTAATCAAAGTTTATTTTTTAGAATGAAAAATCAAGCATACTTGTTTGCTTCTCTTACTGATAGTAAATTGTTATATGTAGAAGAGAAGCTTATATGCGGTGAATCAAACAACCCCTTAAGGATTTATTGAAAAAGAAAGAAAAACTCTTAGGTACACTTTTCGCTCTCCAGGGTTGCAGTGGTGAGGATGGTGGCAACAACGTTTTCAAACCGCTTTTGATCCGGGCGGTTAGACCGTTTGGCCCGAAAATTGTTCAAGCAACTGGTTCCATTTTACCCCAAACCCAGAATCTGGTAAAAAATCGTTGAAAAAGTCAATAAACCATTGACCTGGGCAGTCGAACCATCGACTGTTCAATGGTTTTTGACATTTTTTATTTTTTTAATTTTTAAAATTTTTCTATCAGAACGGGACGTCTGTTTGAATGGGGCGGTCAGACCGTCAACCCGAAAACTGGTGGCCAGAACGATTCTATTTCCGTGTCATTTTTTAAAACGTTGGGTGGCAGTAGTGGCACTTGGCAGCTCATATTTATTTTTCTTTTTTTTTTCCTTTTGGTTTTAATAACTCCATCTCTCGATAGGACTGACAATTTTGACCTCAACCTATTTGACCCATCTAATCTACCCATTTGAAAACCCACCCATAACCACTTGTTCTAATCATGAGTCAACATGGGTTGAATGACCCATTAAGATCAAGTGAGGAGAGTCAGGGTGGGGTTGGATCGAGGGTTTCCCATTGACCCTCAACTTTAAACTTCTTCCAAAATTTCTAACCTTGCTTTGATAGTTTCTTCTTCTCTATAACATTTAGGGTTTTCTTCTCCTCTATTTAGGGCTTGCTCAAATAGCCACCATTCTTGCTATTTAGGGCTCGTTCAACTTGCTATTTCTCATCAAGCCACTACAACGATGCCACCATGCATTCTCACCAATGTTTTCGAACTGTTTTTGACCCAAATGGTTGGATTGTTCGGCCTAGAAAACCATCCAAGCAATCAGTTCTATATCACCTTATCTGGTCCTTGGACAAAAACCGTTAACTTGGTCAGCAACCCATTGACTTAGGTAGTTGAACCGTTGGCCCGTTTGACATGGACAACAGTTTTTGCTCATTTTTTATTATTTTTAATATTTAAGTTAGAGCAAGCCATTCATTCGAACTAGAAGATTGAACCGCTGACTCAAAAACTGATGGCCAAAGTAGTTGTAGTTCTGGGTCGATTTTTAAAACCTTGATTCTTGCCGCCCTTAGCAACGACACCATAATCTCTTTCCAATGGCAGATGGAGTTGTTAGGAACACTATTCCAAAGATTTTTGTCAGTGTTCCTCCCCCTAGGTTTTAAAGCAACAACAGATTGATGTCGATGATTCAATAGAGTAGAAGATGCTGGCGATTCAACAGACAATAGAACAGAGGTTACTGGGGATTGAACAGAGCAAGGAGAAGAAACAGGGACGAGCAATCAGGGATAGATGATGCCGGAAAGTGAGACGAGACCATCTGATCCAGGAGTCACCGCCGCAGCCATTTTTTTAGATTATTTATTATTTTTGTATAGTTTATGTGATTATTGCATTTTAGTTTTTTGATGGAATATATAATGACGAGAAGATTATTATTATCTTATCATTTTCTGTGATTATTTTTTTTGCAATTTTTCTTTTGTAGCAGAAATATATAATTTCTAGAAAATTTTATTATCATTTTCTATATTTTTCTCTATGGTTATTGTTTTGCAATTTCTGGTTTTTGGCTAAAAATATATGTTTTTGAAAAATTTTATCATTTATATGTTTTCAGAAATTTCTATCAATTTGTGCATTTCTGCAGTTTTTATATTTCAATGCAATTTTTGTATTTTCTTTAATTTTCTATGTTTTTATAATTTCTTTTTTATACTTTTGTTTAATTTTTTATTATTTCCAAAATTTTCTGCAATTTCTGATGTTTTACACTAAATTTATATTTCACTATTTGTTGTGTTTTTATGCATTTTGTATTTTTATTCAAAAAATTGTTTTTTTTTTGTTTTTTTTGTTGATATATATATATATATATTTTTTTTCTGCAATTAAAATAAAAAAGGTAAAAAAAGTCTAATTTGAATAATTGAATTAGAGGGTCAAATAAGTGAATCAGGGTGGGCAGCAAATAGGTTAGTGGGTCAATATGGGTGGATTGGTACTCAATCAAATTTCTCACCTGTGCCCCACAACGTCCCACAGTACATCCCCGCCGTGCATTGGGAACATCTCCTGATGATAGTACCAATCCCGATAGTATTATCATCAAGAAATATTCACAATACACAGTGGGAATGTGTTGTGGGACACTGCAGGGCAATCTTGTAACTTTTTGCATTTAGAATTTTTTTCAAACTGAGCCTCAAGAAACAAAATCGATTAATTGTTTACACGCAGCTCCCTCCTCCCTTGGTTTACATGGTGTTGCTTTAAAGCAACTTGATTTTCTTTGTTGGTCTTAATAAAACAATTATATTTCTCGTTACTAATTCTAAAGGATGAAGCTACAAGGAAGAAGTGTAATTATGCAATTGCACATCAAGAAGAGATATAATAAGACATACTTTATATCTTAATGTGATTAATTTTTTTTTTTATTAAATCTTATGAGTATTAATACCTCTATTTCAGTGCAACTGCCTTAGCTACAAATTTACAGTGAACCACTCTGTATTCAAGACCTATTTTTTCATGGTTAGTATTCAAGGCTAATGGGGTGTTTTAATCGGAGGCTCTTGCTCAATTGATTAAAACTGTCATACAAAGAAAACCTCGGGAGCTCTTCCACCCAGTAAAATTGTCCCTTAAGTCTTCTTCGGCCTTCGGATTTTATTGGCATATATATTCTGATGCAATGTCAACTGTGACAAAAATCCAAAGTAAAAAATACAGTAACAACTGGATCGAAACAATGCTTTTAGATCATATTTACACTTTATTAAAATTTTTTGAGGAGGTTTAGAAAGAGATAGAACATGTCCGACGCGAACGGAACACTATAGCTCATCTTTTTGCTTGTTGGTCTTGTATATATAATATAAATATTAGCTACATGATCTCCCCTTTATATAAATAAAATTGCCAGCTCTGCTGGCCTTCTATTTGCCAAAAAAAAATGAGAAGGGTGAAGCTGCCCTCATTTTGAGCAATTGAGGGATAGAGAGGTGCCTCTAAGCGAGGAAGATACTCAAGCTTTGATGGTGTTGAACATGGTTTTCAAAACTGGATTGGACTGGAAAAACCAGGAACCGATCAGATGACCGATTCCGTTTTTCCTCAAAACTGAATCTTTTCCAAAAACCATTGATTTTGGTCAAAAAACCACTGACCCGGACAGTTAACCGTTCAAACCATTTTGACCTTTTTTATTTTTTTTATTTTTTTTATTTTTTTATCGGAATGAGCCAACCATTCGACCCGGTAACCAGACCCCTGACCGGTTCGGTCTCCGGGTTGGTTTTAAAAACCATGGTGTTGAAGGTCGCCTCGGTATCCACTAAATGACTTCTTCATTCGGTGAACGATGGGAGCAAGCTCTACAAGGCATTGCTATTTATTGCCCATTCTGTGATATTTTAAGTTGATTTATGTTTTTAATCTTATGGGTATTTGAAACGATAGTTTTTCTTTTTTAATGAATTGACATTGACATTATTTACAAGCAAATGAAAGGAAAAACACCATCAAAAGTATTAGCAGATTAACCATCAAAATTTGGATAATTTGGATTTTAACTAGAAAAGAAAGTAGTTTGCTTAGGTTCTTCAGAAAAACTAGAATGAAACTGTGAAATAAATATCAATTCTGAAGAATTGCACTCTCATAAATTTATATTGGTGTATGAATCAGACAAACAATTTTAGTCATGACTAATGGCTTCTTTTCTTGCTTGCTATTTGATAGGAACTTGTTTACCAAAAAAAAAAACTGAAAGGAACTTCTTAAGATGGCAGGAATTAAATTCCCTTAATTATGAAAATAAAAAAGAAAACAAAACCAAGTTGCTTTGAATTTTGTTATTGACCCTTATAATGCAAATTTGATTGTGTTGGGAAGTGTATATCTTATGGTTCTATGAGAGATTTCTTGCCAATTTATACAAACAATTTACTTCATCATTAATGTCGGTTTATAACAAATCCCATGCGTCGCATGAGGCCCTACTGGTTAACCAGTTAACCTCTAAAGAATTTTGATCAATGTTGGAAAGGGGAAAAATAATGGATTATTTCTTGAAATGTAAATAACATAATTAAATAAAAGTTAATAATTTAGGACAATTGTAATCTTGAGCTTAAAGAACAAGCAAAATCAGATACTGCAATTGAGTAAGGCCTCCATTTCTGGTAGCATCCGTCTAACCTTCTGGCGTCTTGTACTTGGGTTCACCTTAAGTGCATGCCATGGCCAACAGATGTGTCTCAGCTTATATCGGTTACTTTGGTCTCTTCTATTATCAACCTCCTCTAACTGTCTTGTCAGCTCCTCTATCCGCTCACGAAATCCTGCAGCTCTGCTGTCAGCCAGTTGGAGAGACCTTTCAGCTGCTGCCTGAGCAGCCATAGCAGCAGCAGCTAGCTCTTCTTTCAGTTTTAACTTGCTATTAGACAAGTCCAAAGAGGCCTTTGTCTTCTCTAACTCTTCTCTGAGAAGTTCAGCCTGGCAAAAGAAGGCAACCTTTTATACTCAATGAAAGCCTTTTCATATTCTGGGTTTCTTATGGAAATGGCGCTTCAGTATTAACATGAGAGATAAGCTATGCGTAGAAGTTTTAGGAACATAACTCAGAAACTATGTGCTTCTCAAGTAATGACATGTAGAGCAAATCAACAAACTGGGAGATATGGTGAAACAACAGATATCTGAAAGCATTTCTTTCTGGCCATCCATATGAAACTTTGTTATTTTCTCTTCTCCATGGAATAGAAATGCTCAAATATTTGAAACCATTCCTAAGAAAAGTAATAGTTGCTTGTATCAATTTCTCCATGCAGAATGAACATGGTCTGATGGTAATATGCATTCCACTCATGGAGAATGTCTTGACCGACAGCAATGATATTGCATTAGAAAGTCATTCACCAAAAAAGGGAAAGGAATTCATTGAGGTTGCATTTGGTTTCATGTAAAACAAAGGAAAATTAATTATTTACCTTGAAAATGATATTCAGTAGCAAAATGAAACATATTCATCATTTCATTGGTTCAACCCTTCTCTTCTATTCATATAATATGCAGTAAGAAATGATTTAAGTGCTCATAATTGTAACAAAGATATGGCACCAAACATTAACAAAAACAACATGTGGAGTTGCATATGAAAGAAAAGTTTTAGAAGTCAGCCACGGTGGAAATTGTACTATTTCATTTCACATGATACTTCAGTGGGAAAATTTCTTGTAAGACACAATTAACACTACCAGCATATAGTTTGATCCCAGGAATGATAGTTATTGGATATCTTGGACAAAATGACTTTAGATATGTCATGCCACAAGGTAGGCATGGTGAAAGGAGGATAATGCAGTATTGCTAAATCCTAAAAGGGTAGTTGAGCAAATACATGTGGCTGGGAATGCTGAAGAAATAATGATGCAACTCGGATTTTCTAATTGGATCTTCTACCAAAAAAATTCAGATTTCTAATTGGATCAACTTACAGATTGTGGTGTGATCATGTTTGAGGCCATATGCAAACCCAGGTAAAAGAGTTGCATCTTTGTGTACAAGGTACACAGTTTCAGCAGCTGTAAAAGCATGAGCTTTGGTGCTCTAGTCAAGATCAGCTTTCATTTGCATATCAAAATGAGTTCCAAGGACTAAAACTCCACCCTCCACAGGTGACAGATTAAACAGTTTGTTTTGCTTCATATACTGAATAGAAGAATCCATTGAGTAAAACAGATGAACATAAAATATCCATAAACCTTAATACTTTACGAGACAGCTTAGAGTGAAGTATTTGACTGAACTAAACTTATATGAGCATTAATCCTGACTATTTTTGGTCAGCACTCAACACAGCTTAGAGTGAGTAATTGATGTAAATAGCAGGCTTAAGATGTGGTAATTGATATAAACCAAAAATCACCATCAAACGGATGATATGTTTACCTCTCTATCACGTTCTTCAATGGCATTCTTCCCAGCTTCCACTTCCAACTCACAAGCTTCTCTCCATCTAGCAATCTCTTCTTCAGCCTCTGCTATTTCCATTATGAGCTCTTCAACCTTATGGACAGGACCAAAAAAGAGAGAACAAAAAGAGGGAAAAGTGAGGAACTGATGAGTAGAGAGTGGTTCAGAAAAACAATAGAAAAACACCCTTAAAAATAAAAATAAAAAGATGTAACTACATTTTGAACCAGCCTACTCTCTCTTTCTTCCAACTCTTTTATGTACAACCTGTTGTCTGCTATTTCCTGAGTTTGTTTCTCTGTAAGACTCTGTAGGCGCTCAGCGTCTGACCTGCCATAGGATAGATGCTTAAAATCCAATGACAAAACATATGAAACCTATGTAAGAAAACCTGCAAGGAATCTATGAATTGGTCTTTAACTAATATTTCTTATTGACAATCAACTTGATCATAATTGGTTCATTGTGAAATTTACACTGATATTTTTATCAACGGATTACAGTTAAAGCAACAACACATTTAAAAACCTCACTAGAAGCTTTGATACCTGAAAACCTGTTCATGCCTAGTATACTGGCATTGGACAAAGTATGTACCCAATATGACACTGGATACAGCATGTATATGGACACTTCTAGAGTACACTATAGCATATACACTCGTACAATATGAAAACCGGTATCTTTTAACAAATCATACTATTAAACAAAAATTGTATATGTTAGAAGCTCAATTAAACTTGGCAACATAATAGTTTTTAGAAATGACACTTGGCTTTGAAACTATATATTGAAGCATGATCAAGGAGCAAAGTATTGGTATTGGGCATCATATTGGACAGCTCAAATACAGATACACTTTCGAAATGCATAGATACAAACAAAAGAAATGGAAATGCTTGGATTCGCTAGGGAAATGCATACAAATCACAAAAATACATTAATAACACTAAACCTAAAGCTGAATTATCTATGAATAAGGTAAAAACACATGAGAAATGCACACTTTGATCGGTTATATGAAGAGAAACATTACAATCAACAATATCGGGACTCTACAACATGTATACATCCATACAATAATTATCACTCTATTTCAATTTTTATTAATTTTTTTGAAAAACCTTTATTTATTTAGTATTTTTATATAAATAATAACTCTATTTTTCAAATAATAAATATGTTTTCATTTTTAACATATAATTGTTTTATTTTACATATAATTGTAAAATAAAACATATAAATCATTTAAGGTAGATAAAACAAATTAATTTTATAATTTTCAGTTTTTATTGATTTTTTGGGGAAACTTAAATCTTAAATTATTTATTTTAATTTTTATAATTATAACTATATTTTAGTTTTTATAATTATAATTTTCAATTTTTATTGAAGTTCAAAAAAATCCAAAAGCAGTCAATATACAGATTTGTCAAACCAAGCACCGATACGCTTCCATATCAGTGCGTATTGGACCATATCCACTGTTACGGTGCAGTATGGCCTGATACAGAGGCACATCATGTTGATATGCACGATTTGTGGGATAGATACCCACTCGCGGCATATCCCATATCCAATGGCCATGGATATGGATGCAATAATATGGATACCTTAATCCTTGAGCATGATATAAACATATTAAATAGGAAACCTGTATCTGCATCCAGGTCCAGGATCTTAAGAAATGGAGAGTTGTATCCCATTTCCCCTATTAGTTTCCATGTTTCTATCTGTATTTGGAAATCATAGACTACAAAATTGGATATATGGAACTGAAAAAATTCAATAGACATGCCTAATATTATGGGGCATCTGCCACCTAAATTGCTACATGGACAACTTTTTAGCATCTGGATATATAACTAGATGAATGCATATTCCAAGGTTCTATAGTTACTCATTCAATGGCCAATGGCCCATTCAATGGTTCTATAATTACTCATTTCCTAGAAGCAAAACTTAAAATGAATTGATAGATTATAAAGAATATAGTAAAAAAAAATCCAGTTATAAGTTAACAAACAAGAATTGCCACTGTTAAGACAATAAGAGAGACTTGATGCATCAGTAGGTCAAACATTCCTAATCATGGGCGAAAATTGGTGAAGTTGTTAGAAACAGTTAACAAGAAAACTATGACCAATATTACAAAACTGAAGAATAACAAGAAAAATATGACCAATATTACAAAACCAAAGAATTTGGATATGCAGAAAGAGAGAGAGAGAGCGAAAACATGCAGATAACACACACAATGGATATTGAATTCCTATAGCAACCTTGTACACCTACACCAGTTCATCTTTCTTTGCATTCTTCAAATCCCTGTATGACACATACAGGTAAAAGACATGATAGTACTTAACTCAGCCTTAACCCCAACTATTTTGCCTATCAAAAAAATCCCAACTATTTGGGGTTAGCTACAGGAGTCTTTTCCCACCATTATGCTCTATCAAGAAGCATGAAAAAAAAGTAAAATCATCATGCAATGCAAAACAGAGAAAAAAGAATACCTGGATTCATCCAAGGATTTTTTCAATTGAGTGATTTCGAGCCGTAAATTCTTCATTATTTTCTCCACAGTTGAGGCCTGTGCAGGATAACCAGAAAGATGAAACCAAATAGTTGTCCATCAGAATGAAGTTTCTTAGGATACATATCAATTTTAAAGTTCTCAAACAAACATGTGCATTAATAAGAGTAAATCTTACTAATGACGAATTTGTTCATCCTGAACTGTACCCTATTCAAAGATTGTAACTTCAAGAGTACAAGTCATGGAGAACTCCCATAACTTCAGGAAAAACAAAAAAAACCATATGCACTTTTGTACAATGTTAGAAGGCCCATTCAGAAACTAGAGAAATAAAAAAAAGCTCATGCATTGTATGAGAACTTGACATGACTCCTAAGAAAAAATAAATAATAATAATATAAACCAAGAACAACTTTTCAATTGTAATTCATCTCTGTTGGACACTCTTTTCATTTTGAATACCCATTTCTGGGTTACTGTTCTGTAGACCATTAAACAGCTTGTGTATACATTGAGAGGAATATTTTGGGAGCCATGAAATGCAAAGCATCGCTACAGTCAAATGCAGGATTTTTATGGATGATTTTCTCTTCATTCAGGAATAGAAGGTATACAAAAACTGACAGTTCCAAGTGGTATTTGGCAATGAACTATCATCAAATCTCAAACAGGTCTTCACCTCAAATATCAAAATCCAGTTAAGGAACAGTGGTAATTGTGGTATAGTCAGGACTAGGCCTGTTTATGGACCAGGTAGCCAAACGGGCTGGCCCGGCCTGACCTGTTCTAAGTCAGGCTTGGACATGAATTTAGGCCCATGGGCTCCGACTTTCTCAAAAAAGCCTGGCCCAAGCCTGAGCCCGAGTCTGACCTGATAATATATATTATATAACTAAAATTATATATTTTATAATAAAAAATATATATGTTCTTTTCTTTGTTCCTCTTCTCTTTTTTCAAGCCATAGTGAGACTTTTCATTATTTTTGGGTTTTGAGGTCTTTTAATATAAATAAATCAGTTTTTTTATTGAGTAAAAAAGAAAATATTTTTTCCCAATTTTCTGGCCAGGCTTCAGGCTCGGGCTCAAGACCTAGGCCCGATGGTCGAGCCTGAATTTGTTAATATAGAGACAAAGCCCAGCCCAGGCCGTGAACAGGTCTGGTCAGGACTCCACAAATCTCATCAACACCAATGCCCCAAAATTCTCAGACAGAGGCCCAAGTAGCAATTAAAAAATAAGTCTGGTAGAATACCAAAGGATGGTTGCAAAAAATCTCTCATATCTACTTCCATAGTCCTCACATGACTGCATTCTACCCCACTATGGGAAGATTTTACCCCAACTCTAATACCACTTAACATCCAACTTTGCAACTTCTCCCTCAGCACTTGAGGAGGATGCCTCCAAGACTACCACCAGAAAGAACAACTTCCTTATCTGTGGGACAATGGGTAATCAAGAAATAGCAGTTGATTGACTTTCTCTAGTCCAATTGTCATCAATGAATTCTAGTCAATTTGAAGCGATTACAGTTCTGATCAATTTGGTCCCCTGAAAGAGTTTTTTTTTGTGGTCATAATGTTGTCTACTGGTATTTTTATAATGCTGTGGGTTGCCAACGTTTTGGATAATACTATGGATAATTTATATGGGCATGAACTGTGAAGCCCTAATGCCATTGTAGCAGATTACTTGATCAAGAATAGCATTTATGACACATCCTAATATACTGGGGATGATTTAGCAAACAGAATCTGCATGCAGAATTTTTTTTTTTAAATAAAAGCAAAATTAAATCACTTTTTGAAGGTTTCACCAATTAGTTGTATGGCATCTCCATTGTAAGTACATGTGGTTCACTATGTCTGTGATCACGATGAAGGCATCAAACCAGATTGATAGAAACACCCATGACAACATGGAAGCCACCGAGGGCCTGCAATGAGTCCATAACCCATCACAGGTTTGCAATGAGCTCAAAGCCATCGCGGGCATGCGATGGACCAAAGGATCTCCGAACGACTGCAACAAATCGAAGGCACTCACAACAAGACGCCCAACAAACTAAGCGAAACACGTCATATTATCTCTGGCGTTATCCATGCCACATCAACACAGGAGACCCGTGAGGGGAAGTAGCGCATGTGTACCATGAGAATCCTCGGACGAAAGGAAACTTTGTCATAGGAAAATCTCACGCAACACGTGGTGAACCCTAGTAGTGTCCTCCTGACAACCGACATCGAATCGAAGATTCCTTTTCCTAATAGGCATCAAACCCCTTTTGGCTCCTTCCCTTTAGGACCTCGGGGTCTCCCCTTATAAAAGGAGGAATAAACCGTGATCAACACACGATTCTGTCAACTCTGAGATCTCTATTTACCTTCGCTACCTCCAGCCTTTCTTTGTCCTTCAGGGAGAGCACCGCACTTAACCTTATCACACCACTTACATCCATTCCAATGGATGAAAAACTAGAAAGCAATATCAAACATAAAGAGAAAGCCTATAATCAAATGATCTATGCAGAACTAAATCCTGCATTTTTGTAAACGAATTAAATCCTGTTAAATAGCAGAGACAAAGAAATATAGCAACTTCATTTCACGACAAAATGGTAAACAAATTCAACCATGTCACAACATGTTTAAACAACTAGTTTTCTGATGAGGTACCATTTTTCAAATCACAAATATTAGTTCAGTCTACCAGTAGCGAACTAATATAAATGTTTTGAAAGTTCAACTGTAAGAAAATAAGAAAGAACTGAACTATACCAAGCTAACAGATTCTTCTTCGCATTCGCTACTATCTGACTTATTGCATGTATTAGGACTGGAATTATCTGTCGCCTCACCACTTGAAGCACCCATCATGAATCCAAACCCAACTTTCTGTAATCCTCTCTCTGCAATTTGAAGAATCGCCACCCTTCTATGCTCGCCTCCCTTGAGTTTATTAAGGGCCCTTTCAACTGATTCCTTCTCTACTAGAGCAATCCTGAGCAAACTATTAACGTCTCTGTTCTCTTCCGTCAAACTCACCACACTATTCTCCAATTCCTTTTTTTCCTTCCTTCTCATTTCTTTGTACTCCACTAGCCTTAATTCCAATGCCAAAGTAAGTTTATGAATAACCATAGATTCTGATAAAAATCCCTTTGATTCCTCGTCCAAATCAGACTCCTCTCGTATCTGCTCGTCTTCTTCAATAACACTCTCAGACTTTTCTTCATTGATTCTCTCCGTGATCCTCATCAAGCACTCCCTAACTAAGTGAAGCAAATCCTGACTCCGAGAGAAAACCCCAATTCGCTTGCTCCTTTCCTCCAGTAACACAGAAATCCTCTCTCGACAAGCTTCGACTTCGTTCCGAAGATCCAACTTTTCCTTAAACTGCTCATCCCGGTCCCTAATCAATTCATCCTCACGTTCCTTTGCAGAGACCTCCAAACCATGAAGCTCGCTCTGAAGAGCGTCTCTTTCACTTGAGATTTCTTCCAGAGATTTAACGAGGTCGAAATTGTGCTTGAGAGCTTCGTCTTTCTGCTGCTGAAGGAGGATCAAGTTATCCTCCATAACCACGGATCTTGATTGGAGATCACGATATGAGATACGAAGAGCTTCCAGTTCATTGAGAAGAGCATTGTCTTCGATCTGCGATTCGCAAAGATGGTCGCAGTGATTCTGATCGTCGTTTGAGAAGCCATCCTCTCTGGTATCTTCATGAACATTTTCCATGGTATAAAAGATGATCCATTTAAGATGGAAACTTGTTGGGCTTTCATCTCGACAACTGAGAGACGTAAGACACAGAAGGCCAAAACTACCAGTCAAACATAAACATGGAGGAAGAACTTATGTCTTGGCGGGATTGTCCTTGTAAGTTGGGAAGTTGGTATTGGAAGTACTGCGCTACCATTTGCATTCGGATTTCGGAACTTTGTTTTGTGATAAAAAAGCCCCTGATCTTTTGGATTTCAGCAATTTGCCCCTCGTTGTATATTGCCTTAAATAATTTTGAATTCTCAAATTACCTTATATGACACCATTTGCCCTTTTGATGTAAGGGCATATTATCCTTACGAGGAATCTTACAATTTTTAAGAGGAATCTTACAACTTTTTGGGATGTTCTTTTTTGGATTTTGAGAGGAAGAAAAGTTGGCTAATGGGATTTTGGTTTTTATTGACCAAAAATCTTATGTTCATTTTTCAGATTTGTGGGGACCAAGGAAAATTTATTTTACTGAGTATCACTTACCTAGGTGGGTACATAACTTTCCCACCTAGAGGGAGAGTTGGTAACACTTGAATGGGACAAAAATGATCATTTTAATAATGGATTTTTAAGGCTAAAATGGTCATTACCTTATTTACCTGAAAATAAAAAAATGGGTAAATGCACTTATACAAATAAGTGTTTCCCAAGAAAAACTTACCCAAGTAATTGCATTTACCCGAATAAATAACTTACCGGAAAGCAAACAAAACCTAAGAGTAAAATGGGCGTTAGTTTCTTCTTATTTTTTATCTCTTAAAGATAATCTCTTTTTTTTTTAAGGCGAATCCCCCAATAGAAAGATGGAAACCAAATTCATTATCCAATATGCTAAGAATTACAATATAAAAAGGAAGGGGTGAAGACCAAGTAAACATGATTAAAGTTAAGAATTTGCTTGGCCAACAAGTGGGCTGACTTTTCACCGGTACGAGGGGCCCAACTAAATCTTAAAGAGAATCTTACAAGTTTTTGTAAGTATTAAATTTTATTTTATTTCACACGAAATCACAATTTAGCTGTAGCACTAAATTTCTTATTTAGTTGCATATCTTTGATTTTGCAACACTCTAAGTTAGACATTTTACATCTATTGTCATGTTACTAAATTCTAAACTTCCATTTTTTGGCAATTCCTTTTTTTTTTTTGGCAATTCTAAGCTTTCATTTATCATATATTCAAAATGCACTTAGGGCCCGTTTGGCGCTTCTTTTTGGGAAGATCTTCTAATAACTCTGACATGCAAAAGATGCATTGAGCTTTTGCATGAAGATCTGAGCAGCCCGAAGCACGTTTGGTAGATGCACGTCTGCGTGAGATTAAAATGCAAAAGACACGAGAAGTTTCATCTGGAGTTTCCTGAAATCAGCCCAAAACGGGCTTATCGTGTCTTTTCGGCATTCCGTCTTTTGGCGACTAGATCTTCCGCACGCCAAACGAAAATAAACTGAAAATTGGTCTTTCTGGCTTGTAAACAGCCGAAAGATCGCACGAAAAGACATGCCAAACGGGCCCTTATTAATTCACACTAGTGACATTATTTTAGTTGTCACCCATTGTCTCCACACCACATCATTTATTACATTAGGGGATATTCAATTAAGAAAATAGATTAGGAGAAACCAACCTAAAATTTGTAAAACCAAATTCACCCCTCTTGAGTTGTATAATGGGCTACATTAACCGCACCATTCGCATTTAGTTTTCCCCTAGCCTCCTCCTCGTAAAGATGTTGGGGCTCATGTTGGTAGGTAATAGTGGTTAATTAAGTTAGTGTTTGAGAACACTTAAAAGAAGTACTTCTTTCAAGAAGTACGTCTTTTAAGACATGGGACCACACATTAAGTGGTTTTTAAGTACTTATAGGTGTTTGGTAAAAAAGTGGGGAAGAAGTACTTTTTAAAGTACTTCTTTGAAAAAATGACTTCAAGTTGGCTTTTTTTAAGTACTTCTCCAAAATAATAGGACAAACCAGCCCCTAACAAATTTTTATAATGACCAAAATACCCCCACGAGGTTATACCTCCCCCTTTTCCACTCATTCGACCCCCAACCCTAGCAACAACGGCGCACCAGTTGGCAGGTCCAGCGACGACAATCGGCGGTGAGGAACAGTGGCCAACGGACTGTTGTTTGGCCAACTCCCTTGTTCGAGCGTAGCACTAGGTCAAATCCTAAGCTCTGTGTGATCTGCTCACTGCTTCTCTAATCTCTATTGATAATCGATGTTCTGCTCAACTAGGTCAATCCTAACTCAGTTCTATCCGCTGTGACTCGGCTTTTTGCACGATGCAAAGCTATATCTACAATGCGCCATGGCAGAACTCTGTCTTCTGCTCTCCTCAGAACTTCATCCTGAATCGAAAACCTCCTCCTTGTGGCATCCGTCTCCAAAGCCATCTCCGAAACAAGGGAAGTGGGATTGGGTAGAGAGGCTCATGAAACATGTAAGGGATGTTACACTACTGCCAAATGTTATCAAATGGAGGTATAATATGGAGGCTTCAATGCGAGACCCACAAAACAGACAAAAGGATTTCACACCAATGTTTCCATCTGAAGGCAGTATTAGTGAGATCATGAGTTTCATAGCTTCATTATCCAAGGATGCAGATATTGATTCACAAATTGATTCTGAAAATGGGAGATCACAAAGTGAAGATGAAACTTCTTCTAGCATTGATCACTGGTCATCATCTCCTTACGTAGATCAACTTGCTAATGAAGTAAAGTCTACCAACTACTCTCAATTGTTTTCAAAGTCTAAGGGAAGACGGGTGCAAGGGAGAAGCAATGATTCATTTGATATTGATATGATCAATACATTCCTATCAGTTTTTTTGGCCAAGGGGAAGTTGAGCTTTGCCTGCAAGTTGTTTGAGATCTTCACTGAAATGGGTGCCAATCCTGTCAGCTACATTACGCCTTAAAAGTGCTTTCTGGAAGTATTTTGTGAAAATTGCGCCTTAAAAGTACTTTCTAGAAGTATTTTGTGAAAACTGTGCCTTAAAAGTACTTTTTGGAAGTGTTTTGTGTAAACTATACCTTAAAAGCACTTTCTAAAAGTTTTGTGAAAATTGCGCTTTAAAAGTACTTTTTGGAAGTATTTTGTGTAAACTGCACATCGAAAGCACTTTCTGGAAGTATTTTGTGTAAACTGCGACTTGAAAGTGCTTTCTAAAAGTATTTTGTATAAACTACGCCTTGAAAGTACTTTTTGGAAGTATTTTGTGAAAATAACACTTTAAAAGTACTTTCCAGAAGTATTTTGTAAAAACTGCACCTTAAAAGTACTTTCTAGTAGTATTTTGTTATTTATCAATATGTTAATATTAGTTATTATTATTATTTGTATTATTTTTTTATTATTATTATGATAAATTATTATTATTATTATTATTATTATTATTATTATTATTATTTGGATCCACATGGCAGCCCACGTGGGAGTCCACGTGGGCTCTCAACTGAAATGTATAGTATAACATGTGAAAAGTAATATATATATATATATATATAAGTGAAGTTGCCAGGGAATCCTGTATGTGTGTGGCTTTCTCCACCACCTTCAAAGGGGTAGCCCGCACATGGTACCGAAACCTCCCGCCCGGATCAATAAGAAGTTGGGCGTAGTTCGTGTGAGTCTTCACTTCCCACTTTGTCACCAGCAAAAGGTGCCCAAGAACTCAAGAAAGCCTCCTCGGCATAGTGCAAAAGGAAGGGGAGTCCATTTGAAGTTACATCAAGCGGTTCAATGACGCTTGTTTACAAATACCCGACTTGGACCTTGCAGTTCATCTCGTCGTGGCCAAGTGAGGTATTACTCATAAAGAATTCAAGTGGCACGTGGTTGTCAACCAGCCTAAGACCGTGATCAAGTTCCTCAAGCTCGCGGATCAGTTTATAGGAACGAAGGAAGAGATCAACTAGAAGGTCGAGCAGGCCCTTGAGAAAAGGAAAAGGGAACCAGAGCCCCCAACTCAAGGCGACTGCAAGAAGAAGAAGGACCAAGCTTGAGGGGCAAAGCCAAATCAGCCTTTCCGAGCTCCAGCAGCAAAAAGGGACTACACGCCCCTCAATGCGAAGCGGGCCGAGATCCCCATGGCGATCAAGGATGCCCCGTATGTGAAGTGGCCACCTCGGCTGAAGGCAGACCCTAATGTTAGAAATAAAAATTTGTATTGTAGTTTTCATAAAGACCACGGTCACAGCACCGAGAATTGTAAAAACCACCACAACGAGATAGAGGAGCTCATCTGTCGCGGATATCTGAGAAATTTTGTACAAAATAATAATAATAATAATAAAGCAGGTCGGCAAGGGGAGCAGAGTAGACACGCTCCCGAGTCTAGTAGGCAGGCAGAGCAGCCGCAGAAGCAGTCCCCTGAAGAGAGACCAGTTCGGGGGACCATCCACGTGATAGTCGGAGGTTCGATTGTGGCGGGCTGCACCTCAACTGCAGATAGGGCATCATCTCGTGAGGCTGCCAGGGAAGAACAGAACCCCCCGAAGTGGCCAAGGATGGAAGACCCAATCTTCTTCACAGAAGATGACGCGTGTGGGGTCCACTACCCCCATGATGACGCGCTTGTCATAAAGATGAAGACCAATGACTTTGAAGTTAGGTGCGTCCTCGTCGACTCAGGCAGCTCAGCAAATATCCTCTTCAAAGCAGCCTTCGACCAACTTCAGCTCCAAGAGAGCGACCTGAAGCCCACGAACACTCCCCTGGTAGCCTTCAACGAAGAGGAAGTCAGGCCCCTGGGAAGGATTACGGTACCTGTGGAAGTCGGCACTTGGCCTAGCATAGTGAGGCTCAACCATGATTTCTTAGTGGTCGCAACCCCCTCCCCGTATAATGCCATAGTAGGTCGTGCTCCGTGACACTCATGAGGGCCTGTGTGGTGGACACTTGGGGGGCAGGGCCCTCACCCAAAAAGCGCTACGACAGGGGTACTACTGGCTAACAATGAAAGTAGATGCTATTGAGCTCGTCAGAAAGTGTGACAAGTGCCAGAAGCAAGCCAATATCCACCATCAGCCCGCTACTGACCTTAAGTATCTCCCCAGCCCGTGGCCTTTCGCACAATGGAGCATCGATATACTTGGACCGTATTCACCAGCGACAAGCTAGAGGAAATTCTTAGTGGTAGTAGTCCATTATTTCACCAAGTGGGTAGAAGCATAACCTCTCATGACAATCACAGCTCGAAACGTACAAAACTTCTTTTCGAAAAATATAGTGTGCCACTTCGGGTTACCTCGAGTACTGATTTCTGATAATGGTAATCAGTTCAAAGACATTAAATTCCAGAACTGGTGCCAAGACATGGGAATTCGATAGAACTTCACTTCATTCACACACCCTCAAACAAATGGTCAAGCAGAAGTCACAAACAGAGCTATCCTCCGTGGATTGAAGACACGGTTAGACCGAGCTAAAGGACTATGGGCAGTCGAGCTACCCAGCGTTCTATGGGTTTACCGAACAACAGTGAAGACTACCACAGGAGAAACCCCCTTCAACCTCACCTACGACATAGAAGCAGTCATCCCAACCGAGATCGAGGTTCCCTCGCTACGACTAGAAGCATATGACGACAAGGCAAACGAAGACGAGCTACGTACCAACCTCGACCTACTCGACGAAGTAAGGGACCTCGCATATATCAGGACCGTAGCCTACCAGCAAAGAGTAGCTCGGTACTATACGCCAGGGCCAAGAAGCGGAACCTCCACGTTGGCGACCCGGCCCTTCGTAAAGTTATGGTACCTGTGCCCGGTGTTGGCAAGCTCGGACCAAATTGGGAAGGACTCTACCGAGTGAAACGGGTGCTCGGGGAAGGAACATACGAGTTCGAAACCCTAGAAGGGAAACAAGTATCTCAAACATGGAATATTGTCAACTTAAGGCAGTATTACCTGTAACTACTGAGTAGACCACGAGTCACTCGCAGATCCTAAGGGTCAAAATGCCGAGCTAACAAAGACCTCGACGCGATAAGACCCAATCGCCTCTATGGCATGGGCGAACTACTAAGTAGACCACGGGTCACTCTCAGAGCCTAAGGGCTAAAACACCGAGCTAACTAAGACCTCGGCACTGTAAAGGACCTAATCGCCTCATTGGCAAAGGCTAAGTATTAGTACCAGAAGCATAGGCAGCTCGGGTGTGAACCCTATGAAGCGTAGCTTGATTCGGTATACTGGTTGAACCCAACAAGGAACAACCTGTAAACATATAGTTTGGACATACATGGTAACTACTTCGGGGTATACTATAAAAATACCTCAAGCACCAAGGGATAGCTTGGGGTAACAACTACCGTAAAATCCTACTTCGAGTATGTAGCTCTAACAGCTAGGGTGATAAAATCGCTTCGGTAGAAAGTAAAGAGCACACCATACTTAGTAGAAAAAGATAAAAATTCCATTACATGTTTATATAAATAAAAAACCGGGCTTAACAGCCCGGGAAGAGTTCAACAAAAGTAAAATAGGGCCCAACCGCCCAAGAAAGAGATCTTAAAACCGGGTTCTGACACCCGGGAACCACCAGAATTCGTTCAGAGAAGAAAAAATAGAAGAGCCACTGGCCTCAAGGATCCACCACCCCCACCTCGTCCTCATCCTCTAGAGAGTTAGGCTCCTCCTCCTCCGCCTGGTCCGCCGTCTCAAGATCCAGGCCCTTCATTGTTATGCCGTCGAGGTTGAGCCCAGAGAACTTCTTGCGGACCAACCAGTGGCAAAGCTTAAATCAGAGCGGTAAGAGCTCGAGTCATACCCCACTTAGAGGTCATGGTACTCCTGGGAGTCCTTGAAATCCCACACCGCCTTAGCCGGCTCAGCCTCTACCATGGAGTCGAAGTTCCGAGTTTGGTCCTGAAGTGTGGACTCCAAGTCTCGAACCTGTTGGTGAAGAAGCTCCCTCTCTGCTGCCACCCTCGACGACTCCTCCCGGTAGCAAGCACTCTCCTCAGATAGTTGGGTGATCTGTGCCTCCTGGTCCCGGGCGAGCAGCTCCTAGGCCTCACTCCCCTTTTGAGCCTGAAGGACTTCACCTCGGGCCAGGTCGAGCTCGCCCTTGAGCTTCTGCATGGTTGACCTCTGAGCACGAGCATTGCCGAGTGGATGTTGGTCTGGAGGGCCAAGGCGTGGATGGCGGAGTTCACCTGCCAACAAGAGACTAAGGCCAGAGTAAAGAAAAGGAGAGAAAAGAAAGAGAAGAGAAAGGGCACTTACCACCATGCAGTGAGTGGAGGCTAGCCTGGCGAGCTCTTTGGGGTCCATCTCTCCCTAGTAGGCGATCTCATCGTGGCAGACCGCCCTTTGGCTCTTTCGCGCAACCACGATGTAGTCATTAACACCCTCCCAGTTCCCGGTAGGGAACTACGGGAAGGGGAAGGGGTGGGATGACCCAGACGAAGGGAACTGCCCTTGCACTGGGAGCTTGGGCTCTTCTGCGCCACCTTTCGTGGCAACTCCCTCGAATGGAACCGGTGGAACCTCAGGTGGTAGAGAAGCAAAGGCCGGGTCAGCAAACTCGAACTCAGCGCCCCCAGAAGTGGAAGCTCGGTTAGGACGCGACCTCTTTGCCTTACGCTTTTGGTGTTGGACAGAAGGTGGCGTGCGTCTACACCAGACATGATGGCTGCCAAAGAATCACAATGTATTAGTCCAGTAAAAAAAAATTTACAAGGCACTACGTGACCTAAAAGGTAACCTACCCAGGCTCAGGCCAGCCTGCGTGAGCTTCTCCTCGATCAAGTAGTCCGACCAATGAAAGCCAACTACTGCCTAGGACTGCAGCGTTTTCCAAACTTCAGGGTCCAACTCAACCCCTGAATCCTGGATGGCGGCCCTCTAGTGAGTTGGGAAGGGCCACCCTTCGGGGTTACGGACTACGAAATAGTCCCGCTTCTAGGCCGGGATCCTGTTCGGCAGCTCGTATAAGAGCTTGAAGCCGCGGCGGGGAGAAAAATAGTAGGAACGCCTTTCTGGAGGCGCTCTGGGGGAAGCATTCTTGATGCAAAGAATGGTGGAGAGGATGTCAAGGTTAAGGGGAAGACAGTACTCATAGAATAAAGAGATAGTCCCAACTACATTTCGGATGGAGTTGGGGTGAAGCTGGACAATGACGTTGAAGTGATTCAAAACCTCCACTATTAGAGGATGCAAAGGCAGACGGAGGCCCACAATGAGCTGCTCCTAGAAGATCACTATCTCATCAGGACCGTGCTCCCAGGGATAGTTACCGGAAGGGAGACTATAGACAAGGTCTCTAGGGAGGTTAAATTGGAGAACCAAGGTCCTAAGTCTCTCCATCGACATGGAGGAAGGACCAAAGCTATCTGGCTCCCTGCCCCGAGAAGTAGAAGTAGTCTCGCAAAAGCCTCCCGAGCTTCCGGAGCCTGCCCCCAAGCTCCCCCTAAGCTCGAAGGGGCTTCATCTTGGTCATCACCCCGGGGAAAGATGTGGTACGGATACCCAGACATACTGACAAAATGATAAGACTCACCAGGAAAGAGATGAACCGAAAAGATGGTGTAAACAGAAGAAGAGCTCGGGCAGCTGGATGAAGACACGACCTCAGAATCCGAAAGCAAGGCAAGTTAGCGTAAAAGAATTAAGGTCTGGGGCCCTCTTATTTATAGCCATTGTGCCCTCGAATCAACGGCTCAGATTAAGACAGATCTGACGGTTTGCAGTCAAGTTGACCACACGTCTTCTGAAACTAAAACATGACTGGCTGCACGTTTCCCATGATTAAGTTAATGACGGTTGCACGACTTCTAGAGTTAAGAACTGCCTCGACGCGCTTTTCAGCATTCGAAAAGTCTAGAGACCCCCTGACTTCTGCACACACATTTAATGTGAGCAGTCAATCAAGTTTGAACTTCAGGTCAAATCCACCTGTCACGCTTCGTGAACTCCTCACGCTAGGGTAGTACCCTTAGCCCGAGGAGTGGGGGGCAATTGATGGAGGGTAATTTGACCCGACCCCTTAAGACGGTGACACATGGACATGACTCAGCACAAGTAACAGCTCAGCACAACAGCCTCACCGCGACTAAGTAACGAGAGCCCGCAGGACAGCTCGCTACGTCACAGCTCGCACAGCGCGAGCTCGAGGACCCCCGACGTACTGAAAGGGAATACTCCATGGCAAGTCTATCCCAGCTCACGAGCTAGGATAACCAGCTCGGTCCAATACTTAGGTAGAAAAACTGCCCCAAAGGCAACCTCAAGAGGAATCGCCTTGAAGTACCCCCCAGGAGCTCGCAATAGGGTAGCTCGCTACGGGATAGCTCGCTGCAAGGCAACTCACTACCAAGTGACGCGACGTTTTCAGGAAGCTTCTATCTGACAAGACCATACCCGTCAGACTCCGCCATGTCTCCTAACCGACAGCGCAGTCCCTGCCACCCTGACAAGACTGCGCCCACGTCTCTCAACAGATGGTGGTGTGTCTGTCCTTCCGGGATGTGTCACTCATCCGATTGGGTAGTACTCTACAACGGTCACCTGCGCAGCCCTGGCAGATAACTGCTGCAACAGAGGTTCAGTGGCAGTTACGCCCGATTTGACAAGAACGCCCATATATAAGAGACCCTTGGTGGAAGGGGAAGGGGATCTTATCTCGAATATCTTGAACTTAGTTGAACTTTCTCTCGAGCTAACTCAGTGATTTAGCGCGACCTACACTCTTAGGCACTCTTTACTACTTTCTCCAGCATTCTAACTTAAGCATCGAAGTATTCCCATCGGGCAAGTCCCCCGGGAATTCTTCACCGTCTTCTTCTAAGGTACCGTCCATCATCAGCTAGGAGCCAATCAACTACTAGTTAGGAGTGCCCGGATTGCGCAACATCAGTATCTATCCTAGTTTCTATAGTCTTTTACACCAAATAGGCAACCCATTAGGCAATTACAATTAGAATTAGGTGTCCTTTTTTGCCTAGATTAGAATTTAGAATGTTTCTTGAAATATAAATATTTCAGCCTTCTTTCTATAAAACAGTTTGACTATATATTTTATTGATAACTTTTGTCTTCTCTTCTATTCTCTAACTTGGTCCGCCCTCCTCAAGTCCTCAACTCAAGACATCATTTGATTTTTGAACTTGTCTCTCCCAACTCTCCCATCTTCTCAAATAAATTTCCTTCTATTTCTAGGCTTCTTTGTCATTTTTGTACAGGAGCAAAACCAAAATCGACCCAACCCGACTCAAACCAACCAGGTTGGTTTTGCCTATCAGTGGGTCGGTTTCGGTTTCCACCTCAGGTAACCCGACTAGGTCAGGTCGGTTGGGAAAACCCTAGTAAATCGACTCAACCCGACCCGTGAATAGAATCACATTGTACCTACCCTTTCCCATTCCAGTTGACCAAACATTAGGGAATAGACTGACCCATTCCGATTTTGATTCCCGATCCCTATTCCCTCAAACCAAATGGACCCTATGTCTATTTGAAAAACTTAGGGGTATGCTTGTAGATAGACCTGTTCATGGTCTGGGTGGCTAGATGGGCCGGCCCGGCCCGTCCCCCGGACGGGCTTTAACATGTTTATAGGCCCGCAGGCTTAAACTCGGGCCAAAAAGCCCTGCCCGACCTAAAATTACACTTAAAAAATGGGTTATGTGATTATGTCCATTTGAATAAATTTTTTGATTTAAGAATGTAAGACTGTGTTTTAAAACGTAAAAGAAAGGGATAAAAACCATCTTGTAGGCCCATTGTTCATTTAAATAGGAAAAAAAAACATATGAATTTTTAATTCTAATTTGAATAGGGAAAATTGTAATTTTTTTATTAGGTCAGGCTTCGGGCTCGGGCTCGGGCTTCGGGCTTTTTATCAGGGYCGGGCTCGGGCCCAAGTTATAGGCCCGTTGGTCGGGCCGGACTCGGGCTCAGGCCTAGCGTATTTCCATTAATGATGAGTAAAAGCTCAGCCCGGCCCGACCCAACCCATGAACAGGTCTACTTGTAGACATGTAAATTTTCAAACCATTTTTGAGTCTAAATTATAAGGGCCTCCATGGGCCCATGAGCCCAATCTACATAAACATGACCATGTTTTAAGAATCCAATCCATGTATACTAGTCCTAATTAGGCTCATGTCCTATTGTAATAGGATGGTTCTATTGACAAAATCATTAACTTCTATATAATGAAGCATGTATGGGAGTTAACTCTAACCCAACACCCCACTTACATGGGAATGGTTAGCAAATTTGGTTGAAGCAACAACCTTAATCCTAGGCTATAAATAGCCTTGCCTAGGAAGAAAGAGCCTTTATTTTTAGCTAATCACACTTACATATTTGATAAGCTCTCCTTCACTCACACCAACACTTATTAAAAGTAATCACAAACTCTTGCTAATTCCAACTTTACTTCAAATTCAAAAGAGAAGAAGGAAGAAAAACGACTTTATAGTTCTATACTTCACACTTGGATTCAAGCCTCACAAGAAAATCAAGCCATTGCAAGAAGCCCCTTCTTAGAAAAACATTCTTCATATTCCATCAAGTGCGAAGCTCAAGGTAAAAAAAATCTACACCAACTCTTCAAAAGTGCCAAAATTAAGGAAATCTACATCAGCACTTTGAGAAGAACAAGAAACATGCAAACGACCCTCATCTTCATTGAATGTTTAAGTTTGTTACCCTTCAAATAATGGTTACACATTAAATTAAAATTTCTACCAATTACTTTAAAGGCATCACATGATATTTACTTTTCATTGGTAAATGTTTAGACATATTCACAAGTTAGGGTTAGGGTCAATCGCCAGGTCAAGGGGAGATCTTGCTATCAGTTGAACTTCAAAGTAGGCCATTGTTCTCAGTAGTTGACAATCAACATTATTGGTAATTATTAACTTTCTCCTTTCTCCACATTCTCTCTCTCTCACTCTCTCTCTCTGTTTTTCTTTCTTTCTTTCTTTCTTCTTCTTCTAAATCTGGGTTCTTATAGCAGATCTCTCTGCTCTTTCCGCCATGGTAGAATAGTGACAACTTCTTCTTCTTCTTCTTGATATGGGTTTCCATAGCAGATCTCTCTGCTTTTTCCACCATGACAGAACAAGTGACAATTTCTTATTTTTTCTTTCCGGATTTGGGTTTGCAAAATAGATTGACAGAACTGATTTATTTATATTAAACATCCTCAAAACTAAAAATATTGAAAGATCTTACAATGGCTAAGAAAATAGTAGAGGAACCAAAAAAATAGTATATTATCTATTTTATTTATCATATAAAATAGGGTACAATACAAAATACCTCCCTTGAAGTTTCTGACAATCATAAAAACCTCCCCTATGGTTTCATTTTAGCAAAAACCTCCTCTTTATTTTTGAAAAAAATGGACAAATACCTCCCCTCCCTCAATGACCAAAATGAAAACATTAATTTGATGATCATTTTTTTCAAAATACCTATTTTATCATTTTATGAATTAATATGCATCTATTTTCACTAAAATACTTCATTTAACTAATCAGAAGAAAAATATTGTTCATTGTCCTAAACTTCTCAAAGCACCCGAGCGGCGTAATCTACTCCGATCTATACCATTAGTCTCTCTTTTTCTCATTCTTCTTCGAGAAATATTGTTCACTATCATCAACATCCTAAAGCACCAGAGTGGCGAAACATACTCCAATCTACACCACAAGTTTCTTTCTTTCTTCTTCTTCTATTTTTTCTAAGAAATATTCTTCACTATCATCAACATCTCGAAGCACTAAGGCGGCAGAACCTATTCCGATCTACACCACTGGTCTCTCTCTCTCTCTTCTTCTTCTTCTAATTTTTCTAAGAACACTATTCACTGTCCTTAACGTCCTGAAGCACCAGAGCGGCGGAACCTACTCCGATCTACAGTATTGGTCTGTCTCTCTCCTTCTCCTTCTTCTTCTGCCGAGTCATTGTTTTTTGTTGTCCTCCTTACTACGTGAACATAGCGGCGGTGGCTGAAACAATTCAGAAGAGAACTCAAAGCTCGAGGAGCCAAGACTGTGTTTATACTTTTTTCACTCACGAAAGGAGAGGCTGAAGAAGGTTTTCTAGCTTGGGTTTCTTTAATTTTCGAATTTTTACTTAAGTCAAAGTATCGGTGATTATAGGTACCAAAAATGGAAATAAAGCCGACAATATGTGAAACAAAGGAAAACATTGTGCGTCTGCAGATGCCATGATAGTGACCGAGATGAAGTTCTGATGAGTCAGAATCACACCCTTACTCATACCTATCGTACTAGATGAATACAGAAGAGCCACGATATCGCTCTACTTAATAGAAGCTACAGGAAAATCGGATACTGACCCTCCCGCCATGTTAACCAAGTCGGAGAATGAAGTAGTTTTGGCACGGGAGACTATTGCTGAAGCACTCGGAGGCCACCCGAAATCCTTCACCTTGTCCCATAATGGAGGAACAGTGATTACGAGCTTCGGGCTAGAGTCGTTCACTTGCTTGGCGATATCTGCGGTGGTGTAAAGAGGATTCACAGTGGTAGCAATAGCTCCAATAGCAACAACCCCCAAGAAACAAATAGGGAATTGAACCGAATTAGGAGCTAATATGAGAATGACATCGCCTTTCTTTATGCCTAAGCGAACCAAACCATGAGCAACCTTAGCAATCGTGGATTTCAACTGGCTGAAGATCAAGGCCTCGTCGAATCAGTGTCCACAAGAGTAAGTTTGTTGAAGTAAGAAGAAGAGTTCCATGAAGAGAAAAGAAACCATAGAGAGATTTGGGTCCTTAGAGAAAACCACATGAGGTTGTAGGGATTGGTATTATAGATTGGATTTCCACCCAAGGGCTATTCTAATTGGAGGGATAGCTGCATTTGCAAAAGTGCAGGTGGAATAAAGTTGGGGGTTGCAGCTGTTGCCATGTCAACAGCAACAACCACTATGGTAGGATCTAAATGGGAATTAAATGATGCTAGCAAGTAGCCTTAACAATGTCATTGATGAAAGGGTAAAAATGTAACTATACACATTTCCCATTTTGGTCATTGACGGAAGGGAGGTATTTGTTGATTTTTTCAAAAATAAAAGAGAGGTTTTATGATTGTCAAAAATTTCAGGGGAGGTTTTTGTATTTTATCCTATAAAATATTATTAGATCAGGGTAAAACTCGAACCCAACACAAGAAAAGTCGTGCCTAGTATTTTTTGGCCCAAGCCCGAGGGCCTAAAATCATGTCAAGTCCGATAAAGAAAGGGCCGGGCCGTCGGGCTACCCTGCCCAAGGCCCAAAGTGTCGTGGAGCCCGTTACCTGAAACATGGATGGGGCAGCCCGACGGGCAAGTTTTACGGGTCCAGAAGTCCGACAGCCTACATTATTACGCTGAATTCTGTACTCTGTAGTCTGTAGTATCCCTATCCTTACAAGTTATAGCATTCAAGCTAAAACCCCCAACCAAAACCCTCCCCGCCCTTCACTCTCTCTCTCTCTCTCTCTCTCTCTCTCTTCCCCGTGGCTTCATCTCCACTTTAATGGCTCTTACTCCTCTCTCCCTCCCAAGCTTCTCTCCTTCACCGCAGTTCCCGTCCTTCTCTTACTCCATAAAAGCGCCATTTCTGCAATTCAAGTCCCTTCCGTCTCTTAGACTTCTTCGTCAGAAACCTCGGATTCCAACTGCCATTGGACCCGACGGTAAATTCTATCCGACGCCTGCCGACGACGACCCACCTGAAGCTCCAGAAGATTCCGGACATGGTGTATCCAAATTTCAGCAAATTCACCGCCAGGCCGCCCGAGCACGCAAGCTACAAGAGGAGCAGTTCAAGAAAGACCAGTCGATCTTCGTGTCTGCACTCGCCGAAGAAGAAGATGCTCCCGATGACCCTGAATCCACAAATAGTGAAAATTCAGGTGACGACCTGTTCGGGGAGATTGACCGGGCTATTGCACTCAAGCGTAAGGAATTTGTTAAGCAAGGTCTCTTAAAACCAAACCCGAAGAAAGGAAAGGGCCAAAAGGCAGTAGATGTGAATGGAGAAGGGATCGATGAATTGGAGCCCGAGGAAGTCATGGATTTGGATGAAATTCAAAAGCTTCAGGGGATTACTGTGATCTCTGAGGATTCTGACGAAGAAAACCCAGTGAAATTTGCCGAGGATGTTAGTAACTCCAGCTCTCGTACGTCGAGTTCGTCGTTTGATCTCGATTTCGATAGTTACGGGAAGTCAAAGCCTCGAATTGTGGAACCCAAATTTAGAATGACTTTAGCTGAGTTATTGGACGAGAGTAAGGTAGTACCTGTATCTGTTTATGGCAACTTGGAGGTTGAAATTACCGGAATCCAACATGATTCCAGGGAAGTTAGCGCGGGTGATTTGTTTGTGTGCTGTGTTGGGATGAAAACTGATGGGCATTTGTATTTGAGCGAGGCTGACAAGAGAGGTGCTGTTGCTGTGGTTGCTAGCAAAGAGATAGATATAGACGAGACCTTAGGATGCAAGGCGCTGGTCATTGTAGAGGACACGAATTCAGTTCTTCCTGCACTGGCTGCATCCTTTTATCGAAACCCATCAAAGAGCATGTCTGTGATTGGTATCACAGGCACAAATGGGAAAACAACCACGGCATATTTGATAAAAGGCATGTATGAAGCAATGGCATTGAGGACTGGGATGTTGAGCACTGTAGCTTACTATGTGCACGGGGATAACAAGTTGGAGTCACCGAACACAACTCCTGATGCTGTTTTGGTTCAGAAGCTCATGGCCAAGATGTTTCATAATGGTACGGAGGCAGTTGTAATGGAGGCTTCTTCTCATGGGCTTGCACTAGGTAGGTGTGATGAGGTTGATTTTGATATTGCAGTCTTCACAAACTTGACAAGGGACCACATGGATTTTCATGGTTCTGAGGAGGAATACAGGGATGCGAAGGCCAAGCTGTTTGCAAGGATGGTGGACCCAGAACGACATAGAAAAATTGTAAATATTGATGACCCACACGCACCGTTCTTTATTGCTCAAGGGAACCCAGATGTTCCGGTGGTAACATTTGCAATGGAGAATAAGAGTGCAGATGTTCACCCGTTAAAGTTTGAACTTTCCCTGTTCGAGACCCAGGTTTTGGTTAATACCCCACAAGGAATATTGGAGATATCATCAGGGTTGCTTGGGAGACATAATATCTACAATATCCTTGCAGCTGTGGCAGTTGGGATTGCAGTTGGGGCGCCTTTAGAGGACATAGTTAGAGGAATTGAAGAGGTTGATGCAGTTCCAGGTAGGTGTGAGTTAATAGATGAGGAGCAAGCATTCGGAGTAATTGTGGACTATGCTCATACTCCTGATGCCTTATCTAGACTACTAGATTCTGTAAGGGAGCTTGGCCCACGGAGAATCATCACTGGTATATCTCTTTTGTTTTTTAATTTTCTTTCTCTTTATTCATTCTTTTGTATCTTTCCTTTTTGTAGTATGTTTATTTCCTGTCTTGAAATAAAACTGTCAGATACTTTATGTTTATCCTAGGGATCTTTGAACTGCACATTAATTTCAGTCTTAGACAAAATATTTCAATAGTAAACAACTTGACTATTGATTTACTTGGTTAGGTTAATTTGGTACATCTGATGGGATCTGTCTACCCAATCCAAATTCCATGTTTGATAAGAAATCAGTTGAGATGATTGTTCACTCAGATTTTATTTTGCAGAACTGTTACTTGCTGGATTCCAGTGAGTAGTTTGTTGTCTTGTATTGGTCATCGTGGAGACTAAAATTGCCATTTTTTTATTTGAGTTTTTAAATTTTAATATTGCTAAGTAGATTAGGTTGTAGAAACCAAATCATCTTGTTTCATATTTTGGTTGTGATTCTCACTTATCACCAAAACTTTGTGGTATGTATTGAAAGAAAATATTCTTCCAGTCTCTGTTTCTTGAGCACAGCTGGAAATTATGATACTTTCTTTATTTTACTATAGACTATAGAGAAAGAAAAGATGGAACAATAACATCCAATTCTGCTAAAATAGATGTTTGTATTGATTAATTTTTTAATAATGACAAAAATGTAGAACATAGCAATGATTTGGAATAATGGTATAAAACAGAGTTGTTCTTCCGTTGTCTAACCAGTTTCATGCTTTGAATCAAGTCTTTGGGTGTGTTGGTGAGGGTGATAGAGGGAAGAGACCTATGATGACGAAGATTGCAACAGACAAAAGTGATGTGGTTATCCTGACTTCTGACAATCCTAAGAATGAAGATCCATGTACGTATTTGAACTGAGCTCTGTTTACTGCTATTCACTCTTTTATGTTTACTCTGTCATTCTCAAGACTGCTGGATCAGAGATCTCTTAACTAAAACATGGTTATGGATTTGGGGAAGATGTTGACTCTGATATTGTATAAATTACTGGTGGATAAAGCTCAGTTTATTCTGGTGGATGCTATTTTCCTTTACAACTTAGATATTTTATTTTATAATTGATTATCATTACCTATTTCTATATTTCTATATTTTTTCTTTTTTCTTTTTTTTTTCCCTTTCCTATAAAAAATAGAAACAGTAATGTGGAATTCTTGTTGGACCAGATATTGGCATTCCAAGAATAACTTTTGGTTGTTCTTTTCCAGTGAACATCTTGGATGACATGCTCGCTGGTATAGGATGGACCATGCAGGATTACTTGAAACATGGAGAAAATGACTATTATCCACCTCTTCCAAATGGTCATAGACTTTTCCTACATGACATCAGAAGGGTAGCTGTACGAGCTGCTGTGGCCATGGGGGAAGAAGGTGATATGGTTGTAAGTCTTCAAAGCCCTGCTTAGCTTCTCTGCTGAAAATTTATGTGTGGACGGAAATCCCTATCCAATTCAATTTCTCTTTGTTCTCTGATAAACTAGTCACAGAACATATTTGGTGCAACTGTATTTTTTTTTTTTTTTTTGAGAAAGAAAAGAAATTCTAACTCCACAATACCCTGGCTATGCTCTGTTAATTGCTGAGTACAATCAGTTTTAATTAATTTACTGGCTTGCAGGTGATTGCTGGGAAAGGTCATGAAACATATCAGATAGAAGGTGACAAGAAGGAATTCTTTGATGACCGGGAGGAGTGCCGGGAAGCATTGCAATATGTTGATGAGCTTCACCAAGCTGGAATAGACACCAGTGAGTTCCCATGGAGGTAAGTCAATTTAACATTGTTTTCATCTTCTCACTGCTCTCTTTATTAGTCAGTGTTGAAGGACTGTTGTTCTAGTTAGAAACCATCTATTAAATTATTTTCTAGTGATAGGCTGTGAATCCCTTATAAGTCAGCATTCTCACAAAAAAGAATCATTGTTAATTACCTTGCTGCGTCTAACCCTGGCCTGCTGCCTCCAGAAGAGGACAATCCTCAACCAAGATTTCACTGAAATCCCGCCTACTAAGTTGTTTCCAACTTATTTTCTGATAAAAAAATTGTTTCCAACTTATTTAAATGCAGATATAGAATAGAAGTGCTTAGTAATTCTTATTTCATCTATAAAAGACTTAAGTGGACAAAAACAGATGCCATTTTGAAACTGGCCAGAAGATTAAGGAGATATGTGAAAAAGAAAAAACACATGCAAATATTTTTTTGTTTACTTTTCTCTTTTTGAATGCAAGCTTTTCAACTTATTTCTCTTTTATACAGTTAATTACATCATGGACTTGCTATTGGTTCTTCTTTTGGCAATGTTCAATTTTTAGGAGACCAGACTATATATTGGACAGCCTGGAAACACAGTTAAGTCTGATCCCATATCAATCTGGTTTGACCAGTCCACCAGATGCTGTCACCTTTTATAATGGCGTGGTATAAGCTGTATCAGTCACTGCACTTTTTGTTCCTCCCTTGTATGTAAAAGGTTCACTAGAGTTCAGTACAGTCTGTAATTAATTCTGCTTATACGAAATGCTTGGCTTTTTGGTAACAAATAGAGTTCAGTTACTTAAATAGAGTCTTTAATTAATTCTGTACACTCCCTCACAATTTGTGTTTTGGGTTTCTTCATCTTTTTCTATCAATTCTTCTTCTTTCTTCCTACATGAGCGGTGCTCACTCGATTTTACTCTTCAGTATGGAGCTATTTTGTTGAACTGATTTTGAGTCTTCAATAAATATATGTAATAGATATGTCTACAAAATCTGGACAGGACAATACAACCTTGGATCTCAAGGAAAATTAATAGAAAAATTATGATAATACAGAGAGAATATTGTATATTGTTTGTGCCTTAGTTTTTCTTTTAAGTTTCTATGTAAATAAATGAGGAAATTTGGGAGAAAAGATAACCTGATTTTTATTTTATAGTAGAGTAAAGAATATTTTTTTTTCTTCTTCCAATTTGTATATTTTCATTCATGCATCAGTTTGGAAGGTTCATTAAAAACTGGGTGGTTATAATTTCCTAATAACTGGATGGTTCAAACGGTCTGTTCACTCTGGTTTTTATATCAGTTCACTGTTCAATTGTAATCTGACTGGGTCTAACCATCCAGTTTTGAAGACATTGGTGATCTTAGCTCTCTGATCTTACTTCTAGCGTAATCTGTAAGAGGATTACATATAATGTCAAGATCATGTAGTTAGAATTGGTTATGCTGACGTCTTTCTAATGATGTTCTATTGCTGCAGGTTACCAGAGAGCCATTGATATCATACAGAAGAATCAGAAATTCTGAGTCTAAAGCCATGTTCAGTCCATTCTGGGGGTATGTTGCACTTCTGTGAGATGAGTAGCACATCCTGATACTCCTACATAGAGCCAATATCGTCAGGACTGTGTCAACCTCTTTTGCTTGGGTGAAGTCAGTAAAGAATTACATTTCATGATAATGGAGAGAGCTTCAGTTCACATGGAAAATATGGCAAGTGTTATGATATTATTACGTGGATTACCTTTCATTCTAACAGAAGATAAAACTCACAATAACCACATCTTCTTCCTTTGGGAACCAGGAGTTCTGACTCTGGTTTGTCACTCACTAACTTTACTAAGTTGACTTAGCAACTTAGATCAAATTGGTAATAAATTTAATTGACATATGTATGTATATGAGCAGAACAAATGCATGAGATCAAAAAGATTCAGAAAAGAGTGATGCATGTTAGCATAGTTTTCAAGGTGACAAGGCGACAGGGGGGGTGCCTTGTTGCGTAGTCACCTAGGTGATGGAAATTTTAAATAAAACCTATGAATCCTATGGTAATTCCCTAGGTTCCATAGCAACCAGCGGAAAGTCATGTTAACCAAAGTTAACTCTTTCATCCAGTCAACTCTAAAGTTCAGCTTTAGATGTAATTACTTTATATATAGAAAAAAAGGAGCAGGTTTCCCTTAACCAACCCCAAGACTCAAAAACAACTAAAAAGAACTACTGATTGAACTAAAAGCCAAATAAGCCCAATATACCCATGTATATTCTCAATAGTGGACTTTTGACCCTTAAAATAACTCCAAATATCTATTGATTGCCTTATTGCAATTGAACAAAGCAAAAACAAAACAACAATAGGAAAACCAACTCAACTGATTGAATGCTTGTAGGGCAAAGCTGTTGGACCCAGATTGATTTAGATTATTTATTTATTTATTAATTTTTTTTTTGAACCAGTTCAATTTAGAGATTGAACTCACCCACATGCATTCCATTAGCCTCCTTCATATATGTTAAATATTGCCTAACCTTGCTCGTTAGGTGGATGTATGGGTAATTTGCAATTGTGAATTTGTTTTGCAGAAATTATGACATTGTTTTGCCATCTGACATTCTGACTGACAATTTTAAGCATTAAATTGGAAGGAGAAACAATTTTCCAACATTCTGGTATTCTTCTCTTTTGGCCATTTGATGTTTAGTGCACTTCATTATAGTTGTATTACATCCAAAGCCCATGTCCGCCCATTTCACACTATTATCCATTTAAGCTAAGAATTGCCCATATGTGCTCTATTTAAATCGTTGGTGCTTTCTCTGAAGAGCCATACAAGTGATTAAATGGCTGAATCAATCATGGCTGCCATCTAGTTGGTAGACTGGGCTAAAGAAGGTAGATGGAATAGAGAGGTGCATCTGCAGTGTTATATGATCCAAGAATATCATTCAGGTTAAAGGAAAACTCTATAAAATGGTCATAAGGCCAACGATTTTATATGGCAAAGCATTGGTTAGTCAAAAAATAATGTGCTGAAAAGGAATGAATAGATGGATAAGTGACAACCAAAATGAATGTATGGTTATATATGAGCATACTTGTAAGAATTTAGATGTATTCTCCTCCTTTGGTATTTATATCAGAAGAAAAAGTAGACTAAGATGTTTTAGTTATGTGCTTGGAAGACCACCTATTTCCACGAGTGAGAATAAAGTCATCTAATGCAAATTGAATAGCCTAGAAGAGCTGAGGCCAAGGACATGGGTTGAAGCAGTGAGAAATGCTTTGAGGGTTCACAATCTAATAAAGAATGGTTCTTGTTAATTTACCAAATAAAAAAAAGACCCATTAGACAGTTGGCTAGTGGTTGGGCCACCACCTCCAATCCAACAAACTCCTTGTGCAAGTAGACCTGTCACGGGCTGGGCTTCAGGCTTGGCCCATGAACATTTCACCCATTTTACTGGTGATGAACAGGTCTCCTTTTACTTGCAAGAATGATTTGTTGAGGGGGAAAGATTATCTAAAATACAAAACGTTGTATGATCTTCCACAGGACCATGTATTAGAGTAGCTAGTTTTGTGCTTTATTTATTTCTTTTAAGAATAAGTTAATAGCTTAGAGTTTAGAGTTTCAACCACGTACAGCCTAGCTCGCTCTCTCTCTCTCTCTCTTCTAGTTTCACTTCACTGGCATAAGCCTTGAGACAAACAACGCAAGCATGGTTGCACAAATAGATCTGAACTATATTGTAGGAATTAAAATGTATTTTGTGTTTTGGTAGGAAGGAATTTATATTTTATTTGGTGGTCATTTCGTGTTCCTTACTTGTAGTGGAATTAGGATATGCAAATAACTATTTCTTTTGATGACAATTTTATTTTGTCCAATTATTTTTCTACATCGGGGCGTGTTTAATTTGTTTTTTTATTTGATTGTAGGATAATCTGAAAATGACTACAAGCAACAACATGTATTTCTTTACCTTATTTTTATTGATTTTGGGGGAATAATCTGAAGTCTGCTACGGATGTAGAAATCTGAACAAAATCCATCGTACAATTCACAATATAAAACGCATGAATTCCGTGTTATCTTATAAAGTCAAAAGAGCAATGGAGGTTATATTTACGTTCTTCATTGGTACATTCTCAGCATATACCCTGCATAGTCTTTTGTCTTGTACTTCATTTATTTTTATTTTGGTGAAGTAAACTGCACTCTATCGCATAAATATATAAAATTATAGTCCCTTATAAATCACAATTTAACATTGATTTATGGACTAAAAATTTTGGGATGGACTGAATAGTCATTCTCTCTTTTTATTTTATCCGTACGAAAACCCAAGCCAAGCCAAGCCAAGCCAAGCAGATTGGACATCATTCGTCCAACCCTCCGTGCCCTAACCGAAATGAGAAATAAAAAAGAAAGGTTGCTGAAGAAGAGTCAATGCGACGGAAGCACTCTGGGTCTGGGGTTGGTTCCTGGCTTTACGTGCGGAGTCATGGATGACGCTAACTTAAGGCAGAAGAAGCTTTCGCCGACTATTCCTGGAAATATTACTTCACTGAAACAGTGAAATCACCTTTTTTTTGTGCCTTTTCTCGTACAAAGACGTCCAAGAGAGAGAAATAAGGGAGTAAGGGGCCATTTAATAAATAATAATTGGCTGGATTTAACTATTTCTTTGTTTATTAATTTGTCTTTTAGTGAATACATTCGGTCAATATTCAGTGGGTAAAGTAGTCCTTTTATTTATTTATTTTTTAATCGATGCTATGCACATTAATAACTTCCCCCTCACCCCTTTTTCTCCAACATGTTGGTAGCGAGATTTGATTCCGCATCTGGAACAAACCAGTTAACACACCACCGACTCAGCCCTCAGTTGGTGGGTAAAGTAGTCAATCCACATCGCATTCAACAATCAATCTTATAAAATAAGGCCATGTTTCTTTCCAGTTGTATTACCATTTTTACTCTTGTTTTTAAATAATGTCAATTTTGGGAGCAAGTATCACCCAAAGAAACTTCTTTGATGGAAATAAGAAAGGGAGGAACGATTGATGGAATAATAACAATCCTCTAACAATTCATGCAAGGATTTTTCACTGGGAGCCTCTAGAAAGCCCATTTTATTGATTTTTATCCCAACATTTGATAGTTTATTTCTCACAAAGTATTGATGAATACTGTACTAGGGCAAGTGCAAATTCTTTTTCATCATTTATTTGGAGACCTTCCATTTTTTATAAATGGGGCATATAGGGGTGGATTCAAGCAGAGTTGAGCTGAGTCGAGTACTTGGTTATTCGAACTTGGCTCGTAGGAATAGTATCAGATTCAAGTTTGAGCTCGAGTTTGGTTCGGTTCATAGCCTATAAGTTTGAGCTCAGCATGGCTTCAGCTCAATTATAAGCCAAGTTTTTTTTTGAAAATAAAAAATATTATTTATTATTATATATAATAAAATTATTTATTTAATGCTAAGCTCGCGAGCCTCACGAGCCGAATTTCATTGGGCTCGAGCTCAACTCGATTAGCAAACGAGCCTATATATCGGGCTTAAATTCGACTCGAAGCTCGGTTTAAACCAAGTCAAGCCAAGCTCAAATAGCTCGTGAAAGGATCGGCTTGTGGCCACCCCTAGGGGCATATCTCTAGTGAAAAAAAGTTTGGATCTCCTACCAACAAAAACCATTTCAATACCACACATCTCATATATGATAAGTCCCAGAGTCTCATGGTGAGATGTGCGGTGTCTGATTCAAGGATCAAAATTTTGATACTATATATCCCATATCAAGTATATTGTATCGTATCTTTGGGGGCCCGATACATGAATCCTCTTTTTTTAATAAAAGATATGCATAAAAACCTCCCCAAAAATCAGCTTTTAAAAAAAGAAGCTAAAAAAAATATAGGCCTGCATGAGTTTTAGTACTGATATGCCTCTACCGATACATAGGGGCCTATTGATACTTTGAACCTTGGTGTGATCATGTAGGGTGTTGAAATATGTTTCAATGCAGGAGAGTCCATCTAGTGAAAAGAGAAAAGAAACCGCCCTTGTCTTAAAATTAAATCATTCCCCTTCAAATAACTACATTGTTGCAATGGAAATAAATTCATAACATCACATGAATCACTTTCTGTTATTATCTTTAGGGTAAAAGACTTAAACCTCCCCTGAGGTTTAACGTAAATACTTACACCTCCCCTCTCATTTCTCATAGGACTTAAATCTCCCTTGTCCAAAATAAGGTGGCGTTATATTTAACTGAATTAATGAAAAGGCCATTTTATCCTTTAAAATTCTTTAAATTTAGAAACAAAACCACCCAACTGGAAAACAGTGTTTTATTTATTTATTTTTGGCAAAACATGGGAGTTGAGAAATCTTCCCCAAACCCACCCTCTGTCTATAGATTTCCTCTACAAATAATCACTAGCAGCAAAGTGAAACCCATCACAATCATCCACTACTTGTGGAGATTTCCAGCTCCTTTCCCAAATGGCCCTCTTTCATGCATTCAATACATTCTCACTTGACTATTGAAGATGATGGGAAGGGGTGGGAGAAGTTAAGTAAAAAGATAGGCGATTGGAGCAGAGGTAAAAATCTATCGGTTCCTCACAATTAATTACCATTATTCTTGTATCATTCGTCTATTCATTACCATTATTCTTCTATTAGTTCCTCATGGTTAATTAATAAAGTTGATCCATATAAAGTGTATACCCCACCTTTGTAAAATTCTTCTAAATTCAAAATATTTATGAATACTGATGAGGGTGGATTTGGCCCTCCAGTGAAATTGTGACACCTGGCACCTCATGTAAACCAAGTGCAGCCTCTTGACAACTGGGCAGCTCAGGAAGCTTGGGCAGCTCGGCAGAGCTTGCCACAGCTTGCCACTTACAGACAGCTCGGCATGGCTCACAACATGTAGCTCGGCATAGCTCGGGGAGCTCGGTATAGCTAGGGGCAGCTCGGCATAGGCACCTCGCCACAGGCCGCTGGCCACTCCGCAGGCAGCCTGGCGTCTTACGAAGAGCTCACCACTTAGGGGTAGTTCGGCACTTAGGGGCAGCTCGGCGTATCGCAAGAAGATCTCCTGCCTGACAACTGTACCTAATAGATCTGGAGACCTGTGCCCATGTCTCTCGCTAGGCGACGCCATGCCTGCCAGTCTTGAGAGCTGTCCCTTGACTGGCCGAGTCGTACTCTGCAGCAGCCGCCTGCACCCGCCATCTCAGCTCTGGCAGTAATGGCTGCGGCAGAGAGACAGAAGCGGTTACGCCTGACTTGACAGAGGCTGTTACGCTTGATTTGACAGGACACCACTATATAAGCACTCCAACCCCCAAAGACACGGGGAGAGAATGGAAAAATGGAGGTAATCCCTGCTCTCTAGCTCTCTCATTTCTCTCCAAGCTCTTTGTAATCAGAATGCTAACTTAGGCATCGGAGAGTTCCCATTGGGAAAATACCCCCGGGTCCTCTGATTCAGTTCTCGCAGGTCCCTCAGCTCCCGCCGCCTACAAAGGAGAGGAAATCACCTCATGCAGAGGGCAGTCGGGTTGCGCTACACCAGGGAGCTCTACCATCCTCTAAGTTGTAGGCCGCCTAGGAGCAGGTCAAGTGACGAGTCCACCAGGCAGTTCTCCCCAGGGAGTTCGCCACCAGGCAGTTCTCCCCCAGGCGGTTCGCCACCAGGGAGCGCCACAGGCAGTTCACCACCAGGCAGTTCTCCCCCAAGCAGTTCACCACCAGGCAGTTCGCCACCAAGTAGCTCTCCACCAGGGAGCTCGCCACCAGGCAGTTCGCCACCAGGGAGCTCGCCACCAAGCAGTTCACCACCAGGGAGCTCGCGACCAGGCAGCTCTCCATCAGGGAGTTCGCCACCAAGTAGCTCATCACCAAGGCACGTCACCACCAGGTCAAATAACGAGGTACTTAGCCAAAAAAAATTTATACATCACAAAAAATTGGTATGTGACCAAAAACAGTTACATCAAATACCAAGCACAAGAGTCTAGTAGTGAACACCTGCCATGCATCGATACTTTGTACAAATGGTGTTTTTGTACTTCATCAACTACTTGTACAAATGGTGACTTTGTACATATAGTGCATCGGTACTTATTCATCATATGCAAGCAAAGGAGCAATAAGGGCAATTTTGGATTTATAAAATAATTAACTCTCTCACATGATGTCACATATAAAGCAATTTGGATGGAAAGCTAAGGAAGAGAAGTATTTGTTTGATTATGTCACCCCACATAGGAGGTCTAAGGGCCTGTTTGTTTGCTTTGAAGCTTGACATCTATTGGTGAACTTTTCTTTCTTTTGAACTCTCAAATGCAGAGAATGTTCTAAATTCTGAATTCTGAAAATTATCAAATATCCATTTTGACCCTATATATGAGAACTTTTGTTTATCTTTTTGGGGGTATCATTGGAAAATAAAAAATTGTCTGATTGCAACTTTAAGTGATAAGAGATAAGACGAAACTAACAACCATTTTTCTCTTAAAATTAAAAGATTCTTCTTAAGAGATAAGAATTAATGAAAAAACTAAGCCATAAGTCCAATTTGTAAATAGAGGGGATGCATGAGTATTTAAGTCTTTTACGCATATTTTTAATTTCAAATGCTGGTTTGTCCGTGTTTGATTGGGAGAGGCAAGCGAATCGTAGCAAATGTTATTTGTCCAGTGTTTCCTTCCCGGCGACAGTTATTACCGTTGACCATTCGAGATAAGCGACGCTCAACATAATGCGTACATTAGCACCAAATGCACGCGTACCGTGGTCACGTTGGGGCTTGGGGGGTGACATAGACCGGAGTCCCGACCATAAGACCAGATCCTAGAACCAGAGAGAGCAGTAGCAGAATCAAGCTACCGAATATGCCTCCGCTCATCCCTCTATTTCACTATAATAATGCTTGTGGAGCTCATCTTGCGATAGCAACCTGCTTCTGCAAGTAAATCGAGAATCCGTCGCTCCACTGCAAATCTCAGATCAAACCGAATTCATCGCCCTTGTTGATTTCGTAACGTTTGTGGAGAAAAACTTTACATCTCTTCTGATAATTCAAAGATTCCAATGGAGAGGGAGTTCCATAAATAGAATCTGATCGAGTGGTGTGGTCGGAGAGGAGTCCAAACGAAAGTAGAAGATCCTTTGTTGCGGTACTGGAGCGATCTTCCACTGCGCGCACCTCGGAAGGATTGCATTTGTTCCGAATTGATGGAAGGCGGAGTCGAGATCGAAGAAGAACCGCCGTGCAACATCGATGATAAGATCTTTGTGGCGGTCGGAAAGGAAGTGAGAGAGAACCTATCCGTTCTGCTATGGACACTGAGGAACTCAGGAGGGGAGAAGATCTGCATCCTTCATGTTCATCAGCCGGCACAGTTGATCCCGATGGGTCCCAGTAAGTTAATTAGTCTGAAATTTTGAATTCATTAAATTTTCAAAACAAGCCTTTATGAAATGGTTTTGATTTTTATTTTTTTTTCTGTGATGATGAATGTTATCTTCCTAGCTAGTTTTCACGCTTGTTAATTGTGATCTCTGAAGAACTCCATTCGGTATCAGTCCCTTTGCAAGGTTGACAGTGCAGTTGAGTTCGGAGTGTTGGATTCAACTCCGTTGAGTTGTGATTCTGACATTACAAGTTCACTGTTCACCTTCTATCATCCATCCATGAAAAGAATCCTGAGAACAGAAATTACTGTTCACGTTCTATCGTCCATCATGAAAAGAACCCTGAGAACAGAAATTACTGTTCACGTTCTATCGTCCACCCAATCCGGACTCTGATTCTATGGACAGCCCTCTGAGTCGATGTCCAAATTGAAAGGCTAGCAGGCAACTTTAAGGTACCCCGATACGAGTTGGGATCTTCTGCCAACAAACAAGTTTCAACCCTCTACCAACTTGAGATCCATCATTAAAGTTGGACGCACCATGTATGATATGTACGGTGTAAGATCATGTTGGTAAAGGGTTGTAACGTATGAAATACCAGCTATGTATATGGCTGGCGTGGGACGTAATTATTGGTTCCACTGCCTAATATACAGCCATCTCATCTAATCTGAGTTAGCTCCAAGTCGATCCATATTTTAGTTCCTTTTCCTTTCCAGGAAAATTTGAACCCCCAGTTCTAAAGGGCAAATAAAATAAATCCCAATCCCAACTCTTCTGCAATAATCTTGATTCTGTATGACCACAATTGCAGGAATAATTCATTGGATAAGCTAAAAATGAATCCGTCCTTGATGCGTTACCGTATAAAAACTAATGCATGATAAAATTTTAGCATTTTCATGCAATACATGTATATATGTTTGTATATTTTAATATATTAGTAAGTGATGCCGCACGATCCGGACACTCCTAGCTGGTTGTTGATTGGCTCATTATTGGCAACGAATGGCACCTTAGAAGATGAAAAGAAGGATTCTTGGGGATTTACCCAGTGGGAATACTCCGAAACTTAAGTCAGAACGTTGGGGGAGGAGAAAAAAGAGAGTGCGAAAGCTAAGAGTGTACGTTGCGCTTTATCATTGTGCTCGAGAGATTAGCTCGCGAGTAGGTAAAGACTCAGGTTGAGAATATGAAAGTGCAGAAGTATTCAAAAGTCTGAGAGATCCCCCTTCTCCTTTGCCTCAAGGGCTTTTATAGGGGAGTTACTATCAAATCGGGTGTAACCGCCACTGGGCCCCTGCCGTAGCCATTACCTGCCAGGGCTGCGCAGGTGATCATTGCAACATACTTCTTGCTTGGATGAGTGACACGTCTTAAAGGGGCAGGCACGCCTTCGCTTGCTGAGAGACGTGGGTGCAGACTATCGAAAGGACAGGCACTGCACCGTCAGTCAAGAGACGTGGCGCAGTTTGATCGGTATGGTTTGTCAAGTAGAAGCTTCCTGAGAAACATCCATGCTGCTCATTCGCGAGCTACTTTGTAGCGAGCTTGGGAATACTTCGGGGTTACCCTTACTAAGGCTGTTCTGGGCTGACTTATTTGCTTAGGGGCTGGAGCGAGCTGGTTTCCCTAGCTCGCAAGCTAAAGCAATCTTGGAGTTTCCCCTTCGGGGTAGCTCGGGGGGTCCCAGAGCTTGTGTTGTAGCGAGCTCCTCCTATAGCGAACTATGATATAACAAGCTGCTTTATGGGCTCGTTACTTAGCCGTGATCAGGCTACGATGCTGAGCTGTTGCCCGTGCTGAGTCAGGTCCACGTGTCATCATTTCATAGGTCAGGTCAAATCATCCTCCATCAATTGCCCCCCACTCCTTGAGCTAAGAGTGTTGCCTTAGCGCAAGGAGTTCATGAAGTATGATGGACTGATTTGACCGGAATTCAAACTTGATTGACTGCTCACATTAAATGCATTTGCGGGAATTGAGAGATTTTCTGACCTTTCGTATTCCGAAAACGTGCTGTGGTGGCTCTTAACTCCGGATGTCGTGCAGCCGTCATTACCTCAATCATGGGAGACGTGCAGCCAATCGCTTTTCGGTTTTAGAAGGCGTGCGGTCAACACACCTGCAAACCGTCAAATCTGCCTTAATCCGGGCCGTTGATTCGGAGGTGCGGAGACTATAAATATGAGGGCCCTCTAGGTCTCACTTTCTCTCACGCCATCTTGCTGTCTTCGGATTCTGAGGTCGCGCATCTATCAAGTCTACTCGAGTTCCTCAGTTTACTTCGTCCTGTCTTTTTCAGTGAGTCTTGATTACTGTCAATCATGTCTGGGTACCCGTACCATACTCGCCACCGGAGCGGTGACCAGGATAATGATGCTCCCTCGGGCTCGGGGGGAGCTTGGGAACACGTCTTGGGGGCTCAGCAGACCTCCGGTGACGGAGCCTCCACTTCCCGGGGAAGGGAACCTGATACTTTCGGCCCTTCCTCTATGACAGCGGGGAGACTTAGGTCTCTAATCAGCTATTTCCACCTTCCTAGGGACCTTTTCTACTGCCTTCCCATCGGTAACTTCCCGTGGGAGCACGGCCCCAATGAGATAGTCATCTACTAGGAGCAGCTCGAGGCTGGCCTACGTCTCCCCTTGCACCCCTTGATAGTGGAGGTGCTAAACCATTTTAACGTCATTACCGATCAGCTTCATTCCAACGCCATTCAGAACATGGTTGGGACTATATCCTTGTGTTGTGAATACTGTCTTCCTTTGGACCTTGACATCTTTTCTGCTATTCTTTGTATAAAGAATGTCACCCCCGGGAATCCACCGGAGAGGCGTCTTTACTACCTCTCCCCCCGCCATGGCTACAAGCTCTTACACGAGCTACCGAATAAAATTCCTGCCTGGAAGCGAGATTATTTTTTGGTCCGCAATCCCGAGGGGTAGCCCTTCCCTACATCTTGGAGGGGCGTCATCCAGGACTCCGGGGTCGAGCTGGACTCTGAAACTCAAAAAACGATGATGTCCTGGGCATCAGTAGGCTTCCACTATTCGGACTACTTGACCGATGAGAAGATCGTGCAGGCCGGCCTGAGCCCACGTAGGTTTCCTCTTTAGGTCGCGTAGTACCTTGTCACAATATTGTGTAAATACATATACTTTGTTCTTACCGAACTAATTACCTTATGGTTTCTTCTTGAAAGCCATCATGTCTGGTGTTGACTCCTGTCGTCTTCTTTCAAGCAATTAGAGGCGCAAAGTGAAGAGGTCACGCCCCGACCAGACTCCCCCCTCTGGGGGCACCGAGTTCGGGTCTGCTGAGCCAGGCTTCACCTCTCCGCCGCCTGAAGTTCTGCCACCCCCATCCGAAGGAGGTGTTGGCGGGGCCAGCCTCGAGGAGGGCGAGCTCCCGTAGCAAGGGTTTGTTCCCTCGGGTCCTTCTCAGTCGTTTCCCTACCCGCGACTCCTAGTGGGGAACTGGGAGGGCGTAAATGACTTCGTTGTGGCTCGTTGGAGGAGCCGGAGAGCGATCTGCAATGAAGAGGTTGCTAAGTGGGGAGCGATGGAGCCTGGGGATCTTGCCGCGCTTGCCGCCTCTCTCTGTATGGTGGTAAGTGGTCATTCTCTTCTCCTTCGTCTTTCCTTCCTTTTTGCTGTCCTTTGACTCCAGTCTCTTGTTGGCAGGTGAACACTACCATACACGCCATGTCCCTCCAGACGCATGTCCACTCCTGCGATGCTCGTAACCAGAAGGTTAACAATTAGAAGCTCTAGGGCGAGCACTTTCACACTTGCAAGGGGAGCAAGTCCCAGGAGCTGCTCGTCCGAGACCAAGAGGCGCAGATTGCCAGGTTTTCTGAAGAGAGCGCATGCTACAGGGAGGAGTCATCAAGGGTGGTAGCGGAGAGGGAGCTCCTTCGCCAACAGGGTCGAGACTTGGAGTCCACTCTTCTGGACCGAACTCGAAACTTCGACAACATGGTGGAGGCCGAGCAAGAGAAGGCGGTCTAGGACTTCAAAGACTCCCAGGAATATCATGACCTCCAGGTAGAGTATGGCTCAAGTTCGTACCACTTCGGGTTCAAGCTCTACCGGTGGTTGGTCCGAAAGAAATTCTCTGGGCTCAACCTCGACGGCATCACTATGAAGGGCCTGTCTCCCGAGATGGTGGACCAGGCGGAGGAAGAGGAGCCTGACTCTCCGGAGGATGAGGATGAGGAGGCAGATCCCTGAGGCTTCAGTGGCATTTGATCATCTGCTTTGACTTCTGGTGGCTCCCGGGTGCCATAAACCCGGTCTTGAAAGGATCTTTTGCTGGGCGGTTGTGCTCTTTTATTTTCTACCAGACTTTTTAGAGCTTTTTAGCTCGGTTGCTGCTTTGTTGTTTTTTTTTCTCTTTCTTTCTTCTTTTTTTTTTGAGACAGTAATGAAATTTCCCTTTTCTTCCAAGTACGGTGTGCTCTTTTTATTTTTGCTAAAGCGATCTCATCACTTCGAGCTATTAGGGCTACATGCCTAAAATAAGACCTTTCAGCAATTATGTTTAAGGCATCTCTATAGTATACCGCGGAGTGGTCACCATGTATGCCCGAGCTGCGTGTTTGTTGCCTATACCTTGGTTTAACCAATGTGTCGTGACGAGCCATGCTCTGTGGGGTTTAAACCTGAGCTGCCTACGCCTCTGATATCCCATACTTTTCCTTCGCTACCGAAGCGGCTAAGTCTTCCCTGATGCTGAGGTCTTTGTTAGCTCGGTGTTTCTACCCTTTGGCTGAGGGGGCGACATAGTCTGCCCTTGAAGTTTGTCCATGTCGTGGAGGCGATTGGGTCTTGTTGCGCCGAGGTCGTGTTAGCTCAGCATTTTGGCCCTTAGGCTCTAGGAGTGACTCATGGTCTACTCAGTAGTTCGCCCATGCCATAGAGGCGACTGGGTCTCATTATGCCGAGGTCATGTTAGCTCGGCATTTTGGCCCTTAGGTTGAGGGGGTGACATAGTCTGCCCTTGAAGTTTGCCCATGCCGTGGAGGCAATTGGGTCTTGTTGCGTCGAGGTCGTGTTAGCTCAGCATTTTGGCCCTTAGGCTCTAGGAGTGACTCGTGGCCTACTCAGTTGTTACAGGTAATATTGTCTTAAGTTGACAATATTCCATGCTCGAGGTACTTGTTTCCCTTCGAGAGTCTCGAGCTCGTATGTTCCTTTCCCGAGAACTCGTTTCACTCGGTAAGGTCCTTCCCAATTCGGTCCGAGCTTCCCAACGTCGGGCTCAGGTACCATAACTTTTCGAAGGACCAGGTCGCCAACGCGGAGGTTCTACTTCTTGACCCTGGTGTTATAGTATCGGGCTACTCTTTGTTGGTAAGCTGCAATCCTGATATATGCGAGGTCCCTTACTTCATCGAGTAGATCGAGGTTGGTATGTAGCTCATCTTCATTTGCCTTAATGTCATATGCTTCTAGTCGTAACGAGGGAATCTCAATTTCAACTAAGTGAGGTTGAAGGGAGTTTCTCCTGTGGCGGTTTTCTCTGTGGTTCGGTAGGCCTATAAAATGCTGGGTAGATCATCTGCCCACAGTCCTTTAGCTCGATCTAGGCATGCTTTCAGTCCGCGAAGAATAGCCCTGTTTGTAACTTCTGTTTGACCGTTCGCTTAAGGGTGTGCGACCGAAGTGAAGTTCTGTCGTATCCTCATGTCTTGGCACCAGTTTTGAAATTTTATGTCCTCGAACTGCTTGTCGTTGTTAGAGATTAGCACCTGAGGTAAACCAAAGCAGCACACTATGTTCTTCCAAAAGAAGTTCTGTACATTTCGGGCTGTAATTGTTACAAGAGGTTCAACTTCTACCCACTTGGTGAAATAATCCACTGCTACCACTAGGAACTTCCTCTGGCCTATCGTTGGTGGGAACAACCCAAGTATGTCGATACCCCACTGTGCAAAAGGCCACGGACTGGTGAGGTATTTGAGGTCGGCAGCAGGCTGATGATGGATGTTGGCATGCTTCTGGCACTTGTCGCATTTTCTGACGAGTTCGGTGGTGTCTGCTTTCATTGTTGGCCAGTAGTATCCATGTCGTAGTGCTTTTTGGGTGAGGGCCCTACCCCCCAAGTGTCCGCCGCACAAGCCTTCATGAGTGTTGCGGAGTACAAGCTCGGCTTCGGAAGGTTGCAGGCAGTGCAAGTAGGGGAGCGTGTAGGATCTTTGGTACAGTCATTCGTCTATTATGACGTATTTGGCCGCCTGACGCTCTACCCTTCTGGCGGCATTGCGACCTGCAGGGAGGGCCCCGTGTAGCAGGAAGCTCGCGAGCGGATCGATCCAGCTCGGCTCTGCTTAAACGACGGGAGTGACCTCCTCCGCCCCCTCGAGAATGCTAGGCCGAGGCAAATCCTCTATGTACACGGTCCTCATGGTGTTATCACTGGTGCTGCCAACCGGGACAGGGCGTCGGCCTCAGCATTTTCCGACCTTGGGATTTGCCTGATGAAGTATGACTGAAAATTAAGCAATGCCTCCTGTACTTTGGCTAAGTAAGCAATCATGGTCAGTTCGCGAGCTTCGTATTCTCCTGTGACCTGATTGACCACGAGCTGAGAGTCGCTGCAGATGATAATGTGCTTGGCTTTCATTTCTATGGCTAGAGATAGCCTGGGTATCAATACTTCGTACTCTGCTTCATTGTTGGATGCCGCGAACTCGAAGTGTAGTGCGTACTCCAACTTTGTGCCGCTTGGGCCATGCAGGACTATTCCGGCTCCGTTGCCCTGCTGGTTCGAGGATCCATCTACGTGAATGATCCATGGTTCCTCATCCCAGTTCGCGCTCGGCCTAACTAGGAGAGATGCCACACTGGCTGCAACCTCACGGTGCTCAGACTCGACCACCCTAGGAGCTTCGGGCTCAATCGGCCTGGGGACTTCGGAGCCAAAAGTGCATTCTGCAACAAAATTTGCTAAGTCTTGGGCTATGATAGCAGTTCGTGGCTTATATTGGAGATCGTACTCGCTGAGATCAACGAACCACTTCGTCAGTCGACCGGAGACCTCGGGCTTGAGTAAGACTTGCCTCAGAGGTTTTTTGGTGAGGACGACAACAATATGAGCTTGGAAGTACGGGCAGAGCTTTCGGGCTGTGATAACCAATGCGTAGGCCAATTTTTCTATCTCTGGATATCTTGTCTCTGCTCCCTACAACACTTTACTAACGTAGTAGATAGGCCGTTGGACCCGATCTACTTCCTTTATTAGTACCGAGCTGACCACCTCGTCGCTGGCCGAGAGGTACAGTTCTAAAACGTCACCCTCTTCGGGCCGGGTTAAAACCGGAATAATGGCGAGGTACCTTTTGAGCTCGTTGAATGTGAGCTGACAATTTTGGGTCCATTCGAACCCTTTGCTTTTTATTGTCTTAAAGAAAGGCAGGCAGCGGTCTACTGATTTGGACATGAAGTGGCTCAGAGCGGCTATCTTGCCGTTCAACCTCTGAACCTCCTTCGCTTTCCAAGGTGGTCTCATATCTAAGATGGCCTTTATCTTGTCCGGGTTGGCCTCGATGCCGCGCCGGTTCACAATATACCCTAAGAATTTACCTGAAACGACTCCAAAGACACACTTGTTCGGGTTCAACTTCATACTGAATTTACGCAGAATTTCAAAAACCAAGTTCAAGTCTTGTATTAAATCACAAGAAAGTTGGGTTTTAACGACCATGTTGTCTACATAACACTCCACTTTTTGGCCAATTAATGGCTCGAACAATTTATTTACAAGTCTTTGAAAGGTCGCCCGACATTTTTTAACCCGAAGGGCATGACCTTGTAACAGTACAGGCCGAGCTCGGTTATGAAGGTAGTTTTCTCCTCGTCTGTTGGGTCCATCCTGATCTGATTGTAGCCCGAGTAGGCATCTAGAAAGTTCAGCAACTCATGCCCCGAGGTTGCGTCCACTAGGCAGTCAATCCTAAGGAGTGGGAAGCAGTCCTTTGGGCAAGCTCGGTTCAGGTCGGTGTAGTCAATGCACATGCGCCATTTACCGTTAGCCTTTTTCACCAAAACGGGGTTGGCCACCCAGCACGGGTAATGGACTTCCCTGATAAAATTGGCTGCAAGGAGCTTCCCGACCTCCTCGTCGACTGCCCTCCACCGCTCTGGGGCTAGTTTGCGTTTCTTTTGCTTAACAAGCCTAACTACAGGATCGGTATTAAGCTTATGAGTTATAATGTCGGGGTCTATGCCGGGCATTTCTACCACGGACCAAGCAAAAACATCTAAATTCTTAAAAGCGTACCAGTTCGGACCGCAAGGGCTCCTCAATGGAAGCGCCGATCTGAAGCGTTCGGGTAGGGTCCTCCGCTGAGGTTGGAATGGAGACAGTCTCCTTTGTGGGCATAGCTCGTTCCTCGCTCTACTCCGCAGGTCGCTCCAGCTCGAGGTCGTTGGCCACCTTAGCTTTTCCCTTGAGGGCGGTAACATAGCACTTGCGGGACTCAAGCTGGTCACCCCGCACTACCCCGATACCGAAGTTCGTGGGGAACTTCATGGCCAAGTAGTAGGTGGACACCACAACCCATAAGGCATGGGTAATCAGTTGACCTACTATGGCGATGTATGGGGAGGGGGTCGCGACCACCAAGAAGTCGTGGTTGAGCCTTACAATGCTAGGCCAGGTGCCAACTTCCACATGTACTGTTACTCTTCCTAGGGGCCGAACTTCCTCTCCGCTGAAGCCAACCAGGGGAGTGTTTGTGGGCTTTTGGTCGCTCTCATGAAGCTAGAGTTTGTCAAAGGCCGCTTTGAAGAGGATATCCGCCGAACTGCCTGAATCAACGAGGACTTGCTTGACTTTGAAGTCGTTGAGCCTCATCTTTATGATGAGCGCGTCATCATGGGGGTAGTGGACCCTGCGTGCATCATCCTCTGTGAAGAAGATGGGGTCTTCTGTCCTTGGCCGTTTTGGAGGGTTCTGCTCTTCCCTGCCAGATTCACGAGCTGACGTGCGAGCTGCTGCTGAAGTGCAACCCGCCATAACCGATCCTCCGACTATGACGTGGATGATCCCCCGAACTGGTCTCTCTTCGGGGGGCTGCTTCTACGGTTGCTCCGCTTGTCGGCTGGATTTGGGGGCATCTTTGCCTTGTTCCCCCCGTCGACCTGCTTTATTATTATTATTACTATTATTATTTTGTACAAAATTTCATAAATATCCACGACGGATGAACTCTTTTATCTCATCGCGAAGGTTTTTACAACTCTCGGTACTATGACCGTGATCTTTATGAAAACTACAATACAAATTTTTATTCCGAGTGCTAGGGTCGACCTTCAACCGAGGTGGCCACTTCACATACGGAGCGTCCTTGATCGCCATGAGGATCTCGACCCATTTTTATTGAGGGGCGTGTAGTCCCTTTCTGCTGCTGGGGCTCGGGAGGGCTGGAGTGGCCTCACCCCCCGAGCTATGTCCTTCTTCTTCCTATTGTCGCCCTGAGACGGGGGTTCTGGTTCCCTCTTTCTTTTTTCTGGGGCCTATCCGCCCTTCTGGTTGATCTCCTCCTCAGTCCCAATAAACCTATCCGCGAGCTTAAGGAACTCGGTTATGGTTTTGGGTTGGTTGACAACTACGTGCCACTTGAACTCCTTATGGGTGATGCCTCGCTTGGCTGCTGTGAGGCGTACTGCGGGATCCAGGTCGGGTATCTGCAATCAAGCGTCATTGAACCGCTTGATGTAGCTCCGGATGGACTCCCCTTCCTTTCGCTCTATGCCGAGGAGGCTTTCTTGAGTTCGCGAGCATCTCTTGCTGGTGACGAAGTGGGCGGTGAAAACCTGCACGAACTGCGCCTAGCTTCTTATCGATCCTGGCGCGAGGTTCCGGTACCAGGTGCGGGCCACTCCTTTCATAGTAGTGGAAAAGGCCACGCACATGTAGGACTCGCTAGCCCGTGCCAGGTGCATCTAGGACTGGAAGGCGTCCACATGGTCATTTGGATCGAAAGACCCATCATACTTGTCTAGAGGAAGGAGCTTGAAATCCTTTGGCATGGGGACAACAAGGAGTTCTAGAGATAATGGGGAAGAAACCGAGAGGAGGGTGGTAGTTTTCACTTCAGCCAAGCACACTTCCTCCTTTCCCTTGAGCTCGGGAGAGGCTCTGGAAGCAGTTCGGTAAGCTCGTCGGCGCCTCCGCTACTGCTTTGCTGGTTCGGCGTTGGTGCTTGATGCCTCGGTGTTGCCGAGCTCGATAGGATCGGACTGCTGGTGACAGCTCTAGACCGAAGGGCCCTATCTGTAGCCCGCTGCTAGGACCTCGAACGGGTTGTCCGCTAACGGGAGCTTGAACTGCGAAGGTTGTGGTGACATGGGCCGCTCACTCCGGCGGGTTGGTTTGGCCTGCTTCGTGGGTGGGTGCTGAGGTGGAAGCGACATCTGGGCCTGAGGTAGAGAGGGAAACTGCTGCTGGTACTGGTACTGGGAAACCTGGTGCAACACTTGATGTTGGTAGACTTGAAACTATTGGAACTGTTGCATTTGTGCCTGCATGGCTCGCATGCATTGCAGTAAGTCCTCCAATTGGTTCGGGTTGGCCGCTGGGGGCACAACCGAGGGTTCAGTAAAGGTTGCACCTATAGTAGAAGGGAGCAGAGCAATGGTGGGTGCCACGGTAAGAGGCACATTCAGACTGGGGGCTCCATCCACGGTGAGGGGGACGGTAAACTGTCCAATGCAGACAGTAGGAAGCTGGGGCTGCTCCCCACTAGCGTTCTGGCTGTTGCCACATCCGGTATTGTTGGAAGAAGCCATGAAGAATGCTAAGTTTTTGGAAGAGAAGTGCTATAAAAGCTTGGAGAAAGGCTTTTAGAAGCGTTTCCCACAGACGGCGCCAAATGATACTGCACGATCCAGGCACTCCTAGCTGGCTACTAACTGGCTCCTTGTTGGCAACGGACGACACCTAAGGAGGTGAAAAGAAGGATTCCCGGGGATTTACCCGGTGGGAATACTCCGAAGCTTAAGTCAGAACGTTGGGGAAGGAGAAAAAAGTGAGTGCGAAAGCTAAGAGTGTAGGTCGCGCTTTATCATTGTGCTCGAGAGATTAGCTTGCGAGCAGGTAAAGACTTAGGTTGAGAATATGAGAGTGCGGAAGTATTCAAAATTCTGAGAGATCCCCCTTCTCCTTTGCCTCAAGGGCTTTTATAGGGGAGTTACTGTCAAATCGGGTGTAACCGCCACTGGGCCCCTGCCGCAACCGTTACCTGCCAGGGCTGCACAGGTGATCGTTGCAACGTACCTCTTGCTCGGATGATTGACACGTCTTAAAGGGGTAGGCACGCCTTCGCCTGCTGAGAGACATGGGTGCAGACTGTTGAAAGGACAGGGACTGCGCCATCAGTCAAGAGACGTGGCGCAGTCTGGTCGGTACGGTTTGTTAGGTAGAAGCTTCCTGAGAAACGTCTGCGCTGCTCATTCGTGAGCTACTTTGTAGCGAGCTTAGGAATACTTCGGGTTTACCCTTACTAAGGCTGTTCTAGGGTGATTTATTCACTTAGGGGCTGGAGCGAGCTGGTTTCCCTAGCTCGCAAGCTGAAGTAGTCTTGGAGTATCCCCTTCGGGGTAGCTCGGGGGGACCCAGAGCTTGTGTCGTAGCGAGCTCCTCCTATAGCGAACTATGATATAGCGAGCTGCTCTACGTGATCAAGCTACGATGTTGAGCTGTTGCCCATGCTGAGTCAAGTCCACGTGTCATCATTCCATAGGTCGGGTCAAATCATCCTCCATCAGTAAGCATGTATGTGTTCTGCACATAGCAATTCTATATGATGATAATAATAGTAATAATATATTCAAAATTTTCTATAAACTTTTATGTATATTTTGTTTTCATATTTTATATTTTTTATTATTAATCGGACGTAGATTGCAAAATCCAAATTTGATACATAAGCACCTCATCCAATTATGTGATAATTGGATTGAGTTGTGAAGCTTTAGATATCACTGGCAAGCCTACCTGGTTGATAGGGATGCAAACGGATTGGAACGGATTCGAATCAGGATATATTCGAATATGATCCAATATTATTAACAGCAGATCCGATCGCATCTCATAAACATGGATTTGAATATGAATCCGATGAGAAAGTCAAATATTTGGATATGATCCATTCCAATTTAATTTAAAAAATAATAAAATATTAAAAGAAAATTAAAATATAACAATTTAACTAAAGAAAAACAAAAAAATACAAGTATCTTTTCAACTATTTTCATCACATATATACATCTTTTATAAAAAAATAAATAATATAACAAATTTACAAAAATACAATATAAATAAATAAATAGCATATATATACATACATACATACATACATTGGATATATATATGTATGTATGTATGTATGTATGTATGTATGTATGTATGTACGTATGTATGTATGTATATATTGGATCAGATAGGTAGTGATCCGAATTTGACCTAGTTTTTGATCGGATCCTTTAATCTAACCAAAAGACTCGAACTAGGGATATCCGAATTCGACAAAACGGATTGGATCGGCCCAGTCCTTTTGCACCCCTACTGCTTGGCTAGATTCTTCATTTTGTAATGTTTATTTTTTTTTTGTTCATTTATCAAAAAAATGTAAGATTTAAATAAAGTAAATTAAATGTGGTGAAAAGTAGTAGTTTAATTTACAATTTAAACCTCACAATTAAATAGGGACTAAATTCAAAAATGAGTATTTTAGTTAAAAGAAAATTCCACAATATTATTCATATTTTTAATAGTGTTGTCAATATATAATTATAGTTGTTTTCAACTTTTACTATAGTTTTTTGTATTTTTGTGTGTAAAACTAACTATGATATTTTACACTTACTTTTTGTTTAGTATGATAAATATATGATATTATATATGTGTTCGAATGCTTTTTTTTATAAAATGTATGTATTTTTTTATTTTTAGACATTATTAATTTTTATTATTTATTTATTACGTTAAAGTTTAATACATTTAACTCAAAAGTTGAACTATTTATTATTAATTTTTATATTTCATTTTGGCCAGTTTTAGGGGGTGTTCTATAGCATAGATGAGAAATTGGGTAGTGTGTTTTCATCCACACCACAACCACACCCCAACAAGGTAGTTTTTCTACATTGTGGACAAAAATGTGTGGACTGATCCACACCACACCTCCATGGGCATTCTGCAAGGTGTGGCATATTTCAGTCTGCACATTGCGTTTTATTCCATGCATCTCAACTACAACATTTGAGATAATCTGTCGTTAATCATTAAAAAAAATATATTATTCATGGTTTTCAAAACCAAACAGGACCGGACCGGATGGTTAGACCAAAAAAATCGGGAACCGATCAGGTGACCGGTTCCGTTTTCCCAAAAATTGGATTTCCCCCCAAAACTGATGATTTTGGTCAGCGAACTACTGAACCGGGCGGTTAACTGTTTGAACCGTTTGGACCGTTCAAATGGTTTTGACCATTTTTTATTTTTTTATTTTTTTTATTTTTTGTTAGAACGGGCTGAGCATTCGGTTTGCACGATCGGACCGTTTGACTCGGTAATCGGACCCCTGATCGGTTCGATCATTGGGTCAGTTTTAGAAACCATGATATTATTTTTGGTAATATACACAATAGATAAAGATTAGTAAATTACTAAGGATTTTAATAGTTAATAAAAATAATATTAGTAATAATTAATAATATTAAATAATAAATAATGATATTAATATTAATTAAAAGCGGGTAGTAATATTAATGATAATTGATAGTATTAACAACAATTTTAATAATATTTAATAATAATTAATAATATCAATAACAATTAATATTAATTATTAATATTAATAAAAGTAATATTTGAAGCTTAATAATTAATAAAATAATATTAATATAAATTAATAAACATGAGTAGCAGTGGCAAGTGGTTCAAATAGAGAAGAGTAATATAGCATGAGAATAAACAAAGGATGGATACTTACTAGTTACCATCGACGATCCAATGCAGCAGTGGTCGGAGGAGGAGTAGCGAGTGGTTCAATCTAGGTTTGTTAGTAATACTCAAAAATCCAAGGCCTGATCTAACATCCAATCCGATTATCTCAGATTCAAATGATATATTTATGTAATTGGATCGTATTCAGATGTTACAATCTACATGCGATTAATAATCGGATTGGATTTGGATGTTATAATCTACATCTGATTAATAATCGGATTGAATTCGAATTTGACCCCATCCGATCTGATTAAAATATGAAACCAATTATTATAATATTTATTAATTTAATATATAATTATATTTAAAATTATAAAAATATATTCTATATATTATATTATATATGAATTTATATATAATAATTTAGTATGTTATATTTATATTAATTTATTATATATAAAAGTTGAAAAATAAATAAATTTTATTTTTTTGGTATTTTAGAAAATTTATAGCAGAGTCAAATTAAATGTGGATCCAATCCGAGTCCGTTAGGATTTGAATTCGAATCCAAGCCAATTGGATTCAGATGTAGGTTATCAATAATCGGATTGAGTGTGGGCTTTGTTGCATCCGATCTGAGTCCAATCCGATTACAGCCATAGTTCAAATAAAGATGAATAGAAATGATGAGAAGAGAAGAATAACAACAACAAGCTCACAAAGAAGTGTTGCAATGGTAAAAAGAAAAGAGGTCTTATACTAGGGTTAAACATCTATGTGAAGTATGGGATTGTTATTCCATATGCAAAATAGTGTGGTGTAGATGCTTCCACAAGATAAACCCATGGATGAGAAAATGGGCTATGGTGTGAATCAATCCATGAAATAGTGTGGATCAATCTACACTACAGCCAACCGAATGCAAGGTATAGAGGTGGTGTGGATTGAAACTAAATATATCGTTGCCAATCCACACCACTGAACACCACATTAAATTATGTATTTCATTTTTATTATCAATAAAAAATAATTTGATTACATAAATGCGTTTAAATTTTCTACATTTTTTGTAATTTTCTATATTTATTTTTATTTTAAAAATTTTATACCTAATTATGACTTTATAGATTGATCAATTTGATTTGGATGGTTGAATTGCTTAATCACTACTTGGATAAAGAATGCTTTTGTTTTTGAGTCAATTTTAAAATATATGGATTTATATTGTTAAAAGTATTGACATAGATCTAATTAGTAGCATTTATTAGTGAAAAATAACTTAAAAATATAGGATTTAATAAGAGAAAATGAGATTTAATACCTTAAGTATAAGGCTTAATTAGAGAAGATTAAATGAAGTGGAAAGTAATAATTGAAGTTGCATTTTCAACCCTTACAATTAGAGATGGATTAAATACACAAATATGGTCATTTTAGTAGCCATTAAAGCTGACATTAAAGCTATAATAAAATAGCTTTTATACCCCTTCTCAAATAAGGAAATAGAGAATAATTTTAATTCAAAAAAAACTTCTACACTATATTTATATATAGCATAAATTTTATTTATGGATACATATAAGTGCATTTATATACAACATAATAAGAAATATTTGAATTAAAATAAGCATAAATGATGAAACAAGTTAACAAGATTCATGTAGTCGAGACCTCTTGGGATAAAGATTGGATTGTAACAATTTGAAGTAAAATATCCCATAATTTTTCAACCACTTATTTTGAAAATCCATAGAAGTTGTGTCTCGTATATTCTTTATATATGAAAAACTGAAATATTCTCCATATTTGAAAAGGTTAAGTATTTAATGCGTTCTTATATATAGTATGCATGAAGTTGTTTGACTATAGTCTCAAGTTTCTTGCAGGTTGCAGCTGCTATTGATCAGTAATTTTTTTTTTTTCAATTGCAATTTCAATTGTTTTGTTTTATCATATACGCAGTGGGTGGAAAATTTCCAGCAAGCAAAGTGAAGGAACAGGAAGTGAGGGCATACCGGGAGCTTGAAAGGGCAAAGATGAATGGCGTTTTAGATGAATATCTATCGACTTGTGCAAAAGAAGGGGTATTGTTTCTTCCTCTTTGCGTTGCACCTTCTTTACTCGTTCATTCTTCTTTTCTTTTCTTTTCTTTTTGTTTTTATCTATTTTTCTTTTTATTGTACTCAATATGATTTTTTTGATAAATGTGCTCAATATGGCTTAGGCGAAGTTTGGGAGTGCTTATTGTTTCTAAATGGGCATTTCGGATAAATGCTTATTATTGAAAGGAATACAAATATAAATACGTAGGGCTCAGTTTGAAGGAGTATAAATACAAATATATATAGTATAAATATATACAAAATACAACATTTTGCACTCTACATATTTGTATTTGTACTCCTTCCAAACTGAGCCTAGAGTGCAAAGTCTTGTATTTTGTACTATTTTGTATGTATTTGCACTCTTTTCAAATAGAGCCTAATGCTCAGGCTCAGGCTCACTTTGGGAAGAGTGGAAATACAAATATGTATTGTACAAATATAAGGTGTAGAAATACTGTATTCAAAGTTTTGTATTGAATATATTTGTATTTGCACTCTTCCCAAACTCAACCTAAATAAGCAGCTTATGAGTGTTTGGTGAAAAAATGCTTCTTTCAAATGGGGGTAGTATGAGTATTTTGATAATTAGGCGGCAGGCCAAGACAGGCCAGAAATACAATATGCACTTTTCAAAAAGTGCTTATTAAAAAGCTCAAAAGTGCTTTTTTGGATGCTTATTTTCTTGAAAAAGTGCTTATTGGTCCTTTGTACTGAAGACCCATAAGTGCCTTTTTGGATTCTTTTGGAATCTTTTAAATGCTTTCCCTAATAAACACTTGAAAAGAAGTACTCTCAAATAGAGACTTAACAATCTTCCTCTACCAACATGCTTTGGTCTCCAAAAAACTACCCATGTTCATTTCTCCATCCTTTAGGTTATATTTGGTTTGAAGGAAAATGCATGGAAAGGAAGGGAAAGGTAGGAAAACCTTTACAAACCTTATATAGATTTCCCAGTCTTTCCCTTCCTTTCCCTACCTTTTCCTTCAAACCAAACATAGCTTTATTGATGGAATAATAACAATTTAATGTGAAATACCTAAAAAAGTTTGAATTGCTATCATTTATATTCTATATATTAAAACAGAATATGCCAATCAAACACTTTCTTGTTTTCTGTTTTTTTTTCTCAAAGGCCCATATCTTTTTTGTTTGTTTTTTTTTAATTTTTTAACTTTAAAATCGAACAAAATAACTCAAGTGGTCAATCACCTTTAAACTTTTAACTTTCCTCATTAACTCATCATTAACTTTCCCACTTCTTTCTCATTAACTCTTTTAATTATGTAGAATATAAGGTCTAATTGCTTTTATTTTTTTTTATAAATAAAAAAGCTAAAAATTGAAAATTGAGGCCAACAATCTAGGTTGTTTTAGTGGGGCTGCAAAGATTGTGAAAAGTTATTCAAAATGAAAAAGGATCACCAAAATCAAATAATGGAGCACCAAGCTAAGTCCTCCAGAAGTTTTCAATACATTGTAAATTTGTAACTTGTGACCCGATGATTGGGTCAAAAAGGTCAATGGTTCAACTACCCAAGTCGAATAACGCAGATTTGAGAAAACCCGAAATTAGAAATAGTGTTGAGTGAAAACATTGAATAAAATATCCTAAAAATTATAATCCATTTATATTCCATTTAAAAATGAAAAAAAAAATAAATAACCATAGTAAACTAATTTAGTAAGTTACTTAAATAAGAAAATCATTATTAATTATTGTTATTGACAAAAATATTTTTATTAATATTATAAAATAATTTAATTATTAGTTTTATAACTAATATAAAACTAATAAAAACTATCTAACAATTATTAGGTTTATAATTAATTTTTACTAATTTAAAACCAACTTAAGCTCTATTAAAAAATAAAAAACTCATTATAGTTAATTAAATTTAGTAAGGATTAATAAAAAATTAATAAAAATGTATTCATTTTAAATATATTTTAATTAATTTAATATCAATTTAAATTCCATTTAAAAATAAGAAAAATTATAGAAACCTCCTTTGGTTATCTAACCATCCTATGAAAGTCCCCTATGTTTTGACCTTAACAAAAAGCTCCCTTATTTTTTTTTTGAAAAAATAAGTAAATACCTTACTTTCATTAGCATTCCAAATAGAAAATGCTGATGTAATGCATTAATTATTTCAAATACCAATTTTACCCTTAACCAACTATTCACATGTAAATTTACTAAAATACCTTGAAAACAAGATTTTTTTTTGAAAATTATTTGACAAAATAAATTAGTGGAGGGTAAAGTTGAAACTTTAAATTGTGTACAATAGCACTTTAATCATGATAAGGGTATTTTGGTAACTTTAATGTCTTTGAGATTGAAAAGCCAAGGGAAAGGAGGTATTTGCACATTTTTTTTTCAAAACTATAGGGAGGCTTTTGTAAAGGTCAAAATATAAAGGTGGTTTATAAAATTGTTATAAGAGGAGTTTTTTTTTATAAATTTACCTAAAAATAATACAAAAATCATAACAAACCAACAAAAATGAAAAAATTAATAAAGAATTAGCATTAAGATAAAAAAATACAAATTTATCTAGAACATAGAAAATTGGCCACTTTGATTAATTGAGAACAACTTAGATTGTGATGACATAATACTTGAATTGGACTTAAATGGGCACTTACTTGGAAATGCCATAGAGCTCCGTCTTCAATTTTGCCCAAACTAGTTATTCAGAGAAAAGGGCGTGGAGCTTATGTGGGCATTAGGCTGCAAGAATGAACATATGGCCAATCTAGACAGTCCCTATTTAAAGGAGGGTTTGGATAGACCACAAGATTCCTCTGTGTGGCAAGGTGGGATCATCTAATGAGTCTCCTAAATGACCTGCCTTTATTTCTGCAAAGTGGATTGGTGATCTTGTGATTGGGAGCCCCCCTAGATGAATCACCTCTTCATTCCAGACAGTCCACCTTCGCCCCAAAAGTCAAAACCTTCATTGCTTGGAGTTAGGGGTGTCAAATGACCGGTTTTGGATTGGATCTAATCTGATCCAAACCTTATCAAATCGGATTTGGATGGTCCATTATAATTATTGGATTGGGCCAATCCAAAATAAATTGGTCCATATTTTTATTTGTCTGAATTGGATCTAAACCAAATTTTCAATAATCCGATCATGAAGCCAAATCCTTGTTTAATTTGAAACTGATCAAAACTGATCCGAAATAAAATCACTTTTATGAAAGCACTTTTATAAAAGTAGTTTTATGAAAAGTACTTTTATGAAAACACTTACACAAAAATACTTTTACAAAAGTACTTTTATGAAAGCACTTTTATAGAAGTAGTTTTATAAAAGAACTTTTATGAAAGCACTTCTATAAAAATACTTTTACATGAAAGCACTTTTACAAAAAAACTTTTATGGAAGTACTTTTATAAAAGCACTTTAACGGAAGTACTTTTATCTTTTATGAAAGCACTTTAACGGAAGTACTTTTATCTTTTATGAAAGCACTTTTAAGGAAGTGCTTTTATGAAAACACTTTTATGAAAGTACTTTTATAAAAGCATAGAACTTTTATGAAAGCACTTTAACAAAAAACACTTTTGCGAAAGTACTTTTATAAAAGCACTTCCATGAAAGTACTTTTACAAAAGTACTTTTACTAAAGCATTTTTACAAAAACATTTCTATGAAAGTACATTTTATAAAAGCACTTCTATGAAAGTACTTTTATAAAAATACTTCTACGAAAGTACTTTTATAAAAGCACTTCTATGGAAGCACTTTCGTAGAAGTGCTTTTTCAATGCCAAAAGGGTACATTTTTGTAATTTTCAGATTTTCTTCATTTTAATATTTAGATAGATAGATAGATAGATTAGGATATTTCAAATTGTGTTTTGGCCAAAATTGGTTTGGTTTACGCTACCTTAGGCCTAGGACTAGGGATGCAACTTGGGCAGGTCTAACTTGAGCCTAGACCAACCCAACCCACAATTTTTACATGGGCTGGGTTTGGATTTTCATTACTTGGGCTAGACCTGGGCCCACATGTTTAGGCATTTTAATTTTTAGGCTGCACTCGAGCGTAGCCCTTACACACACACACACAATTTTTAGTGTAGGATGATTGGCCAACCCCAATGCATCAAATTTTAGTGCGAGATGGATTTGGATTGGATAGTTTAAGCTCAACCTCGGATTCGAACTTTAAACCCAACTCTTAGGGTTAGATCTGGGTTGTGCTAAAACTTGGCCCAACCTGCCTGACCTATACTTCTACCTTGGACCATGTCGAACCCAACTAAGCACAAAACTCAAAGTTCCAGGCAAAGACCCATTCTGAAGACTCCGAATCTCCTGCCCACAAGAATTCTGCCCACGTCTACCCACAGCACACTACCCCTGTGTATTAAGAACATCTCTCCATGCATAATACTATGTAGGAGAATACGATGTTCTCCATATATAACTGCAATGTTATGTGGATAAAAGTGGGCAAAATTCTTGTGGGCTGGAGATCCAGACTCCATTCTAAAACCCAAAAAACACAAGAGAAGGCCATTCTAAAAATTATTAACCTCATTGACTAGTGACCTATAGGCTATTATTGATCTCTTTGGCTTATTTTCATAGGTAAGGGCAGAGAAACTAGTCGTGGAAGCGGAAGACACAAAGAAAGGGATTGTAGATGCCATCTCACAACATGAGATCAAAAAGCTTGTGATGGGAGCAGCATCAGACAAGTACTATTCGAAGTATGAACAATACAGCAAGGCAATTAGGCAATTGACATTTGATTTGGGGGATGTTCGCCAACGTGAATGGATCTTACTTTTTCAAAAATAAGATAATTTATATTGACGAACACCCCCTTCCTAGGGATCTGCTCTTTATACTAACCTCACAGTCACATTCCACTGTATATTGGGAATATCTCCCATGAATAATAACATACAAGAATATGAAATTTTCCCGATATATGGCTGGAACATGCTGTGAGGACGTCAATGTGAGGTGTGTTCTGTGAGAAGCAGATCCGATTTCTCTTCATAGTCACCATTATCGTTGTTGGTAATACGGTGCTTTCGAATCTTCTATCTCTGCAGGGGAAAATCGGTTTTGATCACCACAGGGTGTTGTTGGCAATACCTATACATCGTAATCTTACATTAGAAACATCTCTCCATAAATGACAACATATAAATATGAGGATGTTTCCAATCCAGATCTAAAAGTACTGTAAAATTGGAGTTCACATCTCTGCCCTACAAGGAGCCACCCCACAATGCCCCACAGCACATCTCTGCCGTGTATTATGAACATCTCCTGATGATGGTACGGTTGGTACCAGTCCTGATGATGTTATCATCGAGAGATGTTCCCAATACACGGCGGGAATGTTGTGGGGCAGAGATGTGATCTCGTAAAATTGGTGTGACAAGTAAATCCAGATTACCAAAGAGTCCCTTTTCTACATGGAGCTAGATATAACTCTACATCCATCTTTGAGGCTCAATTTGGGAATAATGTAAATACAAATATATTATATACAGTATAAATATAAGGTTTAAAAATAGTGTATACACAAGATTTTGTACAATACATATTTGCATTTACAGTCTTCCCAAACTAAACCCTAGGGTTGGGCCAAGTTCAAGGCTAACAGCAGGTTGTCAATGGATTGGGCAAAACCCTACTAGAACTGAACCAATCCAATTATAATATTATTATTGCCAAATTATAGGTTTAAAAGTATCGCTTTCAATTGTAATCCGGTCTACCCGGTCAGACCTGATAGTCCCAATTACAGATCCTATAGGTCTGGTTGGGAGAGGGTCTCGACCCAGCCCAACCTGATATCAAAGCATGAGTTGCTCGGACCAAACTCAACCTGAGTAAAACCCAAAAACTGCAACAAGGGTTGGGGTTGAGTGGGCTCACGTTGGCGTGGTCGGATTTTAAGGTCATCTTATTCATTCATGTTTTGCACTTTTAACTATACTTTTGGCTGTGTTTGGTTGCAATGCAAATTTATTTGTACTGGTACAAAATTATAGTAGTGCAAATGATTTAAATGCAAATTTTGATTTATTTTTATTTCAAACTTTACATTATTTTATTACAGTAAAATAAGTTCTGAAGCAGAATAAAGTAAAACCCAAAATAAATTAAACCGGAAATTGCATTTTTTTCCATTTGCACTTCTTTTTGCATTTGTTCTAATAAAAATAAAATTGCACTGCAACCAAACACAACCTACGGTCCAAAACTTGTAACATTATTTGCCTAAATGTCTATGGAGAACTTGGGAAAAGTATAAAGTTTTCTGAAACTGTTAAAACTAAATTTGACCGACCCAAGTTTTTGCTTCAATTTCAGGAGGATGACACAGCTCAGATCCAAGAAAGCAATTTTTGTGTGCGAACAAGCGCAAATTTCCTGCGATATATCGTTTGTCTGCAAGGGTATTCTCATCTTCAGAAGGTAAATTACTATATTTTGAGTTTTTTAGAAAGATAACTTTGTTGATCGTGTTTTGTCATGGAGGTTAACACTAGAATCACATCTAAACAGGGGCAACGAAACAGGGGTATCTCCTCCAATGCTGGCAACTGGTCCAATCAGTGGAATCAATCAACCAGAGTACACAAAATCTCTATCCTTTCCACAGGCACAGAGAGATCATTTTGCTGTAATTAGCCCGGATAATGACTTCTTCCGACGAGTGAGATCTATGCCGCGTCGCGCTAATGGAACAAGAGTTGCACCACTAACACCATTGCCTTCTCCACAAGTGTCTGAAGGAATACCAACACCACGGAGCTTGTCAGGATTGGAGGGGATTGCCAATAGATTGGAAGGGTTATCAGGGAGGAGCAGTTCTCAGGGTTCAGAGCATTTCAGAGGGTCTTCAAATGGCGATGACACAATTTGCATTTCAGATTCAACCTCCATGAGAGACGACCAAGATGACGGTGGTTCGATGTTTCACTCTGCAGATGAGTACAACATGGATCTTGAGAATGGAAAATTAGTATGTGCTTCTTAACCATCATTCTCCTGCTTGTTTAAGAGCAATTAACAGTTGAGTATTGTATGAAGTGTTTCTGAGAAGGTTTGCCTGTATAAACCCTTATCCCAAAATCTAGTCAAATTGAGTCTGCCTTCATCAGAGAATCAAAATCTCAATGTTCTTTGATGTTGTTGACTAACTTCTACCATGTCTTCTGGAATTTTGCAGGAGAAAGGAAGAAGAAATCAAGATATGTACAATCAAATAAAAAAGGCCATGGAAGACGCCATGGCGGAGGCTACAAATGCGAAAAGAGGAGCATACGAAGAATCTACCCGGCGTCAGGAAGCAGAAAAGTCTGCATTGGAAGCTAAACGCAAGGTAAGTTAACTATCATAGTTCTCTGTCAGATCGCCTCTTCTTTTCCATGATAACTAGTGGGGGATGGTCATGGTTCTTAGCTTCTTATTTGTTTTGTTAATCTTCATCATCATCCACAGAGTTGGGTCACAGTTTATAGGATAAGAACTAGGAGCTGCCATTTATCATGCTCAATCGTCACTTCCAAATCTTTACAGGCCCATGACTCAGAAATGTTATACAAAAAGGAGTTCAAGAAGAGGAAAGACATGGAGGAATTGCTTGCAAGAGAAAAACAAGAAGTAGAAAACACGAGGAGCCAGCTAGATCAAGTCATGAAAGAACTTCGAATTGCCCAAGACCACAAGCTAGAACTGGAGCGGAAGTTGGAAGAGTTGCACCAGAAAATCGCCTCGGCTGTGGAACTCATGACATCTCTCAAGAGCCAGTTGGACGAGTTGCAGAAAGAACGTGATGATGCAGTCCGAGAAGCTCACGAACTGAGGACAATGAGAGGAGATGATGGCGCAAGCTCGCAGAGCCTAGGGTTCCTACCTGAGTTCCCTTTCTCAGAAATTGAGCAGGCAACTCAAAACTTCGACCCATCATTGAAGACCGGTGAAGGGGGATATGGAAACGTCTATAGAGGACTCCTTCGCCAGACCAAAGTGGCCATCAAGTTACTGCATACCAATAACTCGCAAGGCTGCAGAGAGTTCCTTCAAGAGGTAACTAAAACTAGATTAATTTGGTTGCAGATTTCATGCTCCCATCTGTATACTTTTGCATTAATAACAAACCCAATTAATCTCATGTCGATTTTGTCTGGATTCAGGTAACCATTTTGAGTAAGATAAGGCATCCCAATCTGATAACCCTGATCGGAGCCTGCCCAGAAGCTTGGGCGCTCATATACGAATACTTACCCAACGGGAGCCTGGAAGACCGATTAGCTCGCAAGGACAACACTCCCCCTCTTTCATGGCAAACGCGAATACGCATCGCTGCAGAAGTATGCTCAGCCCTCGTGTTCCTCCACTCACACAGCCCTCAAAGGGTCGTCCATGGGGATCTCAAGCCAGCGAACATCCTCCTGGATTACAACTTCGTCAGCAAGCTCAGTGACTTTGGAATCTGCCGCTTAATCCCCCACGAGGGGAGCTCAACCAGCCCACAATGTCATAGAACCGACACAAAGGGAACCCTTGCTTATATGGACCCAGAGTTCCTGGACACAGGAGAGTTGACATTGATGTCGGATGTTTACTCATTTGGAATTATATTGTTAAGGCTTTTGACAGGAAGACCAGCCATGGGAATAGCCAGGGTGGTTCAGTATGCACTGGATAAAGGAAACTTAAAAGCAGTGCTGGATGAATCGGCAGGGAACTGGCCTTTTGTGCAAGCAAAGCAATTATCTCACCTGGCACTGAGGTGCTGTGAAAGGAACCGGGAGAGCAGGCCCAACCTTTCATCGGAGGTGTGGAGGGTGCTTGATCCCATGAGGGCTTCCTGCGGAAATTTATCTTCCTTCCGCCTGGGTTCAGGAGAGCACTTCCAGGTTCCATCCTATTTTCATTGCCCCATTTTCCAGGTCAGTAGACTCACAACAGGGAGAACTGTACTTTTGGGGTAGTGATAGATAGGTGCCCTCAACTTTCAATTGCAACACTTGAGTATCCTGAACCATGGTTCTCAAAACCGGACCTGATCAGACGGTCAGATTGGAAAAACTGGGAACTGGTCAGGTGATTGGTTTCGTTTTACTCCAAAACCGTTGATTTGGTCAGCAAACCACTGGCCCGAGCAGTCAAACCATTCGAACCATTCAACGGTTTGGCCGGTTTTTAATTTTTAATTTTTTGTCAGAACGGGCCATCCATTCGGTTCGAATGGTCGAACCGTTCAACTTGAGAACCAGACCCCTAACCGGTTTGTTGTCCGGGTCGGTTTTAAAAACCTTGCCATGAACTCTCAAAAATAGACACTTGGGTCCATCCATTAGTATTCTGTCAATTAAACATTGCATAATATCAAAAATACCCTTCTTTTGTATTTCTAAGATCATTCTTAGGTAACTGAACAGCCCCCCACAATAACGTTCTCATGTGGACAGCAAATAACAGATTCAAATTTTCCGACTATGGCATTCTCTGGTGATGATTTTATTCTGTAGAATGATCTCAAAAATACATAGGAAGGGTACTTTTGACATTATGTAATATTTAACCGACGAAATACTAATGATGGACCCAAGTGTCTATTTTTGAAAATTCAGGATGCTCAAGCGTTGCAATTGAAACTTCAGGATGCCTATCTGCCACTACCCTTAGAGTACAGGGTACCTATCTTTAATTTACCCTTTTCTTGGTTTATTAACGCAAAGAAAAGAATGGCGTAAGATTAATTTAAGAAGTAGTTCTTAGTCCTTACTCGTTGATTTGCATTAGGTGATGATTTTACTCCGTAGAATGATCTCAAAAATTCATAAGAAGGGTATTTTTGATATTATATAATGTTTAATCGACAAAATACTAATGGATGAATGGATGTGATACCTATTTAATTATTTATCACCACCCCCAAAGTTGTAATTTACCCTATTAGTGAAAGAAAAGAATGGCGTAAGATTAATTTAAGGAGTAATTCTTAGTTCTTACTCGTTGATTTGCATTAATTGTTTTGTTAATTTCTTTTAATTTTTATACTTGGAATTGGAATTGTAGGAAGTCATGCGTGATCCCTATGTAGCAGCGGATGGTTATACATATGAAGCCGAGGCATTAAAAGCATGGTTGGACAGTGGACACGACACTTCACCCATGACAAATCTTAAGCTCGCCCACTGTGATCTCATCCCCAATCATGCCCTCCGATCTGCAATTCAAGAGTGGCTATTCCAGCCCTGAAATCCTCTGCTTTCTTCTTTTAAGCTGTTTAGGTTTTCCTACCTTTTCTTTCAAATCAAACACAGCCTTATGTATTTTACATTCCACGGTGTTTTTTTTTTAATTAATTTTGTGCATATACGGAGCACAATATATGGAGAATTTATGCTTGTGTGTGTAAATATGCCAAAGTGGTGGTTATTTGTATGGTATGACCAGAAGGCCAAAGGTTTTCTTGGGATTCAGCCATTCAGAATTGGTAAAAGTGACTCTGATCATACCCTTTTTTGTAAAAATTCTAGTGTTGCCTATGTAAAATTGACCAAGTGTATCAGACTTATTGGGATATTAAAATTTAATGAAACCAGCAGCTCAATGTGCCCTCTCCCTTGTATTGGCCCTACTGTATTTAAACATTATGTGTTAACAGTTTCTAACAATTTCCTACACAATTCATATACACTGATAAGGGAATTTGCCTTTAATTTGCTTAAGCCAAGTAGCCAATTTGATGGTGAAATTGTTCACTTAAGATCTCCTACCCACAAATTTATTTTTTTCACATCTCTTTACTCACAAGAAAAGATATTTCCAATGCACATCTGTAGGTAAGAGTGGAGCACGAAATTGCCACTTAAAAACATCAATTAAACCTGGATTGAAAGGCCTGGGTCCATGCCTGAGGCACAACATGTGGTGGGCGGACATGTGCATATGTGAGCCCACCTGGCACGTGTGTGTATGTAGTAGTTTAGGTGCACTCTTTCCTATAAGACATAAATCAAATGCACAAAACAATAGATAAGCCCATGAAGAGTTCTTTTCTAGTCCATGTCGGACTGAAGACACTCTACAAGAAAAAAAAAAAAAAAAAGAAAACAATGAGCTTTTAATTTGGAACACACAAAACTCAATAAAAGTACCAGCAATCCCTTACATGGTTCAAATTAAAATAACACAAATTGGGCATACTTTAAGAAGCAAAATGAATTAGTGGTGATGAGGCATGTGCTAATAAAATTTGGTGAAACTAAGTCTTGAACCAAAGTCCCTTGATTGTAACCTAGTTGCACTTACAACACATGTTTCACCCTCTATAACAACTAGTTCTAATAGTTTGGTACGTTTTGGCCATGCACCCTTATTTGAATTTTCATGAGCACTCTAGAGAACAAAGCCCGTGTTCTAATAAGAGGTGACTCCACCTCCACACTCGTATAAGTGAATTCATTAGGTTTATGCTACAACCATCCACACCACCCATAAGGGCTATGAATTCATTAAGAGTGAATTACTCAAAACATATCATGATAGTGCTTTATCAACTCACAGTGACTTGTTATTATCCATTGAACCTCCTTCATGGTATCTTCAATCATAAAGGTTGGGTTGCTACCATTGTTCGTTTAATTTATGGGCTTTAAACCCATCCTCAATGTATCAAAGACTAATTTTCTAGTCTTTCTTTAATCAGAGGATCTGCTAAATTTTTCTTTGACCTTACAAATTAAAATGTGATCACACTATCACTTAGTAATCCTTTTACTATGTTGTGTCTTAGCCAAATATGACCTCTCTTCCCATTGTAGCTACTATTTTGGCTTTAGTGGTCATTGTTTGATTGTCACAATGTGAAGAAACAGAAGGGATTGTTTTTGTCTACAAAGGTAAGTCAACTAATAATTTAAGAAGCCATTGGGTCTCCATACTAGCCTATTTTATAGAAATGAACTCAGATTCCATTGTTAATTGTGCTATACAGGTTTTCTTGATGGACTTCCATTATATGGCTCCACCACCTAAGGTAAACACATAATCTTCTAACGCACATCTAAATTTATGATCTAATTTGCATCACAATAACCTTCTGGTGTAGATATCCATCAAAATGCAGTCCTAAGTCAATTGTACCTTTAGGTATCTTAAGATTCTAATTAAAGCATTCCAATGTTCAAGTTCGGGATTATGGATATATCTACTTAATTTGCCAACAACAAACACAATATTTAGACATGTACAATTCATTAAGAATATTAAATTGCCTAAAATTCTAACATATTCATGTTGGAAAATAGCACCACCGTATTTTTCTTTAATTTAATACTAGGATCCTAAGGTGTTCTCACAAGCACACAATGAAACTAATTAAATTTCTCCAACATTCTTTCAATATAATGAGACTATCAATGTCAAATCATTAAAAGTTTTATAATTTTTATTCCAAGGATTACATCCGCTTCTCCCATAATTTTTCATTGAATATGCTATATACATAACTATCTGCATCACTTATTACAAACCCATTAGATATTAGGACATTGTTGAATTTTTCATTCCATTGTTTAGAGGAGTTTGTTCAAGTCCATATAACGATTTAACTAGTTTGCAGACTGTGTTCTTGTCCTAGAGTTTTAAATCCTTCAAATTGATCCATATATATTTTTTTCTATAAATCATTATTAAGGAAAGTAGTTTTTACATCCATTTGATATGGATGTATAAATAATTTCAAAATAAAGGCTATGACAATTATGACCCTAATGGTTGTTATTTTTTTTAGCGGAGAATAGGTGTCAAAATAGGTGACACCATCTTTTTGTTACTGAAGAACTAGTTTGGCAGCATGACAATCAATTCCAATGTGTTGTTGACTAGGTGAAGGACATGGCTCAGTCCCCGAGCCACATCATCTTCCATGTGGCATGTAAAATGGGCTAGGGTATGGCCCCATCACCAGTCCCCCGATTCCGTAGTCGATGAGATACGCATGCTTTTTCACTTTTGAATTTTGAATGGGTGGTCACATTGTTTCATCTTCCCAAGTTCACGCTTGTACATGGGCCACAAGATCAAATCTGGACCATTGATTACAGATTAGCTACCTCTATTTTTAAGGTAAGGGGTGAGCCATTTTCCTTTGTCGTTGAGCAAGAGTGATTTGGAGAGTTTAGCTAGAGTCCTCGTGCTTAGTAGTCCTCATCCCCGTATGTCTTCAACCTCGTATTCTTTTCTTCCTTGTCAGATTATTCTTCGGGGTACTTGAGGACCACAAAGTCCATCTCGAGTAATGAGCAAGGTGGTGAGGCGGCATTACAAAGAGGAGGTTGTCGAGGTGAGTGTCCCTGAGACCGACGCCAATTAGGCCAAGGTCAAGGTGGATGTTGTAGGCATAGATTCCAAGGATGAGGTCCGTGAGGTTCCCAAGGAGGAACTTGAAATCACCCAATGAGGGTTGTCCAAGCAGCCCATTAACCGTGTGGAGGTCGAGGGGAATGATCAATCCGACAAGGCCGAGGAGGGCGAAGAAGTCTCTGGTTGGGCCTTCCCTAGGCTTGGCAACACACCCTATTGTCCAACAGATGTAGACATGGACCGCATCAAGAGTCTATACTTAATAACCGAGGAGTATAGGCTTAGGTGCTCGAGGAGGGGTGAATGCACAAATAAGCCTTGGGAGGGAGAGCTATGTGTATACGAGCATAACCTAGAGTTCCCCTTAGATGATATTGACCAAGCATAGGGTGTTACCCATCCAAATAGTGTCGAATTGTTTTCAGTATTTGATCGGTCTGTTGTGCTTTTAAACTTTGCATGACATGCCAATGACTTCCCTTTGTTCCATACACTCTTGTTCTTGAAGAAATATAGCCAACTGAGATTTTACAATTTCTTAGCTTGGCAAAATTTGAAGATACTCGAAGGAGAACCCTCTTCCATTCACAAGTGAAAGGCAGGATTTTTTTTTCATGAGCAGTAAGGGCAAGTTGCCTATAGGATCGAGGTTGTGAACTCCTGTGAGGGAAAATGGCCTATGTCTAGTCTTCAAATCAATGTGATGAAGTATATGTCCAAGGCTCGACTAAGTAGAGACAAATTGTGTCTAGCTCGTCCCGATTACCGATGACTCTCCCTTACCGATGACTAAGTATATGTCCAAGGCTCGATCAGTTGTTCTTCTTGCATATTCAGAGAGGTTGTCAGTAGGAAATCAACCAAAGTCAGCCAAGGAGTTAGGGAGGGAGAAGCTTGGGATGCTCATCTTCGACATCTTTAAAATGTTCAGAACCGAAAGAAGACCATGTCCGGTCCTAAGGGTGCATCGGTAGTGGTTGATGGGGCTGGATGTTTGAGTGCGGTGGCTCCTCAGCCTTCGAAGTGCCCACGTGAGGTGGAGGTGGAGGCTAAGTCCAATGTAGAGTGGAAAACAAGGTCTTCTCATTGTCCCCAGGTTAAGTAGGAGGGCGAGAACTCGATATGTTGCCCGAACTAAAGAGTTAAGGTCAGCGATACACTTGAGGTAGAGGGGGTGTACGAAGAGATCAACTAGGGGATCCTGATCCCCAAGGTGGCCAAGGAGATGTGGGAGCAGACAAGCGGTGCAGTTGGTAGCGCAGTCATCAAACTAACCATACAAGTAATTTTGCTATCAAAATTTCTTCAACTTTGTGCTTTAGACTTGTCTATCTTGTTTTGGTTCTGTAGGGCACCAACTTAGTTGTTCACTTGGTGAATTGGATGCGGGGAATGTCCTAATTCATCGAGATCCTAGGTGGGAAGATGAGGGTTGTGAAGGCTACATTGGATGCGGAGAAGGAGAAGACAAAGGTCGAGGAGAAGAAGACTCGTCAACTAAAGAAGCATTTGACTAAGGATAAGGCGGCTATTAAGCTAGCAAAGAAGAGGGTTTGCACGACTAGGGAGGCTACAGATGTTGAGGAGTTTCAAACCTTTAATAGTGTGGGTAGGAATTGGATGATTTCAGTAATGACTCCTATGTCTTTGGGTTCCAACACTATCAAAAGAAGGTGGTTGAGATTTTTCCAGAGGTGGCCAAAGTGGTGCATGGCCTCCCACCTCTTGATTAGCCATCACAACCTCAAGAAGGCAACTTGGCCAAAATGGGAGAGATTATTGGGCAACTTGAGGAATTTTCTTCCCCATTGTTTTGTTTCCCTCTTTTTCTTCTCCCTTTTTTCTTGCAAAGTTGTAGGACTGGGTCAGACTAAGCCAAAGAATTATGTATATAACTCAACACTTAATGAAACCTTAGTTTTTTGGCATATGCCTTTGGCTTCATGTTGTTTCCTTATCTCTTTGCATTCATTTAATACATTTATGTGACACAACCTCAGGTTATATAGAATCAAGGTCTTTTATTGTACTCGGTTTAGAAGTGGTATCAGGTGCTTGCTTGATCGTTCAAGCATTACCAAAGTTGAGTTAGTTGAAGTGCTTCCAAATTCCCATCATTAGATTTGCTTAAGTGAGGGAGTCCGGTTATGCTGGGTCATTTGGAAGCTAATTGGGGGTTTCTCAACAAGCAGGTCATGGTCCTCAACCAACTTTACTCCCTCAACGCTTGGCCAGGGAGTTCATCATGGGTCATCAACTAAGTGGGGCTATACACATGCCATAGGGTGGTCCTCATTGATCATCCTCTTGACATGGGTGGTAGGGGTGCCATTCCCTTCATGCCCAACCCAAGCTGGCATCATAAGTGATATTCCTCGATCGTTGGTGGTCGACCAGGTAAATACGTATAGTGCTTGATGTGAGTGATGTTGTTAGTGCTCATCAATATCATAGGAGATACATTTGCAAGAGCGTAATTTCATTGTTCAAAGTGAAGTTACAAAGAGTTCAACCGCCATTCAACTCATCACCACTCATTGATAACACATTCTTAAGTTGATGGAGTTCTAGCTTTGAGGTATGGGGTTGCCGCCAAAGTCTTTTAGCTTGTAAGTGTTAGACAGTTATGCCTTTAGCTCCAATCAGATTGATGTACTTATTGACATTTATTGTAAATGAATGAAGTACATAATTGATTCATGCTATTATAGTGTATTTCTGTGTAATACCCTTAAACTAGACACTTAAAGTGAATGATCGGGGAATACACTCTCTCTGATGGAAATCTAAACTATCGACAATTGACTTCAAACTTGTTGAGATTTGTTTTGCAAAATATATTTATATAGAGATATACATATATATTATGGTTTCAAAAAATATTTGCAAAAACATTTTAATTCCCGGGATTCATGTGAGTAGAGAGTGCAACACTGTACCTTGTAGTCGAGGGAGAGGGTCTCTCTTGTCGGGCGGTGTTTGATCATTATGGGCTGAGAGGTTAAGTGTAAGACCATTTAGGGCTTTTACCTGATGGGCTAATCTCACATCTGCCCATAGTTTTTGGGCTTTCATAAGATAGCTAGACCCAACGACCATTTAGTGTAAATGTTGGGCTCATTAAGAGCCCATACTGATGGATTTAGGGGTTCATTGTATTCAATAATGAATTCGACCAAGCCTTGTAATAGAGGCTAGGTTGAACCCATGTGGCTTATGTGGAAATCAATGATAGGGTCCCACACCATACAAAGAGAGCCAAAATAGCCAATACTTAAAAGGAAATGAGCCTGAAATCTTAATGGACTTAAAGCCCAATTCAAATTGGGTTTAATTTGATTAATTAAATAGGGGGTGAATATGGGTATGGATCAGTAGATAAGGATAAGAGGATAACTCTTATCCACTTAAAGAGTCCAGATCCAAATAAAGATTTGGATTAGAAAACTTATAATTGGATTAGGAGAAGCTGATCTTGATCTGCAGATAAGATAAGGGATAAGCCTTATCACTTAAAGAATCCAGATCCAAATAAAGATTTGGATCAAGAAACTCCTAATCAAATTAGGAGGTTAACTCTTTAAGGATTATATAAAAGGATAAGGATGAATTGGAAAAAGGTTACACAGTTTCACAGTTTCTTGCATTTAGTTCCCTCTCCCTCTACTCTTGCCGCCCTACCCTGTTCGATCTCCAGTTCTTGGAGTGATTAAGATTGGATCTTGATATTGATTCTTACTAGAAGAGTCAAATATTGAAGTTGTGCTCACATCCCTACTTGATTCTTGTTGAAGAATTGGGGTTCTTGCTGAAGAATCTCCTTGTTGATCCTGCCTCACCCTAAGCTGTGTCATTTTCAATGGAGGAAGGATTTGGTAACCTCTTTGGGCATGAACACCTACATTGGAAGGAGCTCTTTGCGTGGATTCCATATCATGTATTCCTCTCCCTATTCTTGGTTTCAGGTTTGGTCCAGTTTGTTTCAAGAACGAACCTTGAAAATGTAGTTTTTCTAAATCAGGGAATAGAATTCCCGGATGGGAGAAAGAAATTTTTGAAATTTCGCCCAGCCACCCTACATGGTTCGGCCATCCATATGATGGATCTCCCATCCATTCAGTAAGAGCTCAGCCCGAGTACTTTGCTGACTTGTTATGGTCCTTCCCAATTCAGCTTAAGCTTACTAACTCTAGGCTTAGGTATGATAACTCTATGAAGTGATGTAGTAATCAATACCAAGCTTAGTGTAGTATTCTTCAAACTTTTTGTTTGAGAATTGGGTACCGTTGTTAGTGATCAGCACCTGGGGTATGTTGAAGCGGCAAATAATGGATCTCCATAGGAAGTCCTAAGCATTTTGAGGCGTTATATGCTCCAGGGGCTCAGCCTCGACCCATTTAATGAAGTAGTCAACAACAAGGAGGAATTTCTTCTAATCAGGTTTAAGAGAGAAGGAGCCAAGAATGCCCATACTCCACTGTGCAAAAGACCAAGACTACTATTGGCATTAAGGGCACCATAGTTTGGTGGAATAGGTTGCAGTGCATCTACCAGCAATCGCATTTTTGTACAAGTTGTGCAACATCTTGCTTCATGGTCAACCTAAAGTACCCTTGACAAAGAGCCTTGTGTGCAAGAATCCAATCTCCAAGGTGATCACTACATATTCCTTTGTGTATCTCTCAAAGCATATACTCAGCTTCGTTATGGGTGAGACACTTCAGATAAGGCAAGGTGTGTAACTTTCGGTACATGTTACCTGTAATGATGCAATACTGAGCTACTCAATGTGTCACTTCTTAGCTTGGGCTCGGTTTTCTGTGAGAGTGTCACCTTGGAGGTAGTGGGCTCCCAAGCTTCAAACTCACCACTAATTTGGTTCACCACAAGTTGGGAGTTATTGAAGAGTTCGACATGTTTTGCATCGACTTCTTGAGCTAGGAAGAGTCTGGCAATAAGGGCTTTGTATTCCACTACATTGTTGGAGACCTTGAAATTGAACATGAGGGCATGTTCTAAGGTGGTATCATCTAATCCAAGGAGGAAAAGGCCAACACCACTTCCTTGCTAGTTCGAGGAGCCATTGGCATGAAGTGGTGAAGGTACACTCTGTAGTAAATTTGGCCAAGGCTTGAGCTTTAATGGTGGGCCAAGGATCATAGTCAAGGTCCAACTCATTGAGCTCTATGCTCCACTTTATCAACCACTCTGAGGTCTCAAGCTTATGCAGTAGTTGCCTGAGGGGTTGATTAGTGAGGATACAGATGCCACTAGAGCTGGGTAACTTTTTTCAAGTTTGGATATTTGGTTTCCCCATCAATGAACACTTTGCTATTGTAGTATATCATCCTCTGTGCACCATCCTCTTTCTTTTACTAGGATTGAATGAACCATTTCACCACCAGTTGAGGCATACAACAACAACTGATCTCTGGGGCTCGGCTAGGTCAACAGCTATGGCAAGCTCAAGTACTGCTATGGATATTGGAAAGCTTGTTCGCATTCTTCGCTCCACTAGAAATTCTTCACTTTCTTGAATGCCTTGAAGAATGGAAGACACCTATCTACGGACTTAGACATAAACTTGTTGAGTGCGAAAATTCAACTTGTAAGGCATTGCACCTCCATATGTGTCCGAGGAGATTGCATGTCTAAGATTGCTTGGATTCTTTTAGAGTTATTCTCTATCCCCCTTTGAGTCACCAAGAAATCCAAGAATTTACTTGAGCTAATGTCGAAGGGACATTTGGTCAAATTTAGCTTCACCCAATACTACTAGAGAAGATTGAAAACTTCATAAAGGTTAGATAGGTGTTGCTTGGCCTTCAAGCTCTTTACAAGCATGTCGTCGACATAAGTTTTAACATTTCAGCCAATCTACTCTTTAAAGATGTGGTTCACCAGACTTTGTTAGGGTTGTGCTAGCATCCTTAAGGCTGATCGGCATGTTCTTGTAGTAGTAGAGTCCAAAGTTAGTGACAAAGGCAGTCTTCTCCTATTTGAAAAGGCACATTTAGATCTTGTTGCATCCTAAAAAGGCATCCATGAAGCTAAGTAGTTCATGGCCCATGGTGGCATCATCAAGCCGATCTATCCTTGATAGAGGAAAGCTTTTTTGGGGGTAGACCTTGTTGAGGTCAATGAAGTCGATGCAGATTCTCAATTTCCCATTGGCCTTCTTCACCATCACCACATTCACCAACCAGCCTGGGTAGGTCACTACTTTGATGAAGTCCGTGATGAGAAGTTTGTCAACCTCTTCACTTATTATTTGCCATTGCTTTAAGGTGAAGCTCCTCTTCTTCTGCTACACAGGTTGGTGCTAAGTTGGTGGGTTGTGACTTAGGGGCCAATCCTTAACATGTCTCCTACGAACCAAGCAAAAACGTTAATGTTAGCCCTTAGAAATTGGACGATGTTATTATAGAGACCGGCATCAAGCAGGGAGCCTACTTAGATAGTTTTCTCTGATTTACTGTCAAAAAGAGGTACTTGAGTCAAACCCTCAATGTGCTGACAATTCTTGGTGGGGAGCTCGTCCGAAAGGTCTAGGCCATCGGTGGCAAGAGATTCTTGGGAGGTGAATTTCCCCTTCATGGTTGCTACATAGCACTTTTGAGTAATGCAATGGTTTCTTCGGACTACACCAGTACTATGGTCAATAGGAAACTTTATCACTAGTTGGTAGGTCAAGATTGAGGCACATAATGCATTAAGCGTTGGTCGGCTAAGGGTGACGTTGTATGGCGATCTAACCATTACCATGAGGAAGTAAACCAATAGCATTCACTTCTATGGTCCATCCCCTGTTGTCAATGATAGGGTAATCTTTCCTTCCAGTGTTAGTTCATCACTAGAGAATCCGACAAGGGGGTGCTGACCGGATGCAACTTGTTGTGCCTAATCTTTGAAGATAATAACGACCAAGATGTCTGTTTCAATAAGCACTCTGTTAGAAGGGTTAGAAATCAGATTTGACATGGCCAAACCAGGTTTGGTGGCTGGCTGAATTTTAAAAAAATTTCTAACCTAACTGGGGAACTGATTTCCCATTGATTTTGAAATCTGAAATTTTAGGATCGATCTTGCATTGAACTGGACCAGATTTGAAACCCAAATTAAAACTAATCACACTTGATATAGAGACCACAAAAACCTAGCTCCCAGAATGGTAGTTCACGCCTAATATCAGTCCCAAAATTGGCCTCCCACTTGTAGCAACCCGACCCAGAGAGTGGGGATGGATTTGGATATAGAGTTTGGAGTCGCCACCTAAATTTTTGGAATTGAGAATTTAAGAAAACTTGGGATTTTTCAAGAAAAACATTTTAGTATTCTTGGTGACTTGTTGCCCCAATGGGGATGAGATTCTTAAGGTCATGGGACCAAGGTACAGTGTGGGAAGGTGTTAGGCACCCCACACGTGCCCGGTTAAACCAGTCTTTACCATAATTCCAAAGAAGATTCTTCAATTTTTGGGCTTGAAATAAAAGGATTACCACACACTAATTTTCACAAAAAAAAAAAAAACTATCAATTAACGACTAGGCAAAACAAATAATTGAAGACGAAAAGAAGAAAATCAAGGATTAACTATAGAAAATTGGCGATTAACAACTAAAAAAATAAACTTACATCTAAATAAAACTTCGGAAGAAAGATTAAAAGTTAACTATAAAAAGAAAACCAAAGAGAGCAAGATAATCAAACATATGAAAAGGGACATAAGGCCATTATCAATGTAACTAAAACCTAAAACAATAAATGAATTAAATGGCCCACTGTGCAATAGTACTTATGATGATCAATGCACTTAACTAAACGAGAATGCACATAAGAGAGAAAAAGAGAACCGAACTAAGATGGTGCCAATTAAAAAAAAAAAAAAAAAGATTAAAGCTTAGGTGAGTTGGGGTTTTGTTAAATGAGTTGGGTTTTAAGGTGGAATTCCAAGCGGTCTATTGGGCTTCACTAATGTCAAGTTAACTGGTAATTTAAAAAAAAAAAAAAAAAACGCTATAGTGATTGAGATGCTGAGAAAAGAAAACAGAAAAAATAAACTTGACATATTGAAAAGATGTCGTAAGGGAAACATTGAGACTAAAAGTATTTAAAGAAAATGATGGGACCGTGCAATATAAAAAAACAAAATAAATTAATCACTAATATGATGTGATGAGAAAATCCTATATTGCTTTTAACCCCTCTATTGGAGAAAACTAAGAGAGATATTGGTACCTAAGAAAGTTAAACTAAAAAAACTTCCTATAATAAATTAATTATGACAAATGCCAAATTAAGATGAAGCACCTAAAGGAAGTTCTAAAGTAGACAGAAGGAGAGAGATGATCAAAATCATTATAATGGAGATTTTTTAATGCAATTAATGATGAATTAACCTAGAGGATGCAGACCGAATTAACTGAGTTCAAAGATTGTCATGCTCATGATAATAAAATCTGAAAATTTTCAGTCATAAGTGCCACGGAAGATTTCATAGACATAGAAATGTAAGACAGAGCTGAATGTTACACGACAAAGCATTTCTACTTCGAGGCTTCAGTATGAGAATTGAGTAAGATGTCATATACTAACTTGTTAATGCATTCCAGAGATGAATGAGAGGCGCCGAACAGATTCTTCTCACTACAGAACTCTTCTTGTTCCAAGGAGACTCATTGATGTTTATCTTTCTATGTGGAATGTTGGCCAATAAATGTGAAATGCTTCTGGAAATCTGCAGGTTCCTTACACCATTTCGTAGAATTCAGACAAGGTTCAGCTTCCTCTTCGTGAATATGACTACAACCCGGGTAAGTTTTCTTGCTTCAAATTGGCTTGGGGCAAGGGCAAGAGTATGAGAATAGCATTCTTCAGGCTTAGGAAGTTTGGGATAGGGGGAGGGAGAGTGAAGACATGTCTTGGACATGGTGGGGGAGCTTGGGGCTGATTGGGATGTGAAGGGGTATTCTATATACTAGTGAGTATAGGAAAATATCTCTAGGTTTTCTTGTGTGTCTAGGATGTGAGAAAGGAGTGGTATTTATAGATTTTTTGAGAGGGGAATGGAGGTTTAAATGGTTTTTGGAGGGAGATTGATTTAGAGATTGGGCTGTCAAGACAGTTTTGTGAGAGATCCTCTCAATCAATCAAGACAGAGTGAAAGATTTCACCAATTTACCTAAATTGGACATTCCAAGTTTAGGTGATTGGCTTAATTGATTGGAGGCTCTAGCTGGCCAAATCTTAGATTTTTAAGATGTTTCTAGAGGTAGAGAGGAAGTTTTGGTCGTGGAATGCCCTACGTTCAAAGTTATTGTGAAGTGGATTCTAAACGGAGGGCTTGGATCGAGTTTATATTCGGGTCTCAAGATGGAGGGGTTAACGGTGTTAGAATTGGATGATCTTAGTACCGTTGGACTCAGAATTTCGAGATCTATCCATCTACAGGGTTGGATCATGTGGCAAAGGATTTAGGATCAAAAATGATCCCGATCGGACAATCAGAATTGGTTCCGGCTTCGAGTCTTGAGATGAAGGGGTAAATGGTGTCGGATTTGGATTTTTGAGATCTATGTACCTATGGTTTTGGAATTCTGATTTGATGTAAAATAAGATTTAGGATCAAAATGGCTCCGATCAGACGATCAGAATTGGTTTCGGCTTTGGGTCTTAGGATGATGGGGTAAACGGTGTCGGACTTGGGTGATCTTGGTGTCATCGGATTTGGATTTTCAAGATCTACGTACCTATGGTCTCAGATTTCTGTTTTGATGTGAAATGAGTTTTATGATCAAAATGAGTTCGACCGGACTATCGGACTCGGTTCTGACTTGGTGTTGTTGGATTTGAAATTTTGGGCTCTACATACCTATGGTCTTCGATTTTGGATTTGATGTCAAATGAGGTTCAAGATCAAATTGACTCCGATTAGACGATAAGAATCGGTTCCGGCTTCAGGTCTTGGGATGAAGGGGTAAACGGTGTCAGAATTGTGTGATCTTGGTGTCGTTGGATTTGGATTTTCAGGCTCTATATACCTATAGTTTTGGATTTCTGATTTATTGTGAAATGTGGTTTAGGGTCAAAATGACTCTGATTGGACGATCGGAATTGGTTCCAACTTTGGGTCTAAAGATGAAGGGGTAAACAATGTCGGATTTGGGTGATATTGGTGATATTGGGTTTGGTTTTTTGGGTTTTACGTACCTATGGTTTTGGATCCTTGAGGCCCCAACTTTTGTAAAATTCCAAAAATATCACGGTTCGGCTGAGAGGTTAGCTAAAGCATGCTTAAAGCTCAAAATGCTGCAAAAAGACTGAAGAGCGCAAAAATGGGGTGTCTGCACCACTAAACATGGCACTGTGTATATGTGAAGCCGATTCAACAACACCATTTCAGCAAAACCAGTATTCAACTTGCTTGGATCAAAGAGGGTATGTGAACCTAATGTACCCTGATGTTTTTCTTGTAGAAACATAGTGAAGGACCAATAAAAATAATCCCTTATCAAGGCTAGGTCAAAATAGGGTTTTTGGAAGACAAAAGAGAAGAGAAGAGAGCTAGAGAGTGGAGAGAATTATCTGAATTGGACTCTCCCCTCTTTCTCCTTTATATAGAGCACTCTCCTAGTTTAATTATGAGCTTATCCAAATTAATTGATAATCATTATCCTCTTAAAGAGGATAGGTGCCCCATATCCTCTTAAATTGTCATGTGATCACTAAATAGTCATATTAGTAATGGACCTTAGGCCTATTTTCTCTAATGGTTAGGACTGGAAATCTTGACTCCAACCTATTAGGCCCACCCAATCTAGTGGGTTAACATGGGTCGAATGACCCATTGGGGTCAGGGTGGGGTTGGGTCGAGGGATAACCATTGGGGATCATTTAATTAATTCAAGCTATGCTTTCTCTCTATGTTTGCAAAAGAGGGTTGGGATTTGGGAAAAGGGTCGAATGAAAGAGAGGGTTTGAAACAATCTATGCTCATTTGTCGGTGAATGAAATGCAACAGCGATCAGAGCACAGAGAACATCAGAGACACAGAGTGCGAAGTTCATCTACCGACGAACGAAATAAGCTATGCTCTCTCTCTCTCTCTCTCTTCCCCCTTTCGTTCTCATCCCCTCATCGCATCATCTTCCTCCCTGATTCAACAAACTAGAGAAATCAGTATTCTTCGATCTCTCTCCCCTTTCGTTCTAATCTCCTCATCACGTCATCTTCCTCCCTGATTCAATGAACTAGAGAAATCAACATTCTTTGATCTCTCTCTCTCTTTCTCTCTCTTATTCTTCTTTTTCCCATCGTTGTCTCCACCTTCTCTTTGACATTCATCTCCGTCCAAGGACCACTAAACACTGAATAGAGCAATGAAGGCAAAGCTTTCCTATTTTTTCTCTTTCATGCTTCTTTGCTATGAAACCTTGGTTCTACTATCATTCAAAAGTCTCCGCAAAAATGCAGCCAAGATTTCAAAGCCTATGTTATTTTTCTGCAAAATTTGTTTATTTTTCTATATTTTTTTATATTTTATTCTCTGCATTTTCTGTATTTTTGTTATTTATTTGCAATTTCCTACTTTCTATAATTTATGGTGTTTGTTTACATTTTTTTTTGTTTTTATACAATTTTAAATTTTTCTAGTTTTTCCATTTCCAATTTTCTTGTTTTTTTTTTGTATTTTTAGTGTTTTGCTATAATTTCTAGTGTTTTGCTATATATTTCTAGTGTTTTTCTACAAATTCTTTTTTTTTTTTAATTTTTACATTTTTTTTGCAATTTCTACAATTTTCTATATTTTTTAAACTTATGTTCTTTATTTGAATTATATTTTATCATTTGTTGTGTATTTACGCATTTTTTTGAGTATTTATGTATTTCATATTTAAAAATATTTTTTGAATTTTTTTTATCTTTTTTCATGTATTTTTAGTTGAAATATATATTTTTTTACCATTTTTTGTGTTTTTTATGATTCTTTTTATTTGTTTTGAAAAAAATAGAGTTTTTTATGGTTTTTAGTTGAAAATCAAAATATATAGTTCTAGGTTTTTATTTAATTAGAATAAAAAAGATTAATTGTAGTCAAGGGTCAAAGTGGGTTGTGACCCTCTTTGACCCATTAACATGGGTGGGAAATGGGTTAGTGGGTCAATATGGGTGGGTTGATACTCAACCCACACCCAACCCAACCCAACCCACCCATTTTCCACCCCTACTAATGGTTCACGTCCCAAGGTGTTGCATGGCCACTTTGGGCTTGAATATTGTATGGTGTGGGACCCACAATGATCTCATACAAGTCCATAAGAGTTCAACCTTACCTTTTGGAAGAGATTAGGCCGAATTTACTGCTCAGGGTAGTGAATCCTTGACCCAATTAGCTTGGGCTCAGTTTGGGCCCAACATTTAAATATAAATGATCATTGGATTTAGCCACTCTATGAAGACCCAAGGATAATGGACTTGTGTAAGATAAAACCCATCAGGTAATCAGCCCTACAATGGTCTCTTACACCTAATTTCTCGATCCATAACCATCAAAACACTGCCCATAGGGAGGATCTCTTCCTTGACTACAAAATGTAGTGTCACACTCTCTATTCGAATGGATCCTGGGATTAAAACCTTTTTCAAACATTTTTTTTAATAAAATAGTAATATAACATATAAGTATATTTTGCAAATCAAATTTTAAATATAGTTGAAATCTACTACCAATAGTTTAGGTTTCCATTAGAGAGAGTGCTAAGCCTGATATTCTCTTTGTCTAACAAATGAGTCGATCCTATCACTATGATCGTCCACTAGGTAATTTCCCAAACTGCCCCAACATGCCCAGGTATTTGACCCCTGATGGATCTGACTAGTTAGCACATCAAAGACACTTCAATCTAATACCTAGTGTACTATCATAATTAAGTATGGGGCCAAGTGCAACTTTCCAATTTTACCCATCTATCTCTAAGGTCCAATGCATAACTGAAAATTATGGGTGCAACTTTTACGGGTGGATTAGGGTTTTGTCAAAATTTTAATGGACCCAACCCAGAACCCAATACCAAAATAATGTAAACTGTTAACTCGGGCTAACCCGCCTTGCACCCCTACTGGAAATTGGTTTGGGTTCAGCGTTTCTTCTAAACACCCATTAGCTGTGCTTGGGGTCTAACCCTAGCGGCTGAGATAAGCTACTCTACCAATTCGACAACACACTAGTGTTAGCCTTGTTAGGATAAACTCCCAAAGTCTATCCAATGGCTGAGAACATTCTAAACTAACACGACTCTCATAAGTGTCCAATTTAAGAAATAATTCACAGAAACGTACCAATTTAACATAAAACAACAATGTACTTTATTCATTTACTGATAAATGTTTGTGTACATCAATCTAATTGGAGCTAAGGGCATACACTGTCTAACACACTCGACGTACCTTGAAGTTAGCAATGTTTGTCGTTATCACCAGAGCATCATCATGTGGCATTTGGACCCCTTTGAGGTCATCTTTGATGAACGTGATGGGTGCATCAACCTTAGTCTTCTTCAGGGCCCAAGGCCGAGGAGCTCTCCCCCCTATGTCATTCCACTGGAGGCAACATCAATGACTCAGACAAGAGGGGATCTCGATCATCGAGCGCATCACCATGGTCTGAGTTGCTTTTGTAGGGGGCTCGATGGTCAGCCATGAAGTGGCCAAAGTACCTATGTCAAATGAGATCCTCGATGTGATTGTGCATGTCCCTGTAGTCCTCAATGTCATGGCTGTGATCTCTATGGAATTCATAGTACTTGTCTCGGTTTCTCTTGTTACCTTGGGTCTTTAATCTTTTCGGCCCTCGGACAAAGTGGCGATTGCAAATCTATATCAGCACTTTGAACCGTGTTGCATTGAGGGAGCTCGACGGTTGGCCATGAAGTGGCCAAAGTACCTGTGTCAGATGAGAACTTCGATGTGATTACATAGGTCCTTGTAGTCATCAATGTCATGGTTGTGGTCTCTATGGAATTCATAGTACTTGTCTCAGATTCTCTTGTTACCCTAAGTCTTCAATCTTTTCAGCCATCGGACAAAGTGGCAGTTGCAAATCTATATCAACACCTCAATGCACATCGCATTGAGGGCAGTGAAATTCCAAAAGGTTCAATGCACATCGCATTGAGGGGAGTCAAACCGGTAATCATCTTGGTCCTTGCCCTTCATATCAAGTTGGATTTTTTTGACTTCCCAGAACCGTATTTGTGCTTCTTCAGCATTGATGTGGTTCTATACGCTAGCAAGGAACTTGGTCATGTCCTAATGGGGGATCTCATCCTTGATCTCCTAGGTGAACACAAACTCCTTGTTAGAGTGAGCTCTCGAGGCAGTGTGTGACGGTTAAGATTGCTTCTTTTGAGCTTGTTCAAGAGCTTGCACATGTCTTTGATCTCACTGTTGAGGTTGACATGCTTGGTTGGCTTTGGTGGGGCAAGGCGACCTCTTACCGAGCTTGACTCATGTTGCGAACACTATGACTGAGGTTGTTGTGGCAGCACTTGGGGTCCTAGGCTCTCCTTAATAGGAATGTAGGTGCCAAAATGTTTCCATGTTGGGTTCCCCAAGAGTGAGCGCTATGGGCTCAGTTTTAAACATTAGAGCCGAACTTTTGAAATGGAAGAGGTCGCTCATATTCCACCTTCACTATCGTAGGAGGCAATGGAGGTTGGGGGACGAGCTGTCTCGGTGCTTGCATCATGGCAACAAGCTGTTCAACTTGTAACTATAGGCTATGAAGCTCTTCATGAGACACAGGCTATGGTTACTAAGTTTCTTTCATGGGGAGGCGAGATGCGTCTAGAATGAGAACCCCTAGATGGAGAGTGAGGACCAAAGCAGTCGAAGATGTTCTTGTGAGGTATGATCACTACTGTATGAAGAAGGAAAGAACTCAAAGGTTTTTTGTGCCAATTCCCATAGACAACGTCAATTTAATGTTGTCAATGCAGAGGTGGATGGGAAACAAATAAAAGTCCTACTAAGCTATATGAATTTATCTGAATTTGTTATAATGGACGAGTTGGGTAGGATGAAAAGAAGAGCACCGAGAGATATGCAAAATGTGAGTGGTGTGGTAAGGTTATGTACGGGGGATTCCTTGAAAGACGAAGGAAAGCTGAGGGCAGAGGGTAGGCTAAAGGCTATAATGAATAGAATGTCCTCCCTCGTTATGACTCAGTCCTCCTTTTATAGTGATGATCCCGAGGTTCCCAAAGGAATGAGCTAAATGTGTTTGATTCCCACTAGGGAAGGGAATCTTTGATTCGATGTCAATTGTCAAGAAACATTGGTAGGGTTTCACCACATGTTTTATGAGATATCTCAAGGACGAGGTTTCCTTTCGCCTGAGGATTCTCATAAAACACGTATGCTACTTCTTTTGCGAGTCTCTCAGATTGATGTGGCACGAATGACGTTAATGCTTGTCTCACATGTCTTTTGTAATCTTATTGGGTGTTTTGTCATGCACGTCATTAGTGAAGCACATGTTTATTTATTCGTTTCTGACCTGCAATGGACTTGAGCTTACCGCAGTTTTATGAAGGCTCTAAGCTCATCACAACCTCACAGTGGTTTGTGCTTATTGCGCATGCGTTGAATCTAAGCTCATCGCAGCCTTGTGATGGCTTTATGCTCATTGCAGATTCGTTTTAGGCTCTAAATTCATCGCAAGTTTATGCAGACTCAGGACTCATCGCAAATTTGTGTCAAGTCCTAAACTCGTCACAGGTACCTTTGTGGTGTTAGTTTAGCACCTTCTGAGTTACTACAATCATGGTGATCAACATGTAGTTACACAAAGAAGCAAGTCAAAAGCCTCGAGGAAATTTCTTGGGAGAGACACTCCGAAACTCAGAATAAAACGAATAGGTCAGCTAGGCCAAACTGCTAAGAATGAGCTAATCTTAACTGAGCAGAGCTGAAGTGCAAAAAGAGCAAGAGGCTGCAATGTTAAAAGTCGAGAGAGATACCTCATAAGACATGCCTTTAAATACCTACTCAAGAGTGCCGTCATGCTCCTCGCTTCCAGGGACCCATGGCATTGGCCAAGGTTCTCGAGTGATTCCCGCACTCCTCACTGTGGGCAATCATAAGCGGCTTTGCGTTTGCCATGTGCCCCACTTCGTCCAGGGTTCTCATTGGGCGGTTCGACAATCGGTTCCGACGTGTGACACTCCACGCTGCTGACCTGGTTGAGGACATGGCTCAGTCCCCGAGCCATATCATCTTCTATGTGGCATGTAAAACAGGTAGGAGTACGGCCCCATCAAAACCTAAAGGCTAATAAGGTATGAAAATTGCCATCCTCACTTGTTTAGTTGTTCTCGAGGCCTTGGGCTTGGGCTTGGGCCGGGGCCATGATTATAATCCCCATAAAGTGAAGAAGTGAAGACTGGCCGCGACCGTTATTAGTTAATACTGTTGACCAAGAGCAACAGGAGAAGCGATGTCCCGCCAAAAACAACGACGCAAGCAGGAAACAGAGAAAGAAACACTCAAACAAAACGCCCCATTCACACGGATCCTCGTCATCTCGAGGTAACAGAAAATGAATCTGCCCCAGAATATGCCTTCTGCTCTTCCTTTGCAAGCATTTGACTTTTCTCCTTCATTTTGTGCAACTACAAGACAGACGCTTCCTTTTTACAGAAAGGCTTGATGATAAGCCCTAGAAGAAGGGTCGCTACTCTGAGGCAGACGGTTGATCCTTCTCCAGCTGTTTTCTTTTCTATCTCAAAAAAAAAAATGAAATCCGGATTTCTCATTGAAGAATTTTTTTGGAAGTATAAAGATGGATTGGAGTAGCACTCTCTGTAGCAGAAATCCCGAAATAAGTTGTTTTGAATTTGAGTCGAGTCAAGCCATTCGCATTCGTGTCTGACGATGATTTGTTTACTTCTCCTTCTTGTATTCGAAGATTGAAATAGAAATTAATGCGTTCAAGTTGATAGTCGGAGAGATCTCAACGGATTAGATACTTCCTGATTTTCTCCCCATGGCGATTCTGATCAGTGCTCTACCTGCTCTTCCAGAGCAGCACGGAAGGATTGTGCCTCATCATTTTGGCATCTCTGGATCCATCGAGACTGGCGGTGAGATTGTAGAAGAACTTCAATCTCCGTGCACCGTCGATGGTAAGATCTTTGTGGCGGTTGGGAAAGAATTGAAAGAGAACATATCCACTCTACTATGGACGCTGAGGAACTCAAGAGGGGAGAAGATATGCATCCTTCATATTCATCAGCCGGCACAGTTGATACCTATGGGCCCGAGTAAGTCAATCCTAAATTTCGAATTAAATCCTGGAAATTTATTAATTTTCAATGTAACTTCTTACCAAATAATCTCCATTTCTATAATTAAACATTTAAAATTTCTCTTCTAGTTTTCCGTAGTTGTGATTTCTGAATAGCTTAATTAGAGCTTATATTCCTAGAATTCGGATTGCTTGACTCAGTCCGAGAGCGCGAGAGAGTGAAGGTTTATTGGAAATAAGCTTGACCAATAATTATCAACAAGTTAGCTCTTAGCACCCTCAATAATGAAGTCTGGGCTACAGGAAATCAGGAAATGAATAGAGATATCAATATATCCGAACAAATATAAATTGGGTAAAGGAAATGAACTAGCTATGAGAAAAATAATTCTTTTTTTGTTGTCAAAATTTTGTAGCTAAACTTTAAGAAAGCTTCCATCCATTATTGATTCTTTTTTCTTTTCAATTTAAATTGTTTTCTAGTTCACAGTGGGTGCAAAGTTTCCAGCAAGCAAAGTGAAAGAAGAGGAAGTTAGGGCATATCGACAGCTAGAAAGGCAAAAAATGCATGATATTCTAAATGAATACCTCGCACTATGCACTAATCATGGGGTATTGCTTCTTTTTCTTCTTCTTCTTCTTCCTCCTCCTCCTCCTTTCTCTTCTTTCCTAAGGAATTTGTTCTTTGGGTGGAGTAAGTATATTTCTATCATTCTATGGTAAAAAAAAAATGAAAAAGTGATTTTTGTTCTAATTTAAAGGAAATCAAGGTTAAGAGGAAAGTGTAGGGTCTTTGTTTCCTTTTTTTTTCCCTTGCACTCTTTCTAGCAGTTTCTTTTTCTACTCAGAAGATGCAAATAAACACTGCTAGAATTTCATTTTAAAGAAAAAGGAAAGAAGTAGAGCTGCAAATGGTGGCTGAATTTACCTGAGCTTGAATATGTGTGATCAAAATTTGATCCTTTGACAATTGGATTGAACACAAATCCACCCCTATCTGATCTCATATCATATGTATGTATATTTTGATGCTAATATTTACTCATGTTCAAGTCTCATATGGTAGTTATTTTTAATTCATTTTATTCATGATATAACATATCAGTGTTATTATGTTAATAGTAGAAATCACTATCTGTTGATTCGGTCAAGCTTCTTGTGAAAGGAAGTGGGGAAAGTTGTAGATTTCAGCAATAGGAAGAGAAAGAGGAAGAAAAGAAGAAGAAGAAGGTCAATTAGGATTGTGTATCATAACCCTAGCCACCAGCCCCTCATTCTATTTATATTTAACTTATATATGAGATATTACAAAGATGTCCTTAGTAGGGCGGCAACTCAAACTAAATAGTTACAACTCTTTTAAAAATAAAAACTAATGAGCCCAAGGCCCAACAACTTCTTAATTTAAAAGAAAATAAACTAAACACAAATTGGCCCATTCAACACTCCCCCTCAAGTTGGAGTAGATGTCACACATTCCCAACTTGCGTAGATCATGCTCCAGCTTATTCTTTGCAACGCTTTTTGTGAGAACATCAGCAAGGTGCAAATCAGAAGAAATGTATGGAAGACAAACTTCTCCAGAAGTTACCCTTTCTCTGATAAAATGTTTATCTACTTCAATGTGCTTAGTTCGGTCATGCTGGACTAGATTATGGGCAATATTAATTGTTGCCTGGTTATCGTAGTATAGCATCATAGGTTCTTCTACCTGTACACCGATTTCTTCTAACAGAGAACGGATCTAGAGAAGTTCTGAAACTCCATGTGCCATAGCCCTATATTCGACTTCTGCACTTGATCTTGCCACAACTGTTTGTTTTTTACTCTTCCATGAGACTAGGTTACCCCCAACTAGGGTGCACACTCCTGAAGTTGATCTTCTGTCATCAAGGCATCCAGCCCAATCCGCATCTGTATAAGCCTCTAGCTTCAACTGTCCATAATCAGTAAACAATATGCCTCTGTCTGAATGTCCCTTCAAATAAGCAAGGATCCTGTCAACTGCCTTCCAGTGCTGGTCTCGTGGAGCATGCATGTATTGACTCACTACACTTACTGCATAGGAGATGTCTGGTCTTGTCATACACAAGTATAGTAGCCGACCCACAAGTCTTTGATATCTCCCAAGGTCCTTTACTGGTTCACCTTCTGATGCACTGATTCTTATGGTTCTGACCAATGAGGGTGCTAGCTGCCTTTGTTCCAAGCTTTCCTATCTCTTGGAGAAGGTCCAAGACATACTTCCTTTGAGAGATAAAGATTCCATGTTTCGATCTCGCAACTTCGATGCCTAAGAAGTATCTCAGTTCTCCAAGATCCTTAATCTCAAATTCCTTATGCAGGTTCCTCTTCAGACTATCAATCTCACTCAGATCATTCCCAGTGACAACAATATCATCCACATAAACAATCAGGATTGACACCAAAGATCCCCTGCGCTTCACAAACAAGGTGTGATCAGATTGAGTTTGAGTGTAGCCAAAAACAATCAGGGCCTTTCTGAATCTGTCAAACCATGCTCTGGGAGATTGTTTCAAGCCATATAGTGACTTCTTCAGCTTGCATACCTTTCCCTYTTYAGCATTATCATAAAAACCAGCTRGAAGATCCATATACACCTCTTCTTGCAGATCCCCATTTAGGAAAGCATTCTTTACATCCAGTTGAAACAAGGGCCAAGAGTATGAGGCAGCAAGAGAAAGGAGTATCCGAACAGAGGTCATCTTTGCAAATGGCACAAATGTCTCAAGGTAATCAATGCCATAGGTCTGTGTGTACCCTTTCGCAACAAGTCTTGCCTTGTACCTCTCTATACTTCCATCTACCTTATACTTTACTGTGTGAACCCATCTGCAACCAACTGTCTCCTTGCCTTCTGGTAGGTCCACAATCTCCCATGTCTGATTCTTAATCAAAGCTTCTATCTCTTCCTACATAGCTGTCTTCCACTCAGGTTTGGAGAGAGCCTCACTAATACCCTTGGGTATAGACACTGAATCAAGAGAAGAGAGAAAAGCACGGTAGGAAGGAGAAAGTCCACTGTAGGATAAGTACTGTGAAATACAATGAGCAGTGCACTTTCTCTTCCCTTTTCTAAGAGCAATAGGGAGATCAAGGTTATCTGTAACAGTGTTAGTATGACCAATGGGAACTAAAATAGTAGTGGGATCAAGAAGAATACCTGAATCCGTATCAGCCAAATTTGGAGTCTCCAAGGGATCGACAGGAAGTGGTGTGAGTTCTACTGTAGTGGAATCAACCGCCTTATAAAGTCTCTACCGTGAGTAATGCTGTGAGACGGAACGCAAAGGAGGTGGCAAAGTAAGTGATATCGGGTGGTGGTCAAGCACATGAGTAGACACAGGGACTGGAATTGGGAGAGGGATAGACTGCTGACTTACTTCCCCAAAACACTCCCCCTGAGAAGGATTCCTTGAGAAGAAGTACGTAGATTCAAAAAAGGTAATGTCCATAGTAACATACCGGTTCCCAGAGACTAGATCATAGCAGCAGTACCCTTTCTGATTCTCTGCATATCCAAGGAAGACACATTTATTTGCCTTGGGATCAAACTTCGAACGGTAAGGACCAAGGATATGCGCAAAGCAGACACACCCAAACACCCTTAGAGGAATATGAAACATCTCCCCACGAGGAAAAAGAAGGCTGAATGGAGTGCTGAATCTAAGTATACGGGAAGGCACCCTGTTAATCAGATATACTGCCGTGAGAACTACATCACCCCAAAAATGAACCGGAACTGTAGCTGTGATCATCATGCTTCTTGCCGTCTCAACAATGTGTCTGTTCTTCCTCTTTGCAACACCATTCTGCTGCGGACTGTAGGAGAAACTACTCTGATGGACAACACCATACTCCAACAGATATGAGGCAAGATGTCTCTCAAAATATTCCCTAGCATTGTCAGATCTGAACATCTTTATTCTCGTTCCAAACTGTGTTAGTACCATCTGGTGGAATTGCCTCACCAAGGATG
>NW_010729231.1:239789-263166 GCF_000365185.1 Nelumbo nucifera | reverse complement strand
TTAACTTAAATATGAGATATTACAAAGATGCCCTTAGTAGGGCGGCAACTCAAACTAAATAGTTACAACTCTTTTAAAAGTAAAAACTAATGGGCCCAAGGCCTAACAACTTCTTAATTTAAAAGAAAACAAACTAAACACAAATCGGCCCATTCAACATTAATAATATATAATATTTTGATCATTTAAGTTTAAATAATTAATTGAATTCATTATCCAAAATTGTCAAAGAATCATTCAATGTAAAAGCTTAAACTGTTAGGTGAGGTTCCTAAATAGGTTTTTATTCTTGAACACGCCCCCTCATGTGAAAGTCCATTGGACTTGAAGTGTGGAAAAACACAAACCCACCATACCATGTGATTAAATTTGATTAATTATAAAGGGGGCTACAAGGATCAAACACTAGACCACTTGATTAAAAAGGCTTTGATACCATCTCAAGGAACCATTCAACTTAAAAGCTTAAGCTATTAGATGAGGCCTCTGAATAGATTTTTATTCTCTAACAAAAATCAATATGAAATCATTCACCTCATTATTGTTAGTGGTTAACAATAAACGGTTATTAACTTCACTGGCTTATTTTTATAGATATTGGTAGAGAAGGTAGTCATTGAAAATGATGATATCAAGAAAGGAATTGTAGAGCTCATCGCTCAGTATGGAATCAAAAAGCTTGTCATGGGAGCAGCGGCAGACAGGCACCATTCAAAGTATGAACTCCACAAAAGAAATTTAAATTCACTTCTTGGCCTTTATGCATGTATTAATTTTTAATATATCTATATATTATTATTTATATATATATATATATATATATATATATATATATATATTCTCTCATTACGAAAACTGCAACATTGAAAAGGCAAACATATGATCACACACTACACTGATTGCTCAGTGTGCAAGTTTAGGGGAAAAAGTATAGCAGATCCGGACTCGCTGCAAAGATTTATAAATTTCAGCTGTTTAATCATCAGTTGATTATCTATCAATATTGCAGTGTATTCCAAACAGCAACTATGAGACTTGAACTTTGTGACTCTTCAGTAAATATACAAAATTCAAACCAACAACTGCTTCTTTTTGTCAAATTCGAATTCAGACAAACAGAAACAGTTTTCATCCTAGACACTTGAGATTTATGATTTAGTGGACCACCTTTTTTCAGTGCAACACTTCTTTTTTCCTGCTAACACAGCACCATTTGAATATTCAACTATGAATAGACTTGGTATAACATCTTAGTAGTTCAATTTAATAATAAAACAAAAGTTGATTTTGTTGTTGGAACATTATAAGCTTCATGCCTTCATCTGAAGGGAAAAAAACCAAAAGAAATTGCATACCCCAAACGTGAAAATTTTTCATTTGAAAGTTAGAACTTGAATAATTGTATTCATATTCATCTTTGACAGAGAACTCCGAGTTAGTTATTCATTTGCCAGAAAATGTAGTACCCCTGTATCCATCTAAGCTTTAGGACGCATCAATAAATACTGGGCTAAAGCTCAGTTCAAGTATTGGACTGTTAGACGAACTCATCTAAGCTGTTTCTAACTTAAGAGAATCTGCCATTAACGTTCCTGGTTGATCTTATTTAGTCGAGTATTGGAGAAAAATGACACCTCTTGTTGTTTGTTTTCTTATAATTAAGAATTAGGCAATCCCAGAAGATTTTTTTAATAGCAATATTACACATGCAAAAGGTAATCCCAGACATTATTTATTACTTCAGGCGAATGACAGAGCTCAGATCCAAGAAAGCAATCTTTGTGCGCCAAGAAGCGCATGGTTCCTGCCATATATGGTTTGTCTGCAAGGGGTTTCTCATCTATGAAAGGTATACTTGATTTAAAAACAAAACATTTATCTTATTGATTGTGTTTGTCAGGAGATTTACAATAGAATCAATTCCAAGCAGGGAAAGTAGTATGACGTGCAACGGATCAGAGGTATCACCTCCCATTCTTCCAGCCAGTCCAATCTTAGATGGAATGGGCCAAAGGGAATACATGAAATCCCTATCCTTTCCACAGGCACAGAACAATCGTGTAGCACTTGCAAACCTGGATATAAATAGCTTTCAACAAGCAAGATCCGTGCAAAGTAGCACTCATGGAGGAATAGTTACAGCATTATCTTCTCCGTCGGGGTCTGGAGTACTGCCAAAACCACGGACACAATTGCGTAGGGTCGAGATTGAAGGTGAAGTGGAAGGAACATCAAGGAGCGCTTCTCAGGGTTCAGAGGATTTGCCATCGTCTTCAAATGAAGAAGCATCAATTGGCATCTCAGACTCAATACTGGTAAGAAACAAACAGGATGACTCTGGTTAGTCTAACAAAAGTTTTGCTCAATGCAAGGAAATCTATCATTTACCAAAGCCCGTATGAATTAGGGGTCCGTTTGGTTTGTGGTTGGAATCAAAATCCTCTGGAATTGGAACCAGATTGGTCCATTACCATAATGAGTTTGATTCAAACAGGAATTGAAATGGGAATGCGAATTAAAATCAGCAGGAATAGGATTTCATTCCCAAGGGAGGGGCAGGGAATGGCCATTCCCTCAAATGGGAGAATGCCATTCCAGCAAGAATGGGAATGGGATTCCGATTCCGCCCAACCAAACAGTTGGAATCGAAATAGTCCATTCCGATTTGGATTCCAGACCCCTATTCCTGCAAACCAAGGTTACCTAGTGAAGTGGAAGAAACTAAAATGAAGTAGAGGAAAGGAGACTCCATAGCTTATTTGACAAGTGAAACTAACATAGAAAAGAATGTTGACATAAAATATGTACAAAATTTTTCCTCTCTTATTTTCCCTCCTCTAAAATGTAGAAAAATAAGGGAAGGACTGGATATATGAAAGAAGCAAAAAAAACACTCTGCTCTCTCATTTTTAGCCTTTTTTCCTTTTTCTCTTCCTTTTCAACTGCTCTCTCAAGTGGGTTGAACTAAACCTAACTTTTAGAGACTCAAGTGCCTGGGTTGTTGGCTAGCTAATATCTGGAACGACTTTTGGACTTCAGCAGGAAGAAGGAAAAGGAAATGCTGATATGTACGATCAAATGAAAAAGGCCATGGCGGAAGCTACCAATGCAAAGAGAGAAGCATATGAAGAGTCTAGAAGGCGTCAAGTAGCAGAAAGAGCCGCACTGGAGGCTAAATGCACGGTAAATCATTCCGACTTCCGAGTTTCTTCTTCTTCTTGATAGGACTTGGGAGTAAAGTCATGGTGTTTTTTTAGATAAACGGGAGCAGAGTCATGGTTGCGAGAGAACCTTTGCTTTGTCCTCAGTTGCTTCAAGGGAGCAGCGTGTGTGACATTGAATATAACTATAGAACCCTTTACTTTGTTCTCATGAAACTCACCAGTCACAACCAGATTTTTACAGGCCAATGAGTCAGAGACGTCTTACAAGAGGGAGCAGAAGAAAAGGAAAGAAATCAAGGAATTACTTGCGAAACAAAAACAGGAACTGGAAAACATGAAGAGCCACCGAGACCAAGTGATGGAAGAACTTCGGATAGCTCAAGAACAGAAGTCAGAGCTGGAGCAGAAAGTGGAGGAACTGGAGCAGAAGATCGTATCAGCTGTGGAGCTGTTGATAAACCTTAAGAATGAACGAGATGCCTTGCTGGAAGAGCGTGACCATGCAGTCAGAGAAGCTGAGGAGCTGAGAAAAAGGAGAGAAGAGCAGGCTGCAATGTCGCAAAGCTTCCAGTTCGTTTCCGAGTTCTCTTTCTCAGAGATTGAAGAAGCAACTCACAACTTCGACCCGTCCTTGAAGGTCGGTGAAGGGGGGTACGGAAGCGTCTTCAGAGGACTCCTTCGTCACACCCAGGTGGCTATAAAGATGTTGCACTCTAATAGCTCTCAAGGCCGCATGGAATTCCAACAGGAGGTAATTAAACATTTAAAACCTGCAGGTTCCACTCTTTATACTCCCATGATAAACGCTACAGATGTGCAAGTTTAGTCATCGTCAATTGAAATGATGAGTCGTAAAAAGCTCAGTCACCATTGGTCTCTGGATTCAGGTGAACGTTTTGAGCAGGATGAGGCATCCAAATCTCGTTACTCTGATCGGCACCTTCCCAGAAGCTTGGTCGCTCATATACGAATACCTCCCCAATGGGAGCCTTGAAGACCGATTGACTCGGAGGGATAACACTCCTCCTCTGTCATGGCAAACACGGACCCGCATTGCCGCAGAAGTATGCTCAGCACTTGTGTTCCTCCACTCCAACACCCCTCAGAGGATTGTCCATGGAGACCTCAAGCCTGCAAATATCCTCCTCGATGACAATTTCGTGAGCAAGCTGGGTGACTTCGGGATCTATCGCTTAATCCCTTCTGGGGGGAACTCTGCCCACGCCTCCATGGCCATGCAATACCACCGGACCAACCCAAAGGGCACCGTCGTTTATATGGACCCTGAGTTCGTCGAGAAAGGAGAGTTGACACCGATGTCAGATGTCTACTCGTTTGGAATTGTGTTGTTAAGGCTTTTGACCGGGAGACCAGCCATGGGAATAGTCAAAGAGGTGCAGTATGCGATAGATAAGGGAAACTTGAAAGCAGTATTGGATGAATCGGCAGGGGAGTGGCCTTTTGTGCAGGCAAAGCAGTTGGCTCACTTGGCGCTGAGGTGCTGTGAGAGGAACCGAACGAGCAGGCCCGACCTTGCAAATGAGGTGTGGAGGGTGCTTGAGCCCATGAGAGCTTGTTGCGGAACTTCGTCGTCATTCCGCCTACGTTCTGGGGAGCATTGCCGGGTTCCATCCTATTTCATTTGCCCCATTTTTCAGGTCAGTAATACCAGATTTCCGGTTTGGTAGAGAGTAGTCTGTAGTGGGCAAGAATCTCATTTTGTCGGTAACGAATTAGGATCTGCTCGTCACACACGGTGCCTCACGACGATTTCACATGTTTCCAATGCACAGTGAGATGTGCCTGTGAGGTTGGTGTCAGACGCCATGTGTGAGGAGCAGATCCGGTCTAGTCGGTAACACTTCCCTATCCGGACCCTACCCATGGACCATGGTACATTGCACCTAAACATCTCAATATACAACAAGATGGCAATGTATGGAGTTAACATCAGCCTCCATATCATAAGTACATCCACCATGAATCTGCTCTTCACACACGGGCGCCTCGTAAGTACATCCACCATGAATGGGAAACATCTCCTGTGAATAATAATTTATAAGTACGAGAGATGTTTTCAATGCATGGTAAGATGTGTGTGTGAGGCCGGTGTGAGACACCCAGTGTGAAGAGCAGATCGGGTTTCTATTATGGGGCGATGATGTGTATTCCAATGTGTGCCTGCAATTAAGATGGGTAGAGTGGAGGTCGTATCCGCGCCCCATATACATATCACAGCATCGATTGGGAACATCTCTAAATAGCGAGTGATGGGCAGGAAATCCGATTTGTATAATCACCGCGTTGTTTGGAAGAAAAACTAACCTTGATGGTTGGAACTTGGAAAAGCCCAAACTAAGAGATCGTTTAGCAGGGCTGAAGCTTTGATTGAATTACTTTAAGCCATTTTGAAGAAGCTAAAGAAGTTCACCGGAGAGCCAATCTTGGTTGAAGGACGAGGTATTTGAGAATTTTAGATCTTTTACCAAACATAATTTATAGCCCGTCCATGTGGGGCCCACCTCATAAAGCCGATGAATGCCCTGCCAAATGGCAAATGGCTGAAGCGCGGTAGCTTATTGGCTTTCTAAGGGGAGCTGGGAGCACCACACGGACAGCCTATAAACTATATTTGGTTCAAAATCCTAAAAACCCAAATTAGCACTCAGTCAATCATTTGAAGTGCTTTCTGATATTCTGCATCAGAAAGCTTTGAATATTTTATTTTGAGAGCCTCAAAGTACCTGAATCTTCAGATCAGTCCTCCCAAACGGGCCCTAAAATTGAAATATTTGGTTCTAATGCCTAGGCTTAACCATGGATTAATAAATTTAATAAGATCAACACCGCAACAACTACCAAACGGTTATAGGTCAGTGATTTTTCAGGTGATTGTAGCTAATAGTTTGATGTAAGTATGTAACTACTTTGGACGGAACTCGAGCTTTTTGCAACATCACTCAAATATCCAAAACCATTATACTGCTTTTTGCAATTTTAAAAATAAAAAATAATTAAAATAAAAAAGCCAAAACCATTATCCTGCTTAAATAAGCACTTATTTTGGGCCAGATTATATTAATAAGCACTTATTCTGAGAGTAACTTAAATTTCAGGCTTATTTGTAAGTACACAGTCATTAAATGATTATTTCCTTTTTAGCCTATCTTGGTCTCCACCACATTATATTAAAAATACCTATACTATTTCTAGTCAAAATAAATGTTTTTTCACCAAACGCTCATAAGTGTTTATTAGAATCAGCACTTGTTTTTAAGCACTTATTTTTCAAATAAGCAGTCCACTTTGTTCACTCGCTTTGCTCGCAGCACTCCTTGCTTGCTCAAACTTGACCTTAATTCGAGTCTACTTTAATTGTTTAAATATAGAAAAATTTAAAAACTTTTATATACAATAAACTAATATAAATATAAAATGTTGAATTTGTCTTATATAAATTTATATATAATATAACATAATATAATTAAATTGTATATTTTTATATTTACATATAATTATATAAAAATTTTATATACTTAAGTCAAAATATTATTATAATATAATCATATTATCTAAATCCATAGAATATAGGTATGAGAAAGTGTGAATAAATGTTATTCGATCAACAGAGCATTTTCAGGAAGTGTAAAATGTGATAACTGACGAAAGACCAAGTGCCAAGCTCTCTCTAGGTTATAGAGGTATAGGTATATGGATTATTTCACTTAGGAATTTTAAATGCAATCTCTTAGTAGTTCATAAGGTCTATACGAATCTGAAATTACAGTGAAGAGTACTTTACTCATTCACTCACTCAATTCATAGGCCAAAGGGATTAAAAAAAAAAAACAAATGTTACAGTGGAGAGTACTTAAAAACAAATGTTATTCTAATTGGATCCACACATGGAATTGGGATTTGATCCTCACAAGACTGCTTACAATCTTTTGGAGCCTTGCAATGGAAATATCTCCCCATTAAAAAAATATGCAAGTATGCAAGTGTGGAAATATCCCCACTGGATGGCTGTAAAAGGAGCACAGTGTTGTGAACACTAAAGCCAATCTCCCACACATGGTACACCTATTTTCCTATTATTAGGAAGTCTCCAAGGACAGAATTAATTAAGGGGGCATTCTATTTTTGGATTTTGAGAAGGGGGAAAATTGGTCAATGGGATTTTGGTTCCCATTGACCAAGAATCTCATGTTCTTTTTTCAGATTTATGTGGGGACCAAGGAAAGTTTATTTTCCTGGGTATCACTTATAGGTGGGTAAATAACTTTCCCACCTAGGGGAAAAGTTACCAACACTTGAATGGGACAAAAATGCCCCTTTTAATAATAGATTTTTATGGCTAAAGGCTAAAGTGGCCATTGCCTTATTTACATGAAAAATAAAAGAGCATGGGTAAATGCACTTACTCAGGTAAGTGTTTCCCAAGAAAAACTTACCCAGGTAATTGCATTTACCTGGGTAATTAACTTATCGAAAAGTGGACAGGGCCTAAAACGTAAAAGGACTGGTCAGTCGGTAAAAGTTGTTACCATAATTTAACTTGAGTTGGGGCTTTGGTCAGTCAGCAAAAGCTGTTACCAAAACCTCTAGTCTAGGAAATAAAAACTTTACAGGGGTAAAGAGTGGAAAACATTCAATCATTAACAAAAGGCAAAGAGCGTGAAACCGTCTAAAATTAAAACTAGGGAAAATTAGTACCATGAACCTTAGGGTAGTGTCAAGTTAGTACCTTGATTTCAAAACGTGTTACTGTAGCATCCAAACTTTCGAAAACTATCAATATAGTACCCATCATAACTGACGCATGTGATGTCACATGTGATTTATAACATTCTGAACTTCTAAAATTACCCTTTTAAAGAAGACAATGTTCATTGTCAATAACGGAATGATCAAGTGCTCTTCCATAAGTTAGCCAAAAAACAGACGAGAAACCAGAAACGACTTTCCTTCCTCCAACATATATTACTGCATGCCAACCCATGGCTGTTGAAATCTCTTGAAGTTCATCTATAATAGACCTCGAGTCCGAATCATAGATAATTACATGGTTTAGCTTGTTTAACAGTGGCTCTTATTTATTGGGCTTACCTAGGTGGAGCCACCTGGGGAAGGTACTGGTGGAAGAAAGGAACCAAAGCCAAGCCAATACCAGGGCCAAGAGGATTCCCTGTGTTTGGAAGCACGAATCTTATGGCTGGCCTCATGCACTACCAACTAGTAGTTAAGGCAGAGCAATGCGGAGTCAGTCGGCTCATGGCTTTCAGTCTCGAAGAGATGCGTGCCATTGTCACTTGTAATTCTAATATAGTGAAAGAGATCTTAAACAACTTTATCTTTGTTGATTATCTTGTGAAGGAGTTAGCTTACAGTTTGATTTTCAATCGAGCCATCGGATTCACTCCCTATGGCATTTATTGGAGAACACTGAAAAATTGCTACCATCCATCTTTCTTGCCCAAAACAAATCAACAGATCGAAAGAGCAGAGGTTACGAATCATAGATAATTCCATGGAAATTGAAGTCATTGAAATTTGGAGGAGAAGCTCTAAGGCGTGTCTGAAGACACTATCTTTAAAACGTTATTTGCCTCCACTCAGTTTCATTGAGTTTGTTGTTGGGTTACAAGCAAATCTGCTCACAGAATACAACAAAACCTTGGGCGAGAGTCTACAACCAGCAAAGTTGAAGATTCTCTGAAGAAACATTCTGTGAGACAATAGCAGATCTAATAGAGAGAGAGACAAGAGTGATTTTCGTAAAGCTTGTGTGTGCATTTGCTTGATTCACTCTCCTTAGAAAATGTTCCTTGAATAGTCACAATTTCAAACATTATAACTGTTAAAAAGGTAGTTAACAGTTAATGACTGTTAACTTTGAATAGTGCTTCTAAAGCACTTGATCAAATTGTGACCGTTGAAACATCAACAGTCAGCCTCGCACTAAAAGTCAAAGTTGCCATTCACAAGCAAAGTGTGCCTCTAAAGCACCTCATTGTGTCGCACACACGTGCACACACCCATGTGCATGCATTGCGTGGTAGCAAGCCTCCATACTCTCCTCTTTAAAGTCTAAATAAGCTTTTATTTAAAAACTCAAAACAAGTTTTGTAATTTCCCAATGTGGGACAAGTTGAAAACTGGTTTTAGTAAGAGAAAAAAACTATTTTCCAAGACATGTGTGCAGGTGTGCTTTTCATGTAATTGATCATTGGATTTAATCTCTAATGAGATTAAAATCCAACAATCCCTCACTTTGATTGATCAATTACATATGTCTCTCTCAATCCAAACTACTATGACATAGTTATGCATACAAAATGTGTTTTATAACTTAAACCTTTTATTAGTACAGATATCTCAGAGCCTTGTCAAAGTTATTGGTGGCAAGACCTTAAACTAATTACTCTCAAGACAGACCAGAGATACCCATACACATAAAAATGTTCAGTCTCTGCATGAGTTTCAAATTTTTGCTTAGCATTGTTATGACCATACGTTTCTTTCTTGGTTTCATGAACAATCCCAAGAAAAAACCCAAACTCTCATGAAAAGCGACATCACTTCTATGTTTACGTAGGTGAAGTTTTACCATGTGTTCTGTTACTTGACACATTTAAGAACATTATTAAGAGTTTGAAGTTCTACCATGTGTTCTGTTACTTGACACATTTAAGAATTTTATTAAGAATTTAATTCAATCTCTCATCATAATGGACATCACTGTTTATGTTGTGATGGGAAATTTCTTAATGTCAGTACTAACAATCACATTGTAATAACTTGTTGTTACTTATTAAACACAATGCTGATGTTTTCAGTTTAGGTCGGGTTACCATTATTGGTGACTTCGTAAAGGGTTTTAATTTCATCTCTTTAGTTGTTCTTCTTACCAATTCTCTAGGCAAACCTTTGGTAAGAGGATCAACCAAGTTTTTACTTAATTTCATATAAGTTAGAGTGATGACTCCATCTTGAGTCAGTTGCCTAATAAATTCATGTCTGGACTTACTATTATAAGTACCACCATAGACTTTCAATAAAGTTGTTTCACTATCATAGTAAATGGAAATTGAAGGCATAGGATTAGGCCAAAGTTTTATATTCAATAATAAATTTCTAATCCATTCAACATCTTTCCCAACAGCCGCCAATGCTATGAATTTGGATTTCATGGTCGAGTGAGATATACAAGTTTGTCTCTTGGATGCCCAAGAGATCGTACCCCCACGAAGGACAGAAATCTGTCCAAATATGAACTTGTTATCTCCATTACTGGTAATCCAACTTGCATCAGTGTACCCTTCTAGTACAGCTGGATAATCACAGTAAAATAAGTCAAGTTCCAAGGTTCTTTTGAGATACCCAAGAACTCTCCCAATTGCCTTCCAGTGCTCTGCATTGGGATTACTTGTAAACCGACTAAGTTTACTTACTACAAATGCAATATCAAGTCTATCACAAAGCATAGCATACATTAGACTTCCTACTGCACTAGCATACTCAAGTTGTGCAATTGCTCTACCAAAATTTTCTACTAGCTTTATACTAGAGTCATATAGTGTGTTATATGCTTTAAATCCTAAATGCTTAAATTTCTCAAGTATTCTCTCAATATAATGTGATTGGCTTAGTGCATAACCTCTACTATGCTTTTTAACTTTTATTCTCGATTTGGTATCTACTTCTCTTAAATCTTTCATCTTGAAGACAGAAAATAAGTAATTTTTAGTTTCATTTATGCCAACCATATTAGTACCCACAATAAGCATGTCATCAACATAAATACATACAATCACACCATAATTTTCAGTAAACTTTGAGTAAATGCATCCATGGTTTTCAAAATTGGACCAGACTAGATGGTTTAACCGAAAAATAGGAACCAGTCAGGTGATCGGTTCCATTTTACCCTAGAACCGTTATTTTCCCAAAACCATTGATTTGGTTAACAAACCGTTGACCCGGGCAGTCAAACCATTCGAACCTTTTTTATTTTTATTTTTTTGTCAGAATTGGCCGTCTGTTCGACTCAAACAGCTAAACCGTTCACCCGGGAACCAGACCCTAACCGGTTTGTTATCTGGGTTGGTTTTAAAAACCTTGAATGCATCAGCACTATTATGTTTAAAACCAAAATCTAGAATGCAAAAATCAAATTTCTCATGCCATTGTTTGGGTGCTTGTTTTAAACCATATAGTGATTTAACCAATTTATAGACTTTCTTCTTATTTCCAAGAAGAACAAATCCCTCTAGTTGTTCCATATAGATTTCTTCATTTAAATCCTCATTTAAAAAAGCAGTTTTAACATCCATTTGTTGAATAGATAAGTGATAAATGGATGATAGTGCTATAAGTGACCTAATAGAAGTTGTTTTAGCCACTGGCGCATAAGTGTCAAAGTAGTCAATCCCTTCTTTTTGACTAAATCCTTTAGCTACCAATCTAACCTTAAAAATTTGTGTAATCCATCAATATTGTATTTTCTTTTAAACACCCATTTACATTTGATTGGTTTTGATCCCGGAGGCAAGTCAACTTGTACCCATGTGTTATTTGACTTTATTAATCCATTTCATCATTTATAGCTTCCTTCCAAAAGGCAGCATCTCTAGAGGTCACAACCTCATTATAGGCCTTTGAACCATTTTCAATGTTTAGTACAATGGGTTTCTTATTTAAAATCTTTCATCTATCAATCTCGACCAATAATATAATTGACTGAGTAGAGATAAAATCAGAACCTAAGTTTTTCTATGTTTTTTGTTTTTGACTTCTTCTATGTTCTACTATAGGTGTTACAGTTGTGTCATTTCTTCTTTTAGTCTCATTGTTACCAATAGATATTAAGATCTGAGTTTCTCTTCCTAGTTCTCTATCATTTTTTGTGGATTCAGAACATAGTTTATTTTCAATGAATCCAATATCTCTAGTTTCAATTATTATGTTGAACTCTAAATTTAGAAGCCTATAGGTCTTGCTATGTTTTGCATATCCAACAAACATGTTTCTTTTTGCTTTAAGTCCTAACTTGGTTCTTTTAAGGTCTGCAACTTTGTAATATGCTAAGCACCTCCACACTTTTAGGTATACTAAGTTAGGCTTTCTTTTTGTCCATAGTTCATATGGACACTTATTATTAACTCTAGAAAAAATTCTGTTATGTAAATGGTAGGTTGTTAGGAGTTCTTCCCCCAACAGGTTTAATTGTGCATTAGCTTTCATTAGCATATAGTTTATTATTTCTGTAAGTGTTTTGATTTTCCTTTCGGCTAGGCCATTATATTGAGGGGTGTAGGGAGCAGAACTTTGATGTACTATTCCAAATTCTTTATAGAAAGAATTACTCATTCTTAAAGTACTCAATACCCCTATCACTTCTAAAGATTTTAATTTTCTTTTCCAATTAATTTTCAACTTCAGTTTTGTATAGTTTAAACATGTCAAAGGCTTCATCCTTAGTTCCCATAAGGTAAACATAGGTGTATCTTGAAAAATCATCAATAAAGCTTATGAAATATCTCTTACCTCCTCTAGTTAATACATCATTGAGTTCATAGATGTCAGAATGAATTAGTTCACAAAGATAGGTGTACTCAGCACCCTCTCTCTCTCTCTCTCTCTCTCATTTTCTTTTGTTTTCTCCCTTCCAGTTCTTCCTATCCCCTATCCTCTCTGTCACCACCGGCTCTGTATTACCAAACAGAACCCCCACTGAACTTCACTATTGAAATAGTTGTACCATTGTTTCACCCCCCGCCCNCCCCCCCAAAAAAAAAAAAAACGAATCCAAATCTGGTGATAACCAATTTTCAAGTATTATTTTAGAACAAAATCAATTAAAAGGGGGAGAGAGAGAGAGAGAGAAAACCTTATGAGGGAAGCTAATGGAAATCCTCGTAAAGCAATTCGAGAGAATGGACACGGTTATCTTTAACAAATTTTCACTAGGACGTAAATATTCACCGTCCTTCAACTTCAAAACGTGTCATTTTCACAAAAGGGCATTGTAAAGAAAATTAAATGATGTTCAAAGGGCATTTGTATCATTTCACATGTCACTTAAAGTGACATACACTACGAATACAAGTGTATACAGATGCGTATCGGCCTGTATCACATTGCATCGGCCGATACACATCGATACAGAGCCGATATGCGTTGCATCCATTCAGAAATCTCTATAAAAAATTGTGAATGAGGTGATTCGAACCCAGCGCCTCACGTGCAATAGAATTCGCAGCATTTCCAAACCAGTAAATGCTAACTAAAAATTAAGAAATATATATTTAAAAATAGTATTTTATAAACTAATAGAATAAATCATGTATGAAATCCACATTTATATAAAAAAAATGATTTTTTATGTCAAGAAATTTATACAAATAGAATATTAATAATAGAATAATTATTTTAATACTTAAAATTTATAAATTTGCACATGATATAAATCTTAAAATTTGTATATACTTTTATTAGTTATTAATTAATATTTTAATTTACATTAATAAGTGATAACAACATATTTATTATTTACAAAAAAATAAAAATATTATATACAAAATATTGAAGAATATAATATTAAATTGAATCTATCAAATCCACTAATCTACATTTATTTCAAAATACAATTTTTTATTTCATAAAAGTTATATAAATAAAAATATTAATAATGGAATAATTATTTTAGTAATTAAACCTATGAATTTGTATATGATATGCATTTTTTAAATTTTAACAAATTTGATATACTTTATGTTAAGATTATATTTTTATAAATTATTAATTGATATTTTAATCTGCACTTGAAAATTTAATATTTAGTTGACTTTTTCTTAATGTTAAAAAATTAAAATAGTAAAATAAAAATAATTGATATAATAATTAAAAAATATAATAGGTGCTTATGTTTAGTGTCTTGGACTCTTGGTTGATGCACTATAAATAAAATTGTGCATCCCGGTTTATTAATCGTAATATATTTCTTCATATATATCCTTAATATTTACATTTTTATTTATTTATATACTATGTCGTGATCATTTTGATCTTAAATTTCGTGTGATTAATATATTTATGAAACTCTTGTATTTCCCTAGCGTATTTATGCGTTTTCATCTTTTTCGTCCATACTCATATGTTTCCAAAGCGTATCCGTATCTAAGTTGTCCGATACAATACCCAATACCGATACTTTAATCTTTGCTTAACACTATCCCAAAGTAATTTTCTCTAAAAACTTAAAAGGACTGGTCAGTCAAATCTAAGCATATAAAGAATTTGGTCCTTGATGAAAAGCAAAGAGCCTCTAGGAAATAAAGAATTCACAGGGGTAAAGAGTGGAACGCAAGGTCTATTCTTAAGGCTTAGTTTGGAAAGAATACAAATACAAATTTGTAGAATGCAAAATCTTATATTTTGCATTATTTTATATATTTACACTGTATACATTTGTATTTGTATTCCTTCCAAACTGATCCTACTTTGTTATATAAACTGAGTGTATATACACATTTAATTGCAGCACCCAACCAGTTTTTTACTCTTATTTCTGTTATATTTGAAATTGCAGGAAATCATGCGAGACCCGCATATAGCAGCAGACGGATATACATATGAAGCCGAAGGGCTGAAAGCATGGCTGGACAGTGGCCATGATGACACTTCACCCATGACGAATCTTAAGCTTGCCCACCGGAATCTTATCCCCAACCACGCCCTCCGCTCTGCAATTCAAGAGTGGCTGCACCAGCCTTGAAATTTTACCTTTGTATCTTCGTTTCTTTCATTTTTCATTTACATGTTTCCATCATATTACAAATATTTGTGTCTGTGTCTCTTTTGTGTTTTCAGTAATGCCAAAATGGTGGTGATACGTTGAGTCCAAGGTGTCAAAAAAATCTTGGGATCCAGAAACTGGTAAAAATTGAGAGAATACTCTCTTTGTAAGTATTTTACAAAAGATGCAAATAAATAATAGGATAAATTTATTAAACTATCTTTATGATTTAGTTAATTGATTAAGTGTAAAAAATTGACTAACAATATTCCTATTGTTTTACCTTTTAGACAGGTCTCTCTTAATTCACGGCTATTCCGCTGCTCAAATGTTAATGAACCCCACTGCACCTTTTAAAGAATAAATGAGTCATCGGTGCTCTCCATCTCTGTTTTTAATACACCGCTTGCCATCATCCCTTTAAACCATACCTGGTATGTCACAGACGCTAGCAGATCTGACGAATTATAGCTCTAAAACCTCAAGAAACCAGCATCAAAAGCCCCTTTCGTCTTGGACCGTCCGATCTCGACCGCGAATACACAGACATACAAAGAGAAATATATACTAGAGCGACGGAGAGGGAAGCAGATGAGCTCAACCTTGTGATTAGCCCTTCAGTCCAAGCTCCCTAGCAGCTAGCTGGACGAGCACCGCTCTAAGAAATTGAGAAGAAACCATACCTGGTATGAAGATTTGGGCACAGACACTAGCAGATCTGACTCTAGACCAAGTTCTTTACTGGCAAAACAACAAGGAGAGTGGATATTTCTTGGCCGCTTTTGATAGCCACCGGTAACACGTCACTGAAGACGAGTGAAACACCAACCCATCGCTGAAGTCGTGGAAGAGATCACCGGTGTAGCCACTGGCACTGAAGACGAGCGACGACGCATGGTGCCGGATTTGGCAGGGATCTGTGGAGGGCTTGGAGGTGAGAGTGAGCTCTTTGATGCCTGAGATGATGCTATCATTTTTAGTTCATCGTCTTCTGTCTCGGATCAACTGTTCATATGCGAAGGGCTCGGAGGTCGATGGATCAACTGTTAATCATCTTTCGTCTCTGATCAACTGTTTAGTTCTCTCTCTCCACAACAACTAATGAGTTTCTTCAGTAAAATTTCTTTTTCATGAAAAGGAAAAGATTACCTGTAGATGGAGATTAACAAGCTGATCAATCTCCATTCGTCTCTTGGTTTTCAGCGAAACTCACACTCAAACCACTGTCTCTACTATCTGTCGACGGAGAGATTTTAGGGATGGTATTTTAGGAATGAAGGTGGGAAGGGTAATTTCGGAATTTTGATAAATATATTAGTCATATGATATCACAGAAATTCAATGAATGCAAATGACAGGGTAGAGTCGGTCAATTGTCAAGAATAGCATTAGTCAATTTTTAAACAATAAAAATATATTTAATTAATTAGATAAACCATAAGGATAATTTAAGAAATTTACCTTAAATAATAAAATTATATATATTTCATATTTGACTAATACAGTTTGTAGAGGAATTGATTGGATACATCGAACCAGTTTGAAGTTAATCAAAGTTTTGGACTATAGCCCACAATCCGAGTCTACCAACACCTCGCAACAATGATAGGAAAAGGTTCTGAAATTAAAACAACAGGGAAATGATTGAGAAATATCCATGCAATTGGGCGATTGAGTCTTAATTCCTTCATTGACTATGAAGCCAGTCTACGGCTACATGTCCTTGTCTATATGTTTGGGAGAAGACCACTAGACTCCATCACAACAGTACATAATTGATTTAATCTGTCTAATGTTTGGAGCATATTTAATATACCATCACAACAGTACATAATTGCATTATTTTGTATGTATTTGTACAATACATATTTATATTTGTAGTCTTTCCAAATTCAGCCTAAGTTTTAATATGTCTGATGTTTGGAGATATAAGGATCCATTATCAACCCACCCAAGGACCAAAATTAAACATTGTTATACCATCAGTTTAATTGGGTTTAATTAGAGCATCTCCTTAAACTAAGGAGAAACTTCATAAATGATGATCTTCATATCAGATGGTTGATTTTTTTTTCTTTTGAAGGGCCACACAATTAGGGATAGCCCATTTCCCAACCCAACTAATTTGGATGGTTGAACTGTTGACTTTGGCTGTGAAAAGACATTAAGATCAAGGTTTATTTGTTTAGGTTTTTCGGAGGAACATTAGATTTTGACGAGGAAGTGAACCCTCTACTCTATAGTTATAATATGGATCAGCCTCCTCCTTGTTAATCTTTACAATAAGGGATATCTTAATTGATAACATAGGTAGTAGTGAAAGTTTTGAAAATTGATCAAGCTACATTATAATTGATTCGAAATGTAGCAGCTCAAGTTTTTTGTAGAGATTGATTTGCTAAAGGTAAATTTAAATTAATTACTTAGGCTGTGTTTGGTTGCAGTGCAAATTTATTTGCACTAGTACAAATGCATGGGAGTGCAAATGTAAAAAATGCAAATTCTTATTTAATTTTGTTTTGGATTTTACTTTATTCTGTTTCATGTCTTAATTTACTTCATTTGTATTGCAATCAAACAAAATAAGCTAAAATTTGAAACAAAAATAGGTTAGAATTTACACTTGAATCATTTGTAGTGCTATGATTTTGCATCAGTGCAAATTTATTTGCAATTGAAACCAAACACAGCCGTATGGATTGGGATTAGAAAGGATATTTTCTAGCAAAAGATTGAATATAAAATATGTCCAAGTATGGCACCTATTGTAATAAACAAGAGCAAGGACTAAAAATGTGATCATCTGGTTCTTGTGAAACAATAAAGAAAAGATAAAAACTATTTTTAGACCAATGTGGGCTAATGTTGAATCTATGGTACATTGTATTGATGGTTTTGTTATTGGACATGTGCAAGAAGATGTCTCGTTGAATGGAAAACAAGGCTTTCATGTTGATATTCCGGACAAGATTCCATTGAGAGAGAGAGGGTATTACTAGGAATGGCAACGGGGCGGGTTCGGGGTGGGGAGTACATTTCCCACCCCCAAATCACCCCCATCCCCATCCCCGATCCCCGATGGGGAAAGAAATCCCCCCTCCATCCCCGATTCCGACGGGAATGAATTCCCCATCGGAGACCCAAATCCCCGAAACTAAGAGAGAGAGAGAGAGAGAGGATCGTTGGGACTTGGGAGAGTTTATGTCGATGATGACTGATGAGAGAGAGTCCGAAGGGTAACAGCGATGACGATGACGGTCGGCAACGATGATGAAGGTTGGCGGTCTGCGAATCGGCAACGAAGATGAAGTCTCTTCCTCAATTCTTTGGCCTCTCCTCTGTTCGATGTCTGACAGGCAAGTGGGCAGTGGTAACAGTCAAGTACAGCGATTGGCGGTCGGCGAATCGGCGACGAAGATGAAGCTAGGGTTTACTGGTTTTGTGGTTCAGTCGCCTCTCTTGAGTCTTCTCTGTCGAAGACAGAAGAATGAAGACTGGTAATTGGTTTAGTCGAGGGTTAAGGGTTTTCCAACTTTTCAAGTTTTCTTGATTTCTTCGAATTGTGTTTTAGACTTTTTGTTTTCAAGTCGGGGTAGGGATTGCATTCCCCGTCCCCATCCCCATCACCACCCCGATCTTATCGAAGGGCTTTAATTTCTCTCCCTAACTGTTTCTCGACTTCTTGTCTAAACTCCTTGAACTTTTCAAATGATTCAGACTTATGTCTCATTAGGTACATGTAACCATACCAAGAATAATCATTGGTAAAGGTTATGAAATAACCATGTTGATTACGTGTCCTAACATTCAAGGGACCACATACATCAGTATGTATTAGGTCAAATGTGCCTGTAGATCTTTCAAGCTTACCGTTAAATGGCCATTTCGTCATCTTACCTTGAAGGCAAGGTTCACAGGTTAGAAGATCTTCCAGAGTTAGAAAATTCAAAGGACTATCCTTTACCAACCTTATGATACGATCTATGTTAATGTGGCCAAGTCAATAATGCCACAGGCACGTGGGACTAACTATATCACGGATTCTTTTCTTGGGGGTTACTTTTGACGTAGTTTCGGTAATGTTGGTTTCTAGAGAGGGATGGAGAACATAGAGACCATTCTCAAATTCCCCATATGCTACGAATTTGTTATTCCGTTTAATAGTAATCACAGTACTAAACAAAATAGTTGCAGAGGTCCCCAAGTAAAGTGTCACTTCTCCATCACTAAGTCTTCTGCTTATCTTAAACCCCTGTAGTGAGTTACACGCATGAGTCAAAGCCCCAGAGTCAATACACCAGGAAGCAGAAGTGACCAATAGATTGGTCTTTATGATGAAAGAATTAAACATACCTTGTTTCTTAGTCTCCATGTATTTAGGACAATTCCTCTTCTAGTGGTCAGTCTGCTTGCAGAAGTGACAAGCATCCAATGCCTTGTCTTTCTTTTGATTTTTGGTTTTGCTACCCTTCTTTTGAGCCTTCCTTTTAGCCTTCTGTTTTTTCTTGCCCGATTTGCCACCTTCAATAAGCATGGTTATCGGCTTATCCTTCTTAATCAGTTCTTCAACCCTCTACAACATATTGCTGAGTTCCTAAAGGCTAACATTTATCTTATTCATGTTGTAATTCATGATAAACTGATTGAAGGGCAGAGGCAAGGAATTGAGAATAGCATTAATTTTGGTGTCATGATCTAGCCCTAACCCGAGAGCCTTTAGTTCATTGATATAACCCATCATCTTTAGATAATGGTCATGAGCTTGTTGGTTCTCAATCATTTGTGCGGTTATAAATAATTTTAAGACCTTCTATCGAGTAGAATGATTATGCTCTTTGTACAGTCTTCAGACTATCCAATATATCCTTGGACACTTCGATCTTATTGAATTGTTGATGTATCAGATTGTCTAAAGAGGCTATAATATAACACCGGGCCAGAGAATTTTTCTCTTCCCATTCTTGATACTCTCTCCTTCGGGCCTCAGAAGCCTTGTCACCCGAACGATCCGGAGTAGGGTTCTTATCAATTTTGTCCAATTTCTCGGATGTTAGAACCAGCATAAGGTTTCGAAACCAGTAAGCATAATTAAGGCCCTTGAGTTTGTTATCATCCAACAACTTGGTGAAGTTTCCGTTTGCCATTTCTGGTAAAGGCAAAACAAATTTATAAGTCGACAACCTAAATTGATTCATGTAATCACATAAAAAGGGCTTTTAATCTTTGTTCCATTTCCATTTTGGGCATCTCTGAGATTCCCTCCAATCTCAATGACGGAGATAGTTGTGTCTCTGGAAATGTGGGAAACCACATGGGGTGCATGGTGCCAACTGTTTCAGCTGCAAAACCCCACCACCTTCTGTGAAGCATCTCATCCACTCATCTTATGGGCTTTCCCTTTGGCTTCTGTCAGACAAGGTTCATAGCCATTTTAGGTTAAACCTTTCTGTCCAATAAGTGCTCACCCATCATGTTTATGAACGCCAAGGTACCGTTAGAGAGTCTTCCATTTTAAGATAGACCCCTCCCACATCGGTCTATGATGCCCCTATCATCTTATGAAGCAATCTAGCCGACTGCATTAGCATATGGATAGCCCAATTTTATGGTGCATTTCCACCCACCAATACAACCAACCTTCATACTAATGATGGAAGGCCTTTAGAGAATCATATGAAATTCCCTATCACATGCACTTATATTTACTGGAAGTAACAAAAAAGGTTAACTCCCTAGATCTGATTTAGGTCAAACCAAAGTGGGTCCCACTGACTTTCATAAAGCCAGATTCAAAGTGGGCCCAAAACGGCTAGGGTTTCAGGGTGTTCCTCTTGGGGAGAAACTAAAGCGGGCCCCACTTAGAAGAGAGATCATCCAATGATCTTAAGGACACCATGGCAATGATGTGCATTCAGCCATGGTGTTCGAAAGAGCCACTATCGAATTGACATGGGCCAAGTGCTTATGGCCCATGTACGCATCACATCACATACATCACATGCATGAACATCCACAATTGATCCAATCAATTAAATAACTGTAAAACCCATAATTAAAATTTAAAACCTTTTTAGCCCATTTAAAGCCCATGATACTATCAAATAATATTATCTAGGTATATGAGCTGAACTGCAAAGAACAGTTCGGTCCATATAGCATTTATGTTGAATTGGGCTAAAGCAATTTTAACAAATTAAAACAGGGTTTTACAAAGATGGGCCGAATTGCATCTTGCAATTAGCCATCAAAACTTCAGCCCATATATGGAATTTCAGGACTGTGAGCAGTCCATATTGAATCATAGATTCGGTCCAACCGGTTTGATCCAATCTGGTTCAAATGGGTCTAGGGTTTGGTGTTTAATTAAAGATTCAATTCAAGAAGATGATCTAAAAATTAGATATGGTTGATAAATGACAATCAAAATCAGCAAATAAACATATCAGTGGGTTGTTCGTGTGGATCCAAACCTGCAAGAAAAAAGTCAGTCACAGCTTACAGATTCAATTTCTGCAAATTGCAGATCGCTGATTTCTTATCTGCGCAAGTTTTCTCCTCCATGCGAACCAGCTTCTTCTTCAATGAAATAGAATAGAAAAAAACCTATTTTTTTCTATTAAATTACATCAGAATCAAATCCTATACATTCCATCTAAAAATAAAAATAAAAAAAAATTATTTACAGACCAAGAATGAATAAAATACAACAGTTGCGCAGATATATTGTGCCAATAAAAGACTTCGATCTCCACCATACGAACAACCCAAAAACCAAGAAATATAAATAGAATAATTCTAAATATATTGCAGATTAATAAAGATTTAATTTTCAGATCATTCACCCAAAACTAGGAACCTATTTCCCAGCGAAAAACGCTAATTGTGCAAATCGGGTAGAACGCCTTCTGCCCAATTGTGTAAATCCAGATCTGATCTAAATTGGTTCAAGACTTGAACCTGGCTCTGATACCACTTAAGGGATGGGTGATCCATCATATGGATGGTCAGACCCTACAGGAAGGTTGGGCAAAATTTCAAAAATTTTTTTCACTCTCATTCGATAATCATATTCCCTAATTTAGAAAACTGCATTTTCAAGGTTCGTTCTTGAAACCAAAACCAGACCTGGTTTGAAACCAATAAGAAGTGAGGGATATACCTGATACGAAGTAGTAGTAACTCCCAACGTAGGTGTTCATGCCCAAAGAAAAGACCAAAACCCGCTCCACTAAAGATGACACAGTGTGTAGTGAAGCAGGATCAACAGGAAGGTTCTTTAGCAAGAACCTGAATTCTTTAACAAGAATTGGGTAAGGGCTGGTGAGCACGACTTCAGATTGTTTCTTCTACCAAGAAATAATATCAATAACACTTATTGATCAGATCCACACGTGGAGATCGAACTGGGTAGGGGTGGCAATAATTGGGGAAGAATTCTGTAGCTTGTTGTTGTGTTTAATTTGAAGAATTCGGCCCCTATTTATAGCTTTCTTGGATCAACCTCCTAATCTAATTAGGAGAGAGTTTCCTAATCCAAATCTTATATTTGGATCTAGACTCTTAAATGGATAAGACTTATCTTATCCTTCAACTAATCATAATTAGTTCATAACTGAATTTGCCCCCTTTTTAATTAACTAAAATAAGCCTAGTTCGAATTGGGCCTTAGGCCCATTAAGCTTATGTCCTCACTTACTCTTTAACCTGCTACCCAGTTGGCTATCTTTGTATGGCGTGGGACCCTAACATTGATCGACACATCAGCCACATGGGTTCAGCCCAGCCTTTGTTACAAGGCCTGGCCGAATTCATTGTAGGAAACAGTGAACCCCTGAGTCCATCACCATGGGCTCTTAATGGGCCCAACATTTACACTAAATGGTTCTTGGATCCAGCCACCATATGAAAACCCAAGAACTATGGGTAGATGCAAGATTAGCCCATTCATTAGGTATTACCCTCAATGGTCTTACACTTAACCTCTCAAACCAAATTTCAACGTTTGAAATCAACTGTTGCAAGGTACAGTGTTGCACTCTCTACTCACATGGATCTCGAGAATTAAAACATTTTGCAAACATTTTGAAACCATAATATATATATATATGTATATCTTTATATATATGATCAACGTTTGATCATTCACTTTATCTAACAAATGGGTTGATCCTATCACTATGATCACTCACTCAGGTGAATTCTCGGATTGTCCCAACATACCCAATTTTTGACCCCGTCTAAGGATCTCACTGACTGGCATATCAAAGATAACCCAATCCGACACCTAGTGCAGTATCATAATCGAGTCTAGGGGTCAGGTGTAACATTCCAGTTTTGCCCATCTATCTCCAAGGTCCAGGGCAATACTGGAATTCTGGTCCGGTTCATGGTTTCAAGAAAACCCACACTGCAT
>NW_010729231.1:202391-239779 GCF_000365185.1 Nelumbo nucifera | reverse complement strand
CTAGTGCAGTATCATAATCGAGTCTAGGGGTCAGGTGTAACATTCCAGTTTTGCCCATCTATCTCCAAGGTCCAGGGCAATACTGAAATTTGGTCTAGTTCAGGGTTTCAAGAAAACACACATTACATGTACCTCAGGTCTCACCCTAGCAACTGAGATAAGCCACCCCAACCAACTTGGCAGCACATCAGTGTCAGCCTTGGCAGGATAAATCTCCCTAGATCTATCTAACGGCTGTGAAGATTCTAAACTAACACAAGTCTCATAAGTGTCCAGTTTAAGGGTATTACACAAAAACGCACCACAATGACATGAATCAATTATGTACTTTATTCATTTTCAATAAATGTAAAAGATACATCAATCAGATTAGAGCTAAGGGCATAATTGTCTAATCCTAGCATAATTACTCACAAAGTTAATGTGGACCCTTCAATTAGACTAGTTAGACAAAGAAAATGAAACCTTGCCCCGGAACAATGGAGGGTAGTTGATGAGGAGGTCAGGAAGCTCCTACTAGTAGACTTCGTTAAGGAGGTCCAATACCCGAGCTGGGTGGCCAACCCCGTGCTGGTGAAGAAGGCCAACGGAAAGTGGCACATGTGCGTCAACTACACCGACCACAATAGAGCCTGCCCAAAGGACTGCTTTCCCCTTATTAGAATAGACCGCCTGGTAGATGCGACATCGGGGCACAAGTTGCTGAGCTTCATGGACGCTTACTCCAGCTACAACCAGATTAGGATGGACTTAGCCAATTAGGATAAAACAAATTTTGTAACCGAACTGGGGCTTATTGCTATAAAGTGATGCCCTTCGAACTGAAAAACACTGGAGCAACCTTCCAACACCTTGTAAACAAAGTTTTTGAATCGTTGATTGGTAATAAAGTTGAATATTATGTTGATGGCATGGTTGTGAAGACCCAATTTTCAAATTCTTTAATTGATAATTTAAATTGTTTTTTTCAAATTCTAAGGAATTTTAACATGAAGCTCAACCCGAATAAATGTGTCTACGGGGTCACGTCGAGCAAATTCCTTGGCTTTATAGTGAACCAACGTGGCATCGAAGCCAACCCGGACAAGATAAAGGTCGTACTAGATATGAGACCACCCCAAAAAATAAAGGAAGTCCAAAGGTTAATTAGCCAGGTAGCCACTCTAAACCGGTTCATGTTGAAGTCGGCACGGTGGTGCCTACCCCTCTTTATGGCAATCAAAAAGAACAAAAAACTTTGAGTGGACCGAAGAGTGCTAGCTCGCTTTCGATGAGCTAAAGAAAGTACCTAAGTACCCCACTGGTTCTAACTCGACCTAAAGAAGGAGATGAACTGAAGCTATACCTCTCTACGAGTGACGAGGTGGTTAGCTCGATACTAATCAGAGAAGTAGACCCAGCCCAACAACTCGTCTGCTATGTAAATAAAGTGTTGTAGGTAGCCGAGACCAAATAGCCCGACATCGAGAAGTTGGCCTATGCACTAGTAATAGAAACTCGAAAACTGTGCCCATACTTCCAAGTCCACATGATCGTCGTCTTCACCAACAAACCCTTGAGGCATGTTCTACTAAAGCTCGAGGTGTCAAACAGGTTTAAGAAGTGGGTCATTGATTTGAGCGAGTACGACATCCGGTTCAAGCCACGCCCAACAATCAAAGCTCAAGTCTTGGCAGATTTCGTGGTAGAATGCATGTTCGGCACGCCGACCCTTGAGGTGGCTGAGCCAATTGGCACGTCGGAGGCATCAACCAGTGCGGCACCGGTTCTGGTCAGAGAAGGCCCGACTTGGGACGAGGAACCCTAGATCCTCCACATAGATGGAAGTCTAATCAGCGAGGAAGCGGTGCTGGACTCATACTGTACGGGCCGAGGGAAGTGAAGCTGGAGTATGCTCTCCGGTTCGGATTCGAGGCATCGAACAATGAAGCGGAGTACAAGGCACTGATAGCCGACCTAAACGTAATGAAGGAGATCGGCGCAAAACACATTATAGTATGCAACGACTCCCAATTGGTTGTGAACCAGGTGAATGGAGAGTATAAGGCTCGGGATCCTACAATGATGGCTTACCTGGCTAAAGTGAGGGAACTCCTATCAACCTTCCTTTCCTAGTTTATTCGACAAGTACTGAGGTCAGAGAACGCTGAGGCCGACGCATTGTCACCTTTGGCAAGCACAAGTGACAACACCATGAGAACAGTATGCATAGAAGACCTACCTCAGCCCAGCATTCTCGAGGGGGGGGGGGCAGAAGAGGTTGCTCCCGTCTTGCCAACAAAACCGAGCTGGGTTAACCCGCTTGTTGATTATTTGCTCCACGGGACCCTACCAACTGACCGTAACGCAACTCAAAGGGTAGAGCGTTAGTCAACTCGGTACATTATTATCGAGAGGTGACTGTACAGGAGATCCTTTACGCTCCCCTACCTACGTTGCTTACGGCCTTTAGAAGCAGACCGGGTACTCCACGCGATCCACGACTGTATTGGAGGTGCCCTGTGTGAGGAGCAGATCCGGTCTCCTATTTTACCGCTTTCTTTTTGGCCTTTGATTATTTTTCCATTTTCTTTTCCGAGTATAAGGAGGTAGGGACATCCTTCTGTTTAAGGAGTCGAAAGGCTCGATTGTTTCATTCCACTCTTGCATTCTTTCTAGCATGGATTTTTCAGTGGAACCCAAACTTTCGAAACGTGACAATCTAGTACCTGTTGTGAATGGACTGTCAGTTATGTGTATCACATGACATTATATGTGATTAAGACTTTTGAAAATATCAAAATTACCCTTTGAAATAAAACAAAATATTCATCATCTTCTTCCTAAAAAAAATAAAACGGAGCACAAGCTATCTGTCACAAACATCAAAAACCCTTCTTGCATACAATGATTGCCACTCCTCCAAACTCCTCTACCAAATACTTGGTGCACAAAAACCCGGCCAAAGAAACCTTTTGATAAATTATATAAACACTGCCATTTTTTAGTCTCCTGATTTCTTAACCTCCTCCCAACGCGCCTACCTTGGTTGCCAACCCTTCTCTTTGCCAAGGCCAATCCATCTCTCATAGCTTCCTGAAAACAACACTCGTTTCCCTATAATATGTTCTTTCTTGGTCCTTTTGTAATAGCAATACTATAGCAAAATGCTCCACACAATAAAATGCCTCCTCGGTTCAGTGGATCCCAGCGGCTTCAGCTCCAAGTCGATGGCCGAGCAGGTCATCGAAGCATGTTCCGATCTCTGCTCCATCACCGCTATTATCAGAGTTCACAGGTGACCCCACTTCTACAGTTCCATGTACATTACTCTCATATTAATAGGCATTCTCTATCTTTAGTTTCTCTTCACTTGTTTTTTAAACCACTTGACTTACCAAGTGTCGTCACCTCAGGGATCGAGCTGAGACGACACGGATTTTAGTGAAACGTGGTGCCAGGCTTGTTCTCCCAGGAAAACTGTCGAGGAAGCCAAGGCCCGTATTCTGGTTGAGTTTCCAGAGTCTTAAATCTTCATCATGGCTATCAATATATCTCAGCTCTCTTTCTTTCGTACAAACCTTCCTTTCTGAGTTTGAATCCCTCAATTTGCCTCTTAATCTGCTCATGTGAATCATGTCAGCACCCAAGTAAAAGAAAAATAAATTTATTCTATTTTTTCTCTTATTATTTATTTTATCTGGTTCATAATGAACTTCAAACATATGAATTAAAAATCAATAAGAGAATAATTGATATATAGAAAATTAGATGACACTTGAAGGATAATTGTGTCTTTTCACATGCCATTCTTTTTCTAATAGCCTCTTGGCTTCCCCTTTCCAACTGTTTAAGCTTCCCATGTCGTTCATCCAGATTTCTATTTGTGCCTTCCACTTTCGATCCCAGCTTATTTCTCAGGGTTAGGACACCCTCATTTTTAATTAGTTTCCTCCTGTTTACCCTTGATACCCATGCGCAACTGTCATCAAGATTAGATTAAGACTCCACGGAAAAACTGAGGAAACTGTTTAGTCTCACAGCTACCTAATAACTCAAGAAAAAGCAAAATAAAATTTAAAAAGATAAAGAAAAACAATGAAAAACTATTGGGTTTCTAGCATATAAAGCAACTTTTGGGGTTTAATATCAATAAAAGTAATATATTTAAAAATTTCAAAAATAGGTTAACTTTTTAAAAATAATATCAATAAAGGGCAAAAATACTGTTCATCTTCTTCTTCTTGTCATTTATTCACTAGAGCTGCCATCCGCCACCACCCGCCACCGCCATCCGCTATCAGAGGTGGTAGCAGCGGCGCTGGTGGTCATTCCTCTTCTTGCTACCGCCGCCACCTCTGTCTCCACCCATCTCCGGCAACGTTGCTAGAGGCAGAGGCGGAGGCGGAGGTGGGCTGAGGTGGCGGCATTGGACAGAGAAACCACCAACGCCGCCACCACCACCTCTACCTCTAGCCACCTCCGACAATGTTGCCGGAGGCGAAGGCAATGGTGGGCGACAACAGACGACAATGGCGGGCGGCGGCGGATGGTGGCTCTGGTGAACAAAAGGCAAGAAGAAAAAAGATAAACAATGCTTTTTCCTTTTATTGATATTATTTTTAAAAAACTAACCTATTTTTAAATTTTTTTTTAAATATATTATTTTTATTGATATTAAACCCCAAAAGTTACCTTTATATAGTATTTCACTTCTCGCAAACCCGCTCATACTAGCTTATATTCTATGCAAAGGTCAACTAACTATCAGCAACAACTTACAAGCCTACAATGCTCCTTCAATATTCCTCACAATGTTTGGTCCCACACCACCTCAGAAGTGGACAAATTATAAATCTCGTCACAGGTGGAAACAGTTGCGGGAGAATTTATCATAATTCAAGTGGGCAAATTATAAATTTTCCTATTTGAAATAAAAAAAAAATGCTTAAGATGTGGCCCACCATCCAATTGGGACCGCTGATTTCTACGAAATCTCCGGAAGTCCGGACCCGGGAGGAAAAATTGGTGACATCGCTTAAGATCAATGACGTGGCACTTCTTCTTCTTGCTTTGATGAACAGCCTCTATTTTTTCTTTTCTGGATAGTTTCCAAGAAGCAATACCGAAAGAACGAGGTAGGAATTAAGTCTTAATTACTCCTACGAAAAATGTCGTTAATTACTGTAATTAATAAACCACGTGGCTCACATGAGACCTAAACAACCGTGCAGATTGCTTGCGTGGTGGCTACGCTCATTAATTAATCACACATCTCCGTTACCTCAAAAATCCCCATCCTTCTCCCTGTAGACTCTAGAGTCTAGGCTGACTGTATATATAATACTTAAACTTGCCAGGCGGCCAATTATATATTGTCTGGTTGTTGGTATTTTAAGGAAACAACCTCGAAAGGGGAGGCAGGGTAACTACAGCCGTGCATTGGGAATATTTTCCCATGTAAAAATATACAAATACAGAGATAACAATGTGTTAAACTGTTAATTAATTAACACTAAAAATATATATTTTAAGTAGACGTTAGGTACCACAATGTCCACGATTCCACGAAGCTTCGCATAGCAAGAACTTTGCCCTTTTACCCTTTCAACGCTATATCTCTTTGTTTTATATGTTAGTCTTTTTAGCCCAAGACAAGTGCAGCCTTTTTAACAGAAAGGTGGCTAATCATACCCATAGAGAGTTCAGAGATTTAGACATTTTTCTCCCCAAAGTTGGTCCTTTCCGTTTCTATCGATGCCATTGGGCTTTACAAGTTGACGAATTGCAGCTTAATTCATCTATAAAGGTCGGTTCGGTCTGAGATTTCAAACTTTTCTGCGCTGAGCTGTTCTTTTGTCTTCGTCATCATCTTCTTCTTCTTTATCCTACTTGCAGCAGAGAAGCTAGACGCCTGAATTCTGAGTGAAAAAAAGTTCGTAAAATGATAAGTTTGCGAAGCGGAAACTGCTCGGTCACTGTGACGGGAATCTCGAACAACATGTTCATGTCTCAACATCTCTCTGGGAAAACCTAGAAAGCAATTCCGCGCGCCTGGCTTGCTTCTCTTTTTGATGTTCAAAAGAGACTGGCAGAGAAGGAAGTGGAAATTGTAACCGATTGGTCAAGAGGGGCTCCGATGGAGAGTGGTGGAGAGATTACCGAAGCATTACCTTCGACCAGTAATGTTCAAGATAAAATCTTTGTGGCCGTTGGAAAAGACGTGAAGGAGAGCAAATCGACTCTGTTATGGGCGTTAAGGAACTCGGGAAGGGATAAGATATGCATCCTTCATGTTCATCAGCCTCCACGTACAATTCCGCTCAGTAAGTTAATCAGACCTTTCCGTGAATATTCATTTCAAGCTATTATATGGTCCGCTTTGCTATCAGATTGAATGTTCTAGCTTCATAGTTTTTAAATCATTCAGAACTGGGATTTCTTGAAATTCTCTTATAGAATCTCTTCTCCTTTAAGAAAGAGTAGCCCAGTAGGTAGTCCAGCTGAATTCAGATTGCTAGACTGCAAAGCTATTAGACTTGTTTGTCTCTTTTCACTGTTTTTTCTCGTTTTGGTATTATGTTTTCGCTTTTATTTTCTTGCACTGAACTTCTTTCAGTGTTCTTGGTGACAAGGCTTCTAATTTTTAAATTCCAATTGAGACAACCAGAAGGAAAAATAGCTAGGAAACAAGACTTGGGGATAACTGGAACAAAGTATTAAATCTTTTCTCTACTGTTCTCATTTTTTTTTAATTCTTTTACAATTTTGATGCTGTTATTTTTTATATTTTGTCCCTATTTTCATGAATTATATATTCTATATGATACTGTTATAGTTTACATTCATTATTTCCTTGACCTAAGAATTTACATGATGAAAATCTGGTCCAGGGATTAGTTGCTTTATCAATAAAGTTCACATTCCAATAGCTTTACCAATAAATTTCACATCCAATTCAACCTTAAACCAATCTATTTTGGGTTTTCTACACAAATTCTATCCTCATTCTGCTCTATCAAGAGCCATGTTTGTTATGGAATTGTGAGTTCCTATATCAAGCCTAGAAACATTAATAAGAATGTGTAAGAATATAAGAATAATATGGACTTGGACAGGAGGAATGTCCTACAGATTTTGCGGTTCTAAGCTAAGAATAGTGGACAAAGAAAATTGAGATATATGAGAAAGAATAGACTGGAAGAGAGAAAAAAAAAACAAGGACTTAGCTCACAATAAATAAATTCAAATTATTCTTATTCCATATTCTAATTTACTCAAACACTAGGTACTAGTACTACCAAAAGATGTACTTTCGTAGACTCTAGTAAGAATAATTGGTTAGCCTACTTTCCTAACTTTAGATTATAAGATTGAAACAAAATAGAATCTCTGAACTCAATTGTCGCCTATTAGTATCTTGCGAATAAAATGGCCAAATTTTCCATATTCACAATTTCACATTGAATTTACAAAACCTCAGCCTTGTTGGGTATGTAACTAAAAAGAATTATCAGAAATATCAAAATCAAGCAAAACAAACATGTTTTGACCTCTGGAAAAAAAAGCATTAAAAGAGTAACATGATTTCAACCTAAGGTCAAAAAATAAAAGAAAACTATGGAGTCCACAAGACAACCATTAGATACTTCATAAACTTCTAAACAAACTAAACACACTCCTACATTGAACTTACTAAAAATTAAAATTCAAAAATCTTTACCAAACTGAAAATTATAAAAGTTATGAAAATATCACATCTGGTCTGATATGCATGAGTATTTACATGTGAATGGAGGAGGATATGGCCCATGAATCTGTAGGTGTCACAGACTGAATGGGAGTGGAGAACAAAAAAGTACAGAAGATCCGGACTCCTAGATATCACCTAGGTTGGTTGGCCTTTACAACTGTAAAAGAGCAACAGGTCCCACCAGTGAGAAACCCATTTTTCCCAGGAAGCTCCAAAGCTATAGATCAGTTTCTTTTTCTTTTCTTCTTGGTTTACTTTCTAGGATAACATACTTCTTAATGAATTGATTTCCTCCTTCTCTGGTGCAAATACAGTTGCCTTGGAAACCACTTCTTAATGAACTTATTTCCTCTTTCATGAGTTCAGTTCTTTGGAGAAGCACTTCTTTTGGTTGGGCCTGTTCAACTGCACAAGACTAACAGGTCCCACTGGTGAGAAACCACTTTTCCCAGGATGCTCCAAGGATCAGCTTCTTTTTTCTTTTCTTCATGGTTTTCTTCAATTCTAGGATAACATGCTTCTTAATGAATTTATTTCCTCCTTGTCTAGAGCAAATACAGTTGCCTTGGAAACCACTTTTTGATGAATTAATCCTCTTGCACGAGTTCAATTCTTTGGAGAAGCACTTCTTTCTTTAGAGAAATACTAGTAGGCCCACGGGTTATGCAACTTTTGGATGTCTACTCGTACAGATGTGGTGAGACCCATGAAAATACACATTACATGACAAAATTAGGCATGGATTCCACATTGCCTGAAGGGCTAGGTATCCCAAGAGTTGCATAAACTCATTTTTTACCAGCATTCCTCTTTTATAAAATGATTAGGAGAACTCTATATCTCTTATGTGCATTGTGCTCCTTTTTTTTGCCTTATCTAATTCACTCTTCTCATTTTTATTATGTAGACATGGTTCTCAAGCTATCTTCTATGGCATAGTAATTTTTATCTTTTCCCCATTTCTTGTTGTTCTACAGTGGGTGGAAATCTTCCAATAAGTGCAGCATCAGAGAAGGAAGCAAGGTTACACCAAGACCATGAAAGGCAAAAAATGCATGATACTCTAAATGAATATCTTTCGATTTGCCTCTCCACTGGGGTATTGATTTGCACTTGAAGTATGCATATGGTTGTTTCTCTATTGTACTCCAATGATGATTAACTTTGTTTCATATAGCAAAACAAATGATCCTCATATTTAATTGAAGTTGGGGGAGAAACTGTTTCCAATAATGTTAAACAAATGATCCTCATTTTTAACTTTGACAGTTTTATTGTTTTTTCAAGTGAGGTACAGTGATAATTTTGTATAATAGCACAAAACAAGTAGTATTCACTTTCATTTAAGGTTAGGAAAACCAGTGTTTGGTGATGAAAATTGCTTTTTCTCACTGGCTGTCCACCATATGTATGTACCAGATCTAAACCATTCTAACATCTTGGAGACCCATTTTGAATATATATATATATATATATAATGGACATACTTGCATAAATGTTCTTAATGATTGTTGACCTCAATGATTTATTTCTTATAGGTCCAAGCAGAGAAACTAGATATTGAAATGGACAGTATTGAGCAGGGGATCGTAGAGCTCATTGCTCAGCATGGGAATAAAAAACTCGTTATGGGAGCAGCAGCAGACAAGCACTATTCAAAGTATAAATTAATTGCAGTGTCTAATATATTTCTATATTTAATTTTTATCACTTGGGGTTTTATATTTTTTGTGATTGGTGCTGTTAAGACTTATAACTCCCATTCAAAAGTCTAAACAAGATAGTAAATAGGACCCTAATATTTCAATTGAGATAAAACATTATTTTTTGAAGACAGAACTAGACATTGATTAAGGAAACGTGTCAACAGGTTCATATTGGCCTGTTAGATGTGTGCCCTTTTTTACTCTCACTAAAATGTTGATATTGACATTTTTGGTTAACTCTTATAAAGTCTTATAAAGAATTTGACGCCATTTTTGTCTCTTCCTATTTGATATTCTATTGAAATAGGAATTTGTATTTTGATTGTCTGTGACCTCTAAGTTAAATTTGGTGTGTTTTAACCTCTTTGGTAGGATTATGTAAGACAAAACTCACTCAACCAACACTACTGAGACTTGCATTTACTTCAAAATGTGTTCATTAACCTGTATTCTTACTTGCCATTTCAGGAGAATGATGGATCTCAAATCAAAGAAAGCAATCTATGTGAGCAAACAAGCACATTCATCATGCCATATATGGTTTATCTGTAGAGGAAACCTTATCTACACAAGGTATGCATTAGATTTTAGTTACCACAATATGGTCATGCCAATAATGATGATAAGGGACCCAAAGTCAAGGAACATCTTGGGGATCCTAAAGGCCTCCATTACACTTCTAAATCTTCCATTATCCCCCTGCTTTGAACCTTTATACTCTATTTAAACATCCAACATGGCTGCTTTGTAATATGTGAGTGGTTCAAGAGACGGGCAGTTAAATGGCCTGAGCTCTTTATGATGAGTTACCACATATATAACATGGATGACTAGTTTCTACTTGTGATGTACTGAAGGAATCACGAGAAGTTTAACTCAAAAAAATGTTCTTCCAAACGGATCTTTAATGTGACAACCATCGCTAACAATAGAACCGTTTACGAAACAGGGAAGGTAGTTCAAAAGGATCAGAAACAGAGGTCTTTCCAACGCCAATGGCCAGTCCAAGCACCAGACCTACCCAATCAGCCTCTTTCAATTCTGGATCTCTTCTGCAGGCACAAAACAGCCATGTGAGGCTAACAAACCCAGTTCAGGATTTACTATTCCGACTAGTGAAATCTGATAAATTTGTCAGTCACAGAGGAAGACTCACAGCATCATCTTCCTCAGAAGTTTCTGGAGAAATGGCAATACCACGGATTCAGTCATCTATAGAGGTGACTGCCAATGGATGGGAAATGATATCACGAAGTTTCCCTTCTCAGAGTTCAGGTAATTCAACGTGGTCTTCAATTGGAGAAGCTGGCAATTTAGATACAACCTCAATGACAACGAATGCTCAGAGTGACGAGGGGTTGTCCTCTCTTTATGAACCCAACGAGGATCTTCATTGTACATCTCCTGCAAATGATCCGGTACTTGTATGTAGTTCTTGCTACTTGTTATAGTACTGTCTACCATCTGTATATTTAGTAGAGGGATAGTAGTTTTGAAATATGTGGTATGTGCCTCAAAATACCTGTTAAATCAAGATAAAGTGAAGTTAAATTCTTGCATTTGGGTTGAATCTGAGCCACCCAAAGTACAACATTCCCGAGTTTTTTAGCGGGTAATGCTGCAGGTTTTTTCTTTCAATGGTCTCCAAAGAACAAGTTGGAGCCTTGGAAGAAATCATGCATCAATTGTTAAGAAAAGCAAGTTGAGCTGGACCCAGTTCCAAATCCCGCAATCAATTAAGGCTTCAAAAGCTATGTGATGTGCTTGGTAGGTCTGTCCTGCCAGTTCTAACTCTGCATCTATACACCCTTGAATTGTAGAGAAGTTAAATTCAGTTTCCTTTGGCTCTGTAGGAATTAGGAGCTTCTCTTTCAAAACCATTGTCAAGTTGGGTCAGTTGGGTCTAACTTACCAACTCAAATTCTTTAATGGGTGAACAACTTCAATATTTTCTTTGGATTTTAGGTGGAGCAAGGACCAGTGAATGATGAACTATATGATCAACTTCTACAAGCCATGGCTGATGCTGAGAACTCAAAGCAAGAAGCATTTGAGGAGTCTGTCAGGCGTCGGAAAGCTGAAAGGGATGCAATTGAGGCTATACGAAGAGTAAGTAATTTCTTTTTTTGTCTGATCCAAATCCTTCTATTCCTTAATGGATAATCCTATTTTCGACTTTGACTTCATAAAGCCTTAGCCATCCATATGGAATCAGCTAAATGAATCCTTTTGCCATTCCGCTCTATCGAGGGTCATGTCCTGTAATGATGATTTTCTTACTTTGTTGATTTTTTGGTAGAATATTGTGTTTCTTTATTTACTCTGCAATATTACTACAAAGTCAATTTTCTACTTATTCTCATTGACTAGTAAATATGAGGGAAATTTCTAATAGAAAAGCAAGAAAATTAAAAGTTAAATAGATTATGCTACTTCCAACCTGAACAGTAGACAGAGCCTTACAGGCCTGTTGATCTTGAGTCCCTTACAATGGAATCAGCTGGCCAAATTTTGATGGGTTTAAGATTGTACTCTAAGTTCAAAAAGTTTATTAATATGTTTTTTGTGTTAAAGCGGCACAAAAATATATTAATTTAGAATTTCAAGTTAACGAGATGTTAGGTTTTTGCATACAATAGGAAATGCTGCATCATTTCCAGCTGCTTTAATATGTAACTTTCAAAATGAAAACTGGGGAGAGCCTTCATATTCTTCTCCTGGATCTCACAAGTACAGCTGAACTTTGCAGGCCAAAGCGTCAGAAATGTCGTATGAGAAAGAGAAGTTGCAAAGAAAAGAAATGGAGGAATTGCTTGCAAAAGAAAAACGAAAGGTTGAAAAAATGAAGAGCTTGTTGGAGCAAGCAACAGAAGAACTTCAGATTGCCCAGGGCAAGAAATCAGTACTGGAGAGGCAAATTTGTTATACCAACTCAGAGTTGCTAGAGTTGGAGGAGAAGCTCGTTTTAGCAGATGAACTTATTCTGAATCTTAAGAATGAGCGAGATGAGTTGGAGAAAGAGCGTGAGAGTGCAGTTGGAGAAGCTTTGGAGTTGAGAAAAAAGATGGAAGATGATGACACAAGCATATCAAGGATGCAATGCTTCTCTGAGTTCTCCGCAGAAGAGATTAAGGAAGCTACCCAAAACTTTGACCCAGCCCTGAAGATAGGTGAGGGGGGATGTGGAAGCGTATACAGGGGACACCTTCGTCACACCCAAGTGGCGATAAAGATGCTTCACTCTCATAGCTCGCAAGGTCTCATCGAATTCCAACGGGAGGTAAATCTGGCCCAAGTTTCATGGATTGAAGTTTGGCATTGTTATTTCACACTGGCTGATTCATGAGCATATGTTTGATGCAGGTGGATGTGTTGAGTAGAGTGCGGCATCAGAACCTTGTCACTCTCATTGGAACCTGCCCAGAAATGTGGTGTCTTATATACGAGTACCTTCCCAATGGCAGCCTTGAAGACCGACTTGCCTGTAAGGACAACACTCCCCCTCTTTCATGGCAAATGCGAACTCGAATTGCTGCAGAAATGTGCTCTGCCCTGATGTTCCTCCACTCCCACACTCCTCATAGGATTGTCCATGGGGATCTCAAACCTGCCAACATCCTCCTTGATGCCAACTTTGTCAGTAAGCTTGGTGATTTTGGCATCTGCCGTTTCATCCCCCATGATGAAGACTCAGCATGCTGGAGAACTGACCCAAAGGGTACATTTGCCTATGCGGATCCTGAATTCCTCTCTACCGGAGAATTAACACCAAAGTCAGACGTGTACTCATTTGGGGTAGTACTGTTAAGGCTGTTGACGGGGAGACCACCATTAGGCATAATGAGGGAGATGCAGTATGCACTAGAGAAGGACAATTTGGATGCAGTATTGGATGCATCGGCAGGAAACTGGCCTTTTGTGCAAGCAAGGCAATTGGCTCACTTGGCACTTAGATGTTGTGAGATTAGCCGGAAAAACCGTCCAGAGCTTCGATCAGACCCATGGAGGGTGCTTGAGCCGATGAAGGCTTCCTGTGCAGTTTCTTCATCAGCCCATCTGGGACCAGTGGATTATGGACGCGTTCCATCCTATTTCATTTGCCCCGTCTTTCAGGTGAGTGTTAACTACTTGGCTCTACTTTTAAAATCAAGATCAAATCTTGGCTTCCTTACCCAGTCATTGGTATTTGGGAGTAGGGACTAGCAATCCTCACTGAATTCTCCTCACAGCGTGTTGCAGCTGCACATCATGAACATCTCTCTTGTATGTTTTCATTCATGGGGAGATATTCCAAATGCACAGCTGCAAGTGCTGTGAGGTGGCTGTGAGAAGTGAGATCCATTATGTGAGGAGGAAATCCAGATAAGGCAAGAGTTCCGATTTCGTCCTCACAAGATGTTCCTCACACCCACCTTACAGCATGTTCCTCACATCTGCAAGTGCTTTGAGGTGTGAGGTTGGTGTGAGGAAGAAATCCAGATTCCACACAATTCATTCTCTCATCCATTAAGGGTGCAAATGAATTGGATTTAATCCCATTCGTTTTAGTTGGACTTGGATTAAATTCGTTTTAGTTGGACTTGGATTAAATTTAATCCCATTTAGCCGTAATTGGATTAAATTGGGTGTGAAAATATAATAGAAAAGTACGGACAGGCCTAATGCAGATTTCTAAATTCTCTTGCAAATCTATAAATATTCAAAATGTCAAAAACCCACTCTCTATGCACCCATATCCTCCCGTGAATTGGCATCAATTCCGAGCTGGCACCTACCCCAACTGTACTTTGTGCCTATGAATTCTGACCCTGGGCTAAAAGGTCATTCTCTATAATTCATTTATTAACTAGATGGAATTCAGACATTGTTTGATTTGATCCATTAGGATTGGGATTCAGATCGGGCATCTAGATATACAATCAAATTGAGTTCAAACCTATCCGTGAGATGTTGGATAGCCGATCGAAATTGGATATCATCTCGGATTCTTATTGGATCATATTTGGTTTACCTTTATCCGAATTTGATCAATCTAACTTGCAGCCCTACTCATCATCCATCACATCTTCACCACGAGGATATAGAATTACAACCCACCAAAATTATTATACGTAGGTAGTTCACAAACAGAAGAATGATATTACCGTTTTTTAAGGATATGTTTGGGAGTGCTTAAAAATAAGTGCTTATTTGGGTGGAAACCACACCATTAAGCACTTATTGGTGTTTGGGAAATAAGTCTGAAATAAGTGTTTATTTTAAAATAAGGGCTTATTTTTTCAGCTCAAATTTTCTATTTTTTTTAAGTGTTCATACTATAAGCACTTATTCAATTTTTTCTCCCATAATTGTCCTCAGTGAATTCTTAGAATACCAATTATACCCTTTTACAAAAACAATTTTACAAGTCACTTTTATAAAAGTAATTTTATGAAAAGTACTTTTATGAGAGTAAAGTATTTTTATGAAAGCATTTTTACGAAAGTAATTTTATGAAAAGTACTTTTATGAAAGTAAAGTATTTTTATGAAAGCACTTTTGTAAAAGTATATTTACAAAAGCAATAATTTTTATAAAAGTATTTTTACGAAGGCACTTTTATAAAGGTACTTTTACGAAAGCACTTTTATAAAGATAGTTTTATGAAAGCACTTTTATAAAAGTACTTTTACGAAATAAATATACTTTTATAAAAGTACTTTCGTAAAAGTGCTTTCATAAAAGTACTTTCATAAAGTTCTTTCATAAAATTACTTTCATAAAAGTGCTTTCATAAAAATACTTTACTCGTAAAAGTATTTTTCATAAAATTACTTTTGTAAAAGTGCTTTCGTAAAAGTACTTCATAAAAGTGCTTTCATAAAAATACTTTCCTCACAAAAGTACTTTTCATAAAATTAAAAGTGCTTTCGTAAAAGAATTTTAATAAAAGTGCTTTCGTAAAACTACCTTTATAAAGTGCTTTCATAAAAGTATTTTCATAAAGTTCTTTCATAAAAGTGCTTTCATAAAAATACTTTACTCATAAAAGTACTTTTCATAAAATTACTTTTGTAAAAGTACTTTCATAAAAATACTTTCCTCTAACAAAAGTACTTTTCATAAAATTACTTTTATAAGTGTTTTTGTAAAATTGCTTTTGTAAAAGGATATAATCGGTATTCTAAAAATTGTTTTACGAAAGTACTTTTGTAAAAGAACTTTTATAAAAGCACTTTTATAAAAGTGCTTTTATAAAAGCACTTTTATGAAAACATTTTTATAAAAAGTATTTTACATAAGTACTTTTACATTTCATAAAAGTACTTTTACTCATTCAATTTGTATTGGATATTTTGAAAATTTGAAAGAAAATGAAGGACAAAAGAGTCACAATTGCTTATTTAAGTGCTTATTGGAAAAAAAGACCACCAAACACTTGATATAAAATGTGTTTATTTTTTAAAATCACTTGAAAAAGCTGGATGCCAAATGCAAATAAGTGCTTATTCGAATAAGTACTTGTTTTTAAGCACTTATTTTTAGAGTTCAAATCTATGGGGTGCCCCACAACGTCCTGCAGCACATTCTCACCGTGTTTTAGGAACATCTCCCAATGATAATACCAGAAATGATGATGTCATCATCAGGAGATGTTCCCAATACATGGTGGGGATGTGCTGTGGGACGTGGGATGCATATGTAAACTCTTATTTTTAATATAAACACTCCCAAACATGGCCTAAGTCTATCGCCTCCCAGCCATTACCCATTATATGGCATAGCAGCAGACATCCATGGTCCTTGATAATAATTGCTAGAGTCCCCTGGTGTGGTATTATGAGTGATTAAGATGGTAATGGGTAACCGATGCCCGGCTGTGTCCAATAGGCCCATGACTGTAATAAGTCTTAACGTTATGCCATTGGTACTTCTAAAAAAGTCATTGGTTCCGGCTGATTTGAAAACGAATTGGTTCTTACGCTGTGTTTGGTTGCATGCAAATTAATTTGTATTAGTACAAATACATAAGAGTGCAAATGTAAAAAATGTAAATTCTTGTTTAATTTTGTTTTGGATTTTATTTTGTTCTGCTTTATGTCATAATTTACTTCATTTGTACTGCAATCAAATAAAATAAGCTAAAATTTGAAGCAAAAATAGGCTAGAATTTATACTCAAATCATTTGCACTGCCATAGTTTTGCATCAATGAAAATTTATTTGCATTGCAACCAAACACAGCCCTATTAATAACAAAAATACAGAAAATTTGTTGTTGGTTTATGGTTATGTATGTGTTTTTTTTTTCTTGGGCTGTTTGGTTGCAATGCAAATAAATTTGCACTGATGGAAAACCATGGCAGTGCAAATGATTTGAGTGTAAATTCTGTCCTATTTTGTTTCAAATTTTAGTTTATTTTGTTGTACAAATGGAGTAAATTAAGACATGAGGCAGAATAAAGTAAAATCCAAAACAAAATTAAACAAGAATTTGCATTTTTTTTACATTTGCACTCTAATGCATTTGTACTAGTGCAAATAAATTTGCACTGCAACCAAAACAGCCTTGTGTCCAAAACTGAAACCAAATCTGTTCTTGAATTGTTGAGTTTAAAGAACATGTTATTTATTATCATGTTCCATGACTCATATAATTTCTATACTTTTATTTTAGAAATTATTATTTTGGCAGTTTTAGTAACATTTTTTTTTTAAACAAAATCAACTTGCTTTTAGATTTCAAAATATAAACACAGTTCATGAACGTTCTTTTGGTTAATCTGCTAATATGGCAAATTTAAAAATAAATGAAAACAAAAAACATTGATATTGTAGAACACCCCCTTAAATGTCCATCAGGCATTTTATATGGCAGCCGATACCTAATGTTTAGGCTGAAACCTCCCTCCTTTTTGAACGTCTGTTGTGCTGTATTTTTTTTAAACCATTGATATAAAATGTCTGGTAACAAATTACAATAACTATCTATCAATCAATAAATAAATAAATAGGCCTTGTTTGGTTTACTGCTTTAGGCTTCATTTTTTTAATTTATAATGGGCAAGAATGAATAATATTAGAGCATTTAGTTACAAAATTCTTGCCATGGGTCTCACTACATCAAGAAAATTATTCATATCCCATCTTGCTTTTTTTCATTCTTTAAAGAAACTCTATGATGGCAAACATTAACCGTTGTTATAGATGTTTATTGGTGGATTGCCATGGAAACTTATGTTGACAGACATTGACCATTGGCCATCTGTCGGTAAATAGATGGTTTTGGAGACTGCCAGCACAGAACTTTTTCGAAGATTTAAAATGAGCAACATATGGCACTTACTTTTCAAATTGGAAAAAAATATATTATTTAGAAAAAAATAAGTTTGGTTCACAGCAATATTTTCTCATTCTGCCCATTTTTATTTATTTTTATTCATTTTAGAATTTTACTTTAGGTAATAATGAGAAAGAATGAGAGTTGAACCAAACATGGTAAGTGTATGATAACAAGAAAATCCATCATTAAAATGACCATGGTTTTCAAAACCGGACCGGACCGGATGGTCGGACCGGAAAAATCGGGAATCGGTCACCTGACCGGTTCTGTTTTCCCCCAAAGTCGTTGATTTTGGTCAGCAAACTACTGAACCAGCCGGTTAACCGTTCAAATGGTTTTGACCGTTTTTCATTTTTTTTTTGTTAAAACAGGCTGACCGTTCGGATTGAACCGTCGGACCGTTCGAATTGGTAACCGGACCCCTGGCCGGTTCGGTTTTAAAAACCATGAAAATGACACAAAAGATACTTCAATGCCATTCAAGTTTTAAAATGTCTGATAACAAGAAATCACCCCTTTTATTAAAATGAGTACTTCAATGCAATTCAAGTTTCAAAAATACCCCTTAGGCTATCAAACCACAGCCTTACATACCAAATATCAGTACTTGCTATTCAATTCACCAGAGATCTTCACCCAATATTGTCAAACTTGAACCACATTGAATGGTAGGATCAAGGTTCAAAATATCGATATGCCCGATATGCTGGTATGGGCGTATTGGGAGAATTGATATTGTTTTTTTTTTAAGTTTTTTATTTTTTTTTTCTGAAACCGGTTCAGGGGGGCCGGTTTAGGTCTCTTTCATCCCCTGAACCGGTCAAACCCTCGATTCACCCACTATAGGGGCATATCGGAGGGGTCTCGGAATGATACGTATCGACCGATACGTGTCAATACTTTGAACCTTGGGTGGAATTAGGCTCCCATTTCGGAAACCAATCTCTTGACTTTAGTTACAAGACTTTAATTAATTAATCAAATACATAGATGGGTAGCCATCATAATTGGGCATTTGGCAAATTGGATCAGGACTCAAAGCGTATGACCCCATACCCAAACCTTAATGGACCCGTAACCCATTTTTTGGTAGGATCTAGATCTAGGTGGACTCAAGCATGCGGATCCAGACCAGATACCCATTGACATAACACAACTAATCACCGCGTGGCATTTCAACTCTTGGTGAGTTGAAGTGTTCCCATCTAAAGCAGGATGCAGCTTATAGTTGTATGTGCATCACCTTTCCAAGCTTCTCATCACTCATCTGGTATAAGGCTGCATTTGGCATTAGGACTTACCTCCTTTTTTTGCAGTTAAAATGTCTTAATAAAAATTGAGTCTTGTTTGCTTATTGTCACTCAGCCCGCCTGTAATCAATTCAAGTTAAAATCAGCCCCCACAACGTCCTATAATGCATTCCCGTGTATTAAAAACATTTTTCGATGCATCATCGGGAGATGTTTTCAATACGCAGCGAGGATGTGCAGTGGAACGTTGTGGGGCGCCCTCCAGTGGGGGGCTGATTTTAACTCGCTTATAACCATGTAGCCTAGGTTGTCAGTTGGCCCATCGAGGAGATATCAATTCAAACCCGTGGAAAATCAGTTCCTTCGAGTTGTGTGCCCATGGCTTGCATGCATCTCTGCCACCCTACTAAGCCACTGAGCATTTATCTCATCACTCTATGGGACTAAAAGAAAACAAGAAAAGATAATTCATAATTCCAATTCCAGCTCAGCGGGTAACCCGTGCAAGTGAAACTCTTCCTAGCTTTTTAACATGAGCACGTGGCATTGCACTTGTTAGACCAAAAGCATCACGATTGGGGTCTTGGGCCTCATCCACGTGGGTGTAGATTTCGTGGGTTGCGTCTTGTGGGTAGCAGATCCGGCTCATGACAAGTTCCCCAGAGTCCCAGACTGGTAAATGGTCCCAGACCCAAGCCGAAGCCTTTTCTCGAATATGATATATCCGGTATATGGGTGACCACCTGGTACGATACAATTAAAGGACACCCTGTTGGTTTCCTTCAGTGGTATCTTTGATTCCTGAATGGAGGTATGGCCGCATGGGCTGGTCCAGGCTGTGTTCAATTTGAAAGTAGGACGTTCTAACTGAGCCAATCCTGAATTCGGGCAGGGCTAATGTACTGGAGGAATGCTAGGTTGGCCCACCCAGACTGTCTTGTTGACATCAAGGTTCAAGGGGCCATAGCTGTCTTCTGATTTACCAGCTCCGCAACAGGTCACCCACCCCCCTTGCATTGGTCATACATATAGTATGTAGATAGGACTCAAGTCAGTCGTCCACGTACCTGGAAGAAGCTGAAAAGTAATGGTTCGATTGTGCCTAGTATTTGCCATTAATGTGATTTAATCCCATTATTAATAATGACCCAAACATATTTGTCTTGATTTTTAACTTTATATTAATCCCTTTCCCTATAATATTATTTATAAAGTGGGACACTTGCTTTGGGTTTCGTATTTATGTGATTAATATTTATTTGCACACATGTAAGCATGAACTCAATTTGGGCTAAATTAGGTTAGGTCAATGGTCAACTTTAAATTTTGAATCTCAACTGAATCCGTTGCGGAACCCAACCTTCAATCTAAAGTTGGGTTGGGTTGGATTTATTTGGGCCCAGTTTCTTTACTTATTTTTTACCCTAATAGTCTCAGTTGGGTTTTATATGAAAACGAGGACCACAAGGTCACGATGTTTCAGCACTGTATTTATGTTACACATAACAACCAGCGTACAGACTGTGGACTGTTGATGTATTATTATATGATGTACACCTAACACTCACAAGAGCAGACATGTTGGATTTGGGTTTGGATTGCACCCTTAAGGCTGTGTTTGGTTGCAGTGCAATTTTATTTGCATTAGTATAAAGGCAAATTTGAAACAAAAAAGTTGTCAGAATTTACATTCAAATCATTTGCATTGCGGATCAGTGCAAATTTATTTGCATTGCAACCAAACACAGCCTAACCTACATGTTTATACTTTGCAATGTTTAAGTGCTTTTGTGCTTGGATTGAAAAACAATAAAAAAAACAAAAATTGATTAAAAACATGAGTACATCTTTTCTTGTATTATGGATTTATGGTTGTTATTCCTGATCAAACTGTAGGAAATCATGCGAGACCCTCACATTGCAGCAGATGGTTATACGTATGAAGCTGAGGCATTAAAAGCATGGATCGACAGTGGCCACGACACTTCACCCATGACAAACCTTAAGCTTGCCCACTGCAATCTTATCCCAAATCATGCCCTACGATCTGCAATTCAAGAATGGCTACAGAACCATCCCTGAAATCCTATTGTATGTATTTTTGTTATTCTTTTAATTTAAATTTTGTATATAACCAAAATACAAGTACACATGCCCATATAAGAAAGAAGATGACGTGAAATACAAAATTTGTTAAACACATTGTTGGAATAAAAATAGGTAAACTAAAATCAAATCCGAATATCCCTTTGGCCATAAATTAAAACTGGAGAGAAGCAGTAATAGATGACAAAAAACAAACATCCAAGTTTTTTTTTCTTTTTTGTTGATATTAAGAGAATTAAATTACACAGCACGAGGGAACGATCTCCAAGCTAAGTCTAGGAGGGAGATGCAGCGAAGATCCCAGGGGAAGTCTTTGAAGAAGAGTCTCGAATCTTTGATGTCCCTAACCAATCCCACTGCACAGTTGCCTTCTTTCTAGGTTTGAACATACTTGCCTCTAGGGGTGTAAATGGATCAAATTCTAATTGAATCAGATAATATCCAAATTCGAATCTGATTAGAAATTTTGATATTCGAGGGATATTGAAAAAATAATATTCAAATCAAATTCAATTAAATATTTGATTCGAATTCAACAAATTAATTATTTCAGGTAATTAACAAATATATAAAATAAATATTTTATTTATATATATATAAATTATTTATATATTTTAATTATTATATGTATAAAATATATAAAACATATAAATATTTCATATATTATATAATTCAAATCCAATTAGCTATTTGGTATGAATAGGATATCCGAATTCAACCAATTAGATATTCGAATTATCCGAATTTGATTCGATTATGTCAAATCTCAAATTCAAAATTAGATTTTCAAATACCGTTGACACCCTTACTTGACTCCTCGGGTAGACTTGTTCACGGGCCAGGCTTCGGGACTGATTTACACTGTGTTGGGCTTGGGTTTCGAGCTGGGCCCCATTCAAAATTTGGCAAAAATCAAGCCCGAGCCCGACCCATGAACAGGTCTACCCTCGAGGAAGACTTTTGGTGATGGAATTGTAGTCCACAAATCGGTGGGTGCATCTCCAAGGGGGATGAAGCTTTGCTAAAGCACTCCAATAGTAGTTAGAAAGTTGCCCTCTATCGTAATTGAGACATGGTTGAATCTTTGAGCAATTTTGTGGGTTTCGTAGGTTGCCCGCCCGCATTTCGGCTCCCATGATTGTGGTTTTTTCCAATGGGACTCATTTTTGCTAAAAGAATTTTACCAATATAGTCCCTGGCTATACAACCAAAAGCACAATTACCATTTTGTTTTAGAGATGCATCAAAATTTATTTTAATTTCATTTATTGGTGGTGGGTTCTATTTTATTCAGGTGAGTTGCATTGTGCACATGGTTCAGATGATGAGCATTCATCACATTTTGAGTCATTTGTACATTAGATACTTATGAATGCACCAAAGTTGTCAATGGGGTTGACATTTCTCAATCCATCAACATCATTTAATGAAGCTCTTATGACATTTGCAATTATAAATGGTATCTAGTTTGATTATTTGAAGAATAATAAAGAAAAAGTTGCAACAGTTTATACGAAAAGATGGGTTTGCATCCGCCCCCCCCACCACAGCTTTGCCCCCCAAAAACGTTCCATGGGTTGTGAGCATGCACTGCGTGTCCTCCCACATGCGGATTAGAGGGACTCGTGCGTGTTCTCCCACACATTCCACAGGACGGCCGTTAGCTCCCTCTCTCCCAAAAGGTCATCCTTTTCACTCCTCTCTCTCAAATTTCATCTCACTTCAACCCTCGACCTTCTGCTCTCAGAACTGAAACCCACCGGAGGTAAGTATCCCTACCGGAGGTAAGTTTTTTCTCATTTTCTACCTTGTTTTTTTTTTCTCATTTTTCGCCGGAGTGGGAGCCCCCTTCCAATTCCGCTGATCGACGCCGACAAGTCAGAACCGCTGCAACATCTACAACTCTATGCCTCTTCCATTGACCAACAACTCACTTCACAAGAGAAAAAATATTATGCTTTTGATGACAATTTAAGGTTCTAATGGAATCACCCATTTTCATTTAATAAAAAAAAAAATTGCTTCTAATTGTACAATATGATGTTTTCTTTTCTTGAGTAATCTTCATGGGTTTTTCCAAATCACTGAGCATGTACAATTTTGCTTCTCTTGTTCTCAAGTTGTCATGAAGGATTCTTGTTTCCTCTGCCTCTATGCTCTGTGCTTTGTCTCTTTGTCACCAGTCTAAAAATTTACTAGTCAATTGCTATCATCTCCTAGATTAGAGAACAAGGAAGAACTTAATTCCTTTCTTGTTGCAGACGAAGCACCAATTCCTCCAGAGCTTGAATCATCCAGACATGCGAGCATGATTTTTTGGCTTCATCTAGAGTCATCTGAACCGAACATTTCAACCCAAAATCAGTTCTTAATTCATTTTGTTTGTTTCAAGCATCAAAATATCAAACACATTCTGTTGTACATACCCATGTGGGTTGGAGCTTCCGTTGTTTTTTCTATTGCAAAAACAAAAAACAAGGTAGAAAATAAGAAAAAACAATTCTGAGAATGGAAGAACTGAGAACAAAGAGGGAAACTTACCTCTAGTAAATAAAGCTATTGAAACGATCATCGGCATCAACCGAGGGAACTCGAACAGGGGAAAGCTCTGGCGGATTTCAATTCGCACACTCCAGGTCGAGGGTTTAAGTGAGGCTGAGATTTGAGAGAGAGGAGTGAGAGTGTGAGAGATTACTTATTTTGGGTGAAGTGGGAGCTAAGGGGATGAGCTAACGGTCGTCCCATTAGCTCCACACGAGTTAGATGCATTTGCGTGTGGGAGGACATGCGGTGCGCTGTGAGTTCGTGGGATGTTTTTTGGGACAAATCTGTGGGGGGGCAGATGCAAACCCGGAAAAGATATGATTGGTACATATATAGCTCTTGGATGCAAGATAAGGAGACATTATAAATCAAATCATTCTCAAAAAAGTGTAAATGTGCAAAGGCTTTGAAGAATGATAAGCTAAGTGCAGCATGACTTACAAAAAAAGTACAAGAATAAATCCGAACTTGAAAGCACTTACATTATGTAGCAAAACCCTCAAAGAGTACATGAATTGATATTAGTAGGTCAATAACATATAGAGCCAAGAGGAAGGCAATCATTGGTATAGAGGGAATTCAAAGTGAGCAATATAAGAAGTTGGTTAATTATTTATTGTCATGTGTTGTTGAATTCAAATCTAGGGAGTATAGAAAAAGATTGGTTTCAAAGAATATTCATCAAGACAATTTTAAAGACTATTTGTGTGTTTCAATACAGTGAAGGTTGACTTTATGGAGGGTTGTCGCCCATTTATAGGGCTTGATGGCTGCCATTTAAAGCAATCTAACTTTGATCATATACTACCTATAGTTATACTAGATGGGAATAACTGTATATTCCTAATTGCTTTTGTTGTTGTTAGATGCCAAAGAATCTTGGACTTGATTTTTGTCTTTATTGTTTGAACTAATTGGAGGGAAAAGGAGCATGTTTGAAGTAATATATTTACCGCTTTAATTCCAATCTATATTTGATATTTGAATAAATATACTAAAAGTTATGCTAATTGTGTTTCAGGGCCTTATGGAGACATTCGAGAGAATGATTCCAAGTGCTAAACACCAATTTTGTGTGAAACACATGTATGAAAATTTCAAAGGAATTTTCAAGGGAAGAAACTTAAGAAATTGTTTATGGGGGAGCCATTGAACTTCAAAATGTGCCACTACAGTACTTAAACTCCCAAAAACTATCAATTTGGTCCCTACCATTAACAGTCTGTCCGTTATGTCGATCACGTGATGACATGTGATGGTTAGATTTTTTAAAATACCATAACTACCCTTTTAAGTATTTTTTTAAATGATTTTACCCTTCTTAAGACAAACTTAAATTTTAGGGGGGAAAACTAGGGTTTGTTGAATAAACAGTATTTTAAAGTTCGTTTAAGCTACAGTGAGTGGAAAATGTTGGAAGTGAAAGTTGGAACAAAGATTTCGAGTGTCTACAATTGCCATTTTATTTCAAGGTTTACCAATTCCAGTGCTCCATTATCATCAGTATGATCTCTTTCCTTACTGTGTCATTCTCTGTTTTTTTGTTTAAATGTTAGTTTATGCTTGTTACTTGATTTTTTGGTTATATAACCAAAGCGAATTCAGTCTTCATTAGTTTATGGTTCAAATGTAATGGTTTATAGAAAAAAAAGTTGCACGAAAACTCTTTGGTTACATTTCTCACTTGAAATGTAATGTTAGTTTAAGTTCCTCACTTAATCTTTTGTTTGAATATGAGTTTATGGTTCAAATATAATGACTTTGGTTGAAACTTAATGCAAGGATGTCTTCTCAATCTTACAGTGAGTCTTCATGTGTCAAATACTTGAGGTATAAAGCCAATGGTTGCAAGTGTGGGAAGAGATGCATGATTTAGGTGTCCGAGACATGTTATTAATCCAAATCGGATATTTTACAGCTGTACCAACAATCTTGTAAGCATTAAAATGATTTTATATATGTATGTGTATTGACTATCAATTGGCAATCATGCTTATATTCATTGCATTTGACTGTTTATGTAGGGGAGCATACATGCACCATGCAACTTTTTTCAGTGGACGGTTCCTACAGATGACTAATAAAATCAGTCTAGAAATGAATTTTGTATAAAACCATATTGGGGAGCTTCATAGGTTGATAGCTGATCTCCACTCTCGTTTGATGTCACTGGAATCTACCATAAAACTGGTTGTAAAGGGGATAAAGACAATGCATGTCTTAGGCATTGCATCTATCATTGGGTTCATTTGTCTTTACATGTATAGAAAGTAAGAAGTAGAATTGAGATGTATGTATTCAAATTGGGGTATGGGTTGTTTTGAATAAATGAAACACTATAAATTGATGTTTTGTTTCAAATGATTATGAACTTGAATATGATATACATAGATGTGCACTTATGTTTTGTCATGAAGTTCCACTTAGAATCTTTTTTTTTTTTTCAAAATTGTAAATCTGAATTGGATTGAAGGGGTTCCACTCAGTATGGAAAATTGGTATTTGACTTGTTTCAAAAATGTAAATATGACATCATGTAATGATGTTGAAATTATCAAGGTATTTCAATTTTATGAATTGTTTCAGAATTGCAAATCTGAAAAAAAAAAATATTTTTTTCAAGATTGTAAATATGAAATCAATTGATGATATTGAATCATTAAGTTATTGCAATTTTTGAATTGTTTTAGAATTGCAAATTTGAAAGAATGTTTGCTCCAACCTTAAGTCATTTGATTTTTTTTTCTTCAAAATTTTAAATCTGAAATCAATTAGTGATATTGAAATCATCAAGTTATTTCAACATCTAAATCACTTGATGATTTCAACATCAAAGTTTCTTTTACTTGTTTCAACATCTAAATCACTTTTAGCATCCAATTCAATTGAGCATTTTAACATCAAGTTATTTGACTTGCACATATGTGTTCTATCAATTAGAGCCATATAAAAAGATAATTCTAATTGCTTTAGATGACTGCAAATCAAATGTATCATTAATGACAATGGAATTGCCGATTTGGATGGATACATGTCGACCAAAATAAGAACTTTTTATTTGCTATCATAGAGTATTTAGCTTGTATCTCATAAAAAGAAAAAACATGTATTAACATCAGTGTATGGGTGACCAAAATCATTTTCCTGACTTCATATCAATTTTGTATCACCAATCCAACACTCAGAAAAAAATTCTCATAAAAAAAAAAACCTGAATTTACATTAATGTGTGGGTGACCAAAATCACCTTCCTAGGTTCAAATCAGTTTTGTGTCAACAGCCCAACACTCAAAAAGAAAAAAAAAACTATATCCTAGCAAAGAACTTGTTTGACTATATCCTGTACCCAACCCAACCTTAACTATACCTCTTCAAGAAAATAAAACCTTGTATCTACTTGTATCTCCAATTGTCCAAAAAAACTTGTAACATGTGTCTACACAACAAGCAATAAAGACCAACTCCTTCAAAATAACCTCTATCAAACTCCATCAGCTCCTACATGAACCAATAAGCATCAGATGTTAAAAAGTATGTTTGAAGTATTAATCAAATGAGCTTATAAGAACTGAAGTTCTATAAAGAATTAAATGGTAGAAATCTTCCTCAACTTGCTTGCTCTAATATTGCAATAATATTTTGCATATAACCATCACAAAATTATAAGAACTAAAGTTATAATAAAGGTATTAGGTGCCATAAAGCATGAAGTTGATATTTCCAATAGTGCTTAAGTTTCCATATTAGAATGGAGAAAGGTTTTAGGATCTATTAGAAATGCCAAAAACTATTACAAAGTTGTATCAGTCCCTAAGCCTGGTGACCCCCATACAATGCTGTTGTTTACCCCCTTCCTTGCAAGTCCATCAACAAAGTCATGGTTTTTCTAGGTATTTATATGAGCAGTTCAAGTTAGATGCCAGACTTCTAGCTTCATTCTTTTATGCCTCAACAGCCAAGGACCTTCTGCTTCATTCTCCACCCACCCGATTACACTAGTCCTATCTTAGACCCCAGCTCCCCACCATCAAAGAATATATGTATCATAGGTTTCTCTTGGGTGGATATTAAGGGGCCCCACCATATGGCTCTTGTTGTACATGGGCTACACCATTACATACTCTTATTCCTTAACTTTTTTGATGAACATGATTAATGTTTTATCTTCTCAAAACACACAGCCAGGCACATTTTTCTCCTTACTGATAAAAAAGTAGAAGCTACTGTGGTATCATGACAAATTAAGGGATGATGAGATGATCTTTAATTCTCCAAAGGCTCTGTTAAATTTTATTTTTCTCATTAATGTCTTGTTAAGCTAATTTTTATGAGTGCTTGCTTGGAAACCAACGATTTTGAAGTGAGGGAGTTTGTTTCCCATCCTTCAAAATGCAACTCTAATATGGAATCATATTTCCTAGTTTTTTTGAGCTTGGTCTATTATAGAATGGGATTTTGCCATGGAGACTGTTAGGTTGAATTTGGGAAAAATTACACAAAACATTCCTGTAAAGTTATTCCCTTGTTTGGCAAAATGGGTTCCGCTAGCTATTCCTGCAACAATTAAGATCTGCTATGGAGTTGGGCTTATCTCCTCTCTCTCTCTCTCACTCTCTCTATCGTGTCCTCTCTCCGTCACTCTCTATGTCATCTCCTCTCTTTGTCATTGCCTATGCCACCTGCTCTCTCTATCACTTCCATCTTCTTCATGAGTTAAAGGTCTTTTACCTAAAAAATTTTGGATTCTCATATGAATACTCTGCTACCCAAAAATTTTGAGAAGCACTTTCAACTTCTATGTTTAACCCACATTAGCTCAACATTAGTTCAACACAAGCACATCAAAACCCTTATCTTATGCATATCAAAATCCCAACCCTCTACAAAATATACCTAAGTTAAACACCAAACTGCTTAACTTGTACAAGAACTCCTTTAACTGGTAAATCACAGCTCCATAATAACAAAGGGATTATGGACCTCACCAGTTAAAGTAAGTCATTTAACTTGCATAGGAACTCTTTCAACCACTAAGTTAAGGCAGACTTCATTCGTGACTTTAATCATGCCTCACCAGTGAGTTAAATCAAAACATAACTTATAGTGAGTTAAAACATCACTTCAAATGAGTTATAACAGAACTTTTGTTGAGTTACATAAGAACATCCACTAAGTGAAATTAAAATTTATATCAAGTTACAGACCTTACTAGTAAGTTAAATCATAGCTTTTAATGAGTCATTGGAACTTATCATAACCCCTAATGAGCTACATCACAACCTTTGGTGAGTGAGTTAAATCATAATCATGCTTGTTCCTAGCACATGCAAGATTATTAGCATGCCTTGTATCTCAATTCACTAATGGTGATGCTAATACCTAGGCAAAGTTTCAGCAAAAAAAGAAATAAAGTTAGTCATAAATCAAACCAGTTTGTTATAAGTTGTGGTACCTTGTATATTAATGTAATCTGATCTATTGTGTGGATGGCCCTCCTTCCATGGTAAAGCTTTCCTATATAATCAATAGAATCATGAGAACAAGTGAGATAATGTATAAGAGAGTATGGGTTCATCAATAGAATTAGTGGTTTAAGACAATAATCAAAATATGTAAATAAATAATGTACCTGAGAAAAAACAATTGTTGTAGTTCTCATTGGGGACGGTGGCAGCTGTAACACTAGCCTACTACTAGTTGCCTAAGGTGGAACTCCACCCAGTGGTGCTCTATGCCTCAAAGGCCCAACTCCAACTCCAACCCCTTGGGATAATAATCTCTCCCCCTAAGATCTCTCCCCTCCTAGTATGTAGTCTTCTCCAATGTTCAAAGAACTGGACCAGGCATAAAACTAAAGAAGGGAGAGGTTCATAGGTTAGAGGTTAAATTGGGGCCGAACCGGAGGTTGAATCATGATGATGTGGCGCACACACACACACACACACACATATATATATATATAGATAGATAGATAGATAGATAGATATATTACAGGACATATAAATACTATATATAATATATTTCACAACTTTTAATATACTAAAATATGGTGTATGAATGGCAAGTTCCTTAACTTTTAAAGCAAATAAGTAGGGTTCAATCTCTTAATTTATATTTTCTTTAAAATACATGCATAATAAAGTAATATGTACAATAAATAGTCATTAATTAATACAAGTTAAGAGGTGGACTAATGGTAATTAAGCAATATATGAAAATAAGAGGTCATGGGTTTAAACCCTATTAAACACATTTTAAAACTTCACTTGGTTAATGACCTAGGCAGTTTCATGAAACTAGAACCATCTTACTGGTTTTTCAATTAAATTGGCTGGTCATCCGGTTTTCACTAGTTTTTTTAGCAATAGAGTTTATTGGGGTAAGACCAAACTAGCTAAGGTCTCAAGTTATAGTTCAACCGATTCAACTGGCTGGTATGGTCTGATTTTCTAAACACTAGTCTTCTTTGTGCCCTCACTTCTAAAGCTTGTGTTGTGCTCCTAGTATTAGGTCTATGTCCAGCCCACATAGGGTACATGTCATGAACCTGCCCCTTCTAGACACTTGGTGTCCACTAATCATCTTATTTGGGCCCTTCCTTCATAATTTCTTTTCTATTCCTAGTTGTAGCCTTATGGCAGGTGGGACAATGGGGATCACTTGCTCAACACAAGGCCACTAACATTTGGGATGGGCACAATGATATTGTTGTATGCCCATATGCACTTTTCAATAATGTACATAGGATCTACATAATCATATATTACACCCTTCTGCATTTGTATACATGAAATTGCATGACAACAAGGTATCCCAGTTCCTAGTCACTACCCACTGTCTACATGTACAAGTCCTTCTCTCCAAATTAAAAACTACCCTCCTATCAAAGTAAACCACCTCTAGTGTAAACATCCCAACATGCACAGAGAAACAGTTACAGGCATGCTCTTGCAAATACTCTATCCTCTTCTTGACATTTGGGCAAACAAGACTCTTCTCATTGTCAAGCATCTAATACCTCGACCTTGTCTAGACCAACTTCATTAACTATTTCCTGATTGTCTCCACCAATGTAATGATGGGTTTGCCTCTTGCATACAATATCCACTTGTTAAAAGCTTTTGAGAATTTTGTGCAGACATCATCGCTATGGGCTCTTGGTCCAAAGGCTAATCTAGACTAGGGGTTGATTCGATATGAGCCGAGTTTAGCTGAATACCTAGCTATTTGAGCTCGGCTCACCATAATAGTATTACGCTCGAGCACGTCCAAAGGCTGAAGCTTGACTGCAAGCCAAGCTTATTATAAACATATAAAAATAATTTTTTTTATTTTACATACAAAAAAATAAGAATAATAAAAATTATTTATTTTACATGTATGTATGTATGTATGTATGTATGTATACATACATATAATAAAAAATTATATATATATATATATATATATATATATATATATATACACACACACACACATATATATATATAGTTGGCTCACAAGCCGAGCTTCACTGGCTCAAATTCGGCTTGAAGATCAACATAAATCAATTTGAATCGAGCTTTTAATTCGCCAAGCTCGAATAGCTTGTGAAAGGCTCGATTCCTTTCCACTCCTAGTCTAGACCATAGAGCTGGGGGTATTTTTTTCAACCACTCAAATGCATCATTGTTCAAAGACTTAAGATTTTCCATATGCCAATCAAATTTAGTAGTGGAGAGCAAAAATTGGATGCTAACACCACCATTATCTTGCTCTTCTGAAGAGAATGACATCAAACCGCTCGCTACCAAGATCCACAAACTTAGAGAAATGATGACAAGCTACAAAAGAACCACTTAACAAATTAGTTAAAAATACAACTATTGGTTATAATTGGGTCTTACAATTGTTTTGATTACAGATCCTATAGTGTTTGGTTAATAATTGGTTTTGCATATTTACATCAAATTGGCTTGGGTCATCTACCATGACATAGACCAGACCCAATCCATTGACAACACAATTTGAAAGCATACAAAAATAAATAAAATAAACATGTGATCATATGAGTATATAGAACCCCTCAACCTCTAATTTGTTATATCACAAAAATTTATTGTCTTGATTTGATCCATTCAGTAAGTTATCAAGTTTCTATATTATTTTTTCTTGGGCCATTTATTAGAACATCCCCTATAGTTTCATGGATTTATTTAAACAATTAAACCTACCATAAAGTTTTCATTTTACTAAAACACCCCTATAGTTTGCAACCTGTTTACTTGATCAACCTTTCACCAAGAAGTGTTTGTTTTGCCATTTGAAAATAGTAACATGATTACCTAAATTATGTAGAAAATATTCAAGGGCATGGGGCCCATGATTGTTTATTGCAAAATTACTCCTAACACTTCTTCGTACAAAAAAAAAAAAAACAAAATTGACCAAATAAAGCCAAATAAAATGGTTGTTCATGTCTTATTAGGGGTAAAAATGGTATTTTTTCTTTTGATTAAATTTATTCAAATGGATGTGATGATTAAAATTGTCATTAACCACTCATTGCCAAGATCCATAAGCTTAGGGAAATAATGACAACCAGTAAGAAAATGATTAACAAATAAGTACGTCTATCCTCTATCGGCAAATTAGTTAAAAATACAACTATTGGTTATAATTGGGTCTTATCAGGTTAGACCCAATAGTTCTGACTACTAATCCTATAGTGTCCAGTTAATAATTGGTTTTGCATATTCGCTTCAAATTGGACCAGGTCTATCATGACCCAAACCAGACCCAACCCATTGACAATACCATTTGAAATCCAAAATAAAATAAACATGTGATCAAGTACGATGAGTATATACAATCCCTTAACCTCTAATTTGCTATGTTACAAAAATTTGTTGTCTTGATCTGATCCATTCAGCAGGTTATCGAGTTTCTATATTGTTTTTTATTGGGTCATTTACTATAATACCCCCTATAGTTTTATGGATTTATTTAAGCAATTAAACTTACCATAAAGTTTTCATCTTACTAAATCACCCCTATAGTTTGCAAACTATTTACTTGATCAACCTTTCACTACGAAGTGATTTGTTTTGCCATTTAGAAATGGTAACATGATCACCTAAATTGAGTAGAAAATGTTCAAGGGCATTGGGGCCATGATTGTTTTTTCCAAAATTACCCCTAACACTTATTCATACAAAAAACAAAACTAACCAAATATAACCAAATAGAATGGTTGCTCGTGTCTTATTAGGGGCAAAAATGATATTTTTTATTTTTATTTTCCTTTTGATTAAATTTATTCAAATGGACATGAGGTTCAAAATTGTCATTTTCCACTATCATCTAATGGAAGGTCAATTAAGTAAATTGATTGCAAACTATAGGGGTGTTTTAGTAAAACGTAAACCATAGGGTAGGTTTTAATAAATCCATGAAAATATAGGGGTGTTTTAGTATATAACATTTCTTATTTTTTTACATTTTTTTCATTGATTATATCATATATCAATTGTTAACCTAGATGGTTGAACCATTGGCCTCTTGTCTAAAGGGGAAACAATTTCAGCCTTCAAGCTTGGTTTTAAAACATTGATTGTCCATCCTCTACCTCTTTTTATATTAGTGGTGGCATGCACCTCTATGATATCATTACTATTTCTGCTTGAAACATTTTTGGTTGACCAATACAAATTGGTAGGGGTGAGCATTCAGTTTATCTAGTTAAAAACTGAACCGAATAAACTACAATTTTAAAAATCGAAATTAAAAATTAAAAACCAAAACCGGAATTTTTGGTTTGGTTTTTTATTATTTTGGTTAAAACTGAATTTCATTATATATACTATATATAATAAACTAATATATATAGCATATTATATATTATATATTATATAATGAATGTTGGTTAATTTAACTTTTCTAGTTAACTGGTCGACTTTATAATTATGAAAATCGAAACCAAAAACCGAAATTTCCAAAAATTGAGTTAACCAAACCGAAAAAACTGAAACCAAAATTTCCGGTTCGGTTTTTCTGTTTTAACTGAATAACGCTCACTCCTACAAATTGGTGATATAAGTGTTGTTACCTCACATATGAGAGTAGCTTTAGTGAGAGTTATTAGTATTTTAGTTGTTTCTACTTGAAAGGCCAATTTGACATTTCTACAAACAACCTCATACACATGGATATTAAGGCATGAAATAGGATGGCTAAGCTGAAGATTCAGCTAAGTTGGTTCAATTGTTTTAAAGAGCTCTAGGTAAGCTACTATTTAAAGATGTTGAAACAAATAGCCCTTCAAATAACTAATTGAAGTCAATGTGGGAAGTTTCCCACACTAAGACTATATATATATATATAGTTATGAAACTTGTGAATAAACTTAAGTTTTTTCACAATTTCCCCCACACAAATAAAATAGTAGGGGTCAAGTAAAATTTGGTTTCTTAAATGGGGTCCTTTTTTAGAGGTGAATATGTAAGAAATAAAGAAAAAATATACAAGAATGACACCTATGTCTTTATCCCATGTGCATCAAGTTATAAGGTTTGAGATGTAGGGCTTTAACTCTTATGTTTATTTTGTTTTACTTTTCTTTCATTTGTTTATTTTTTCTCATTTCACATCCCTGAGGAGCTTAATCTTATCTCTCTACTTTGTCTCATCAAACCTAGAGATGGCATTTTTCCTCTTCCTTGCTAGGTATCCAACCTCCCCAACCTAATTGGTTTAGGGATGGATACTACCTTGGTGAGGATAGGGATACCCGATCAAGGACGAGGACACACATAAGGATGGGGAGTGAAGTCTCCACCCTACCCGACCCACCTTTCTCCCTAAAAGGGACCAAGGTTGAATTTGGGGAATGTGGTTCCCACTTCAAACCCATCCTATTATGACTAAGATGGTGTTTGGTTTTGTGGCCATTTATTTGAAAATTGGTGCCAACTCATTACCATATAGGCATTTATTCCAAAGTGCTATTTGGTAAGACTATTTATTAAATAAACATTTTCTTGGTTTGTGTGAGAGCCAAATATTGGGGGAAACACCATTTTTAATATGTTTGGTTCCATGGGCATTTATTGATGCAGTGTTTATCAAATTGTTGGAATTGTGTCTTATTTTTCAACCGCTGGAATATTTTTAATCTAATGATTGGTGTGGTCACTCTTTAGGTTAAATAGGGTTTTACATATAAAAGCTTTCTTTTGAATGTAGGGTTAGGTTCTTTTAGAGAGAATGTTACATTTTTCTTGTTGGAGAAGAAAAAAGAGAGGTAGAGAGAAAGAGAGTGCTCTTAGTGTAAGAGTGGAGTTTTTCTCTTGTGTTTTTTTCTTCGGGTTGAAAGAGGAAAGGAAGAACAAGTGTACAAGGGTTGTGGGTTGTTTTGGGTTGCAAACCACAAGGTACTTGGACTATTTCTCATTCTCTTTTATAATGAAGAATAGTTTTTGTCACTCCTGTGAACATAGGTGGTAAGGCCAAACTATGTAAATCCTATGTTCTTGGTGGTGCTTGTTTTTATTTGTTTATACTTAGATTTCGTTATTTTTGTTGCTATTGGATTATTCTTGGTTACTACTTTTCAAATACTTTGTCATTTTATTCTATGGGTGATTGTTGTGAGGCCCTAACAAAGTAGCATCGAAGCCAAAGTTTTGGCTAGGCACAAGTATTGACAGATGCATATGGTGACTCCCATGGATTTGCCAGCTTTCTCAGGGTTGAGTAGTTGGCAAGAGTGGTTGATATCCCATGATAATTCCATCCATGGGAATGGTGCTCCCATAGTTGGCTCCCCTATGGTCATAAGCAAAGGGCTCTTGGTTGGTGCATATCAAGTTTGGCAATATGACAATGGCTACCATTCGAAAGGGGAGTATGGAATTCCCAATGTGGAAGAAACACATATGTAAGGGGGATATTGTTGGGATTCATGTATGAGTAGTTGAAAAGAATCCAACATTGGAAAGTAGGGTTGTTCATGGGTCGGGTTGGGTCGGTTTACTACTATTTTTCCAATCGGCCCGACCTGGTCGGGTTGCTTGAAAATGAAACCAAAACTGACCCTGTGTTAGGCAAAAGCGACCTAGTCGATTTGAGTCGGTTTGGGTTGGTTTGGATCAGTTTGAGTGCTTGAGTTGAGGGGCTAAGGGAGTAAGGGCGGACCAAGTTAGAAGTTACCAAGAAAAGAGAAAGTCAAATTGTGTTAGAAAAAGAAGACTGAAATTTGGAATTTTTAAGAAGGCTTCTAATCTAAGTAAAAAAGACACCTAATTGTAATTACCAATTTGGTGTAAAGGACCTTAGAAAATATGATCATTTTTTTAATCCTTCCAAAAAATGCAAGAAGCTATTAATGGCATTCCTTGTCTTGCAATGCTTGCCATTAATGGCATTCCTAAAAAGAAGACTAGAAAGTAGAAACTATAAGTAAGTAGAAAGTAGAAACTAAGTTAGGTACTAACTACTAAGTACTAACTAGGAACTAAGTCGGTTTGGGTCGGTTTGGTTTCAGTTTTCATGTGTGGAAACTGAAAATGAACTAACCCATCGGTTTATGCTTTTTAGTAACCCGAAACCGACCGATGCTAAAGAAAACCTGGCCAACTCGGGTTGGGTCGGACCGGGTTGATCGGTTTGGTTGATTTGGGTCTTCTTATGAACAGCCCTATTGGAAAGGAATGAGAGGTGCAAATGACTTTTATACAAGAGGGTCCCTTAACCCAATAGCTTAAGCTTTTGGATTGTATGTGGTGCCCCTCTCTTGTGTGTAAGTCCTACATGCATATACGTGTATGAKACTCTAGTTTTGACAACTCCTCTCAATTCATAACAGTGGTATCAAAGATCCCAGGTTGGTGTTTACAAGGTGTTTGTGAAATTGMTTAAGAGATAATGGTAACAAAAGGTACAAGCTCTTAGTTCCATATTAAGAGGTTTGATGGCAAAGGAGGGTAAATGATATCTTAGTTCAACAAGGCTTGGCTAGAGTGTTGAAGGGAAAGGATGGGAAGACAAAAAGACATGAAGGATGTTGATTGGAAGGACATCGAGTCAAGGTGTATTACTATGATTTGATTACTACTCGATAATAACATTATGGAGGAAGATTCTGTACCAAAGTTGTGGAATAAGTTGAAGAAACTATATTTGGGAAAAAGCTTAACTACAAAGTTATATCTGAAGTGGTAGTTGTACAAGATAAAGATGGTAGAAGGTGGGAATCTCTTGGAACACCTAAATGTGTTCAACAGTATCTTAGATCAATTAGGGAAAGCTGACGTCAAAGTGGAGGAAGAAAAAAGACACCTAATTGTAATTACCAATTTGGTGTAAAGGACCTTAGAAAATATGATCATTTCTTTAATCCTTCCAAAAAATGCAAGAAGCTATTAATGGCATTCCTTGTCTTGCAATGCTTGCCATTAATGGCATTCCTAAAAAGAATACTAGAAAGTAGAAACTATAAGTAAGTAGAAAGTATAAACTAAGTTAGGTACTAACTACTAAGTACTAACTAGGAACTAAGTCGGTTTGGGTCGGTTCGGTTTCAGTTTTCATGTGTGGAAACCGAAAATGAACTAACCCATCGGTTTATGCTTTTTAGTAACCCGAAACCGACCGTTGCTAAAGAAAACCTGGCCAACTCGGGTTGGGTCGGACCGGGTTGATCGGTTTGGTTGATTTGGGTCTTCTTATGAACAGCCCTATTGGAAAGGA
>NW_010729231.1:186474-197375 GCF_000365185.1 Nelumbo nucifera | reverse complement strand
AGCAAGAGGATAAAATATGTCTTATCCACTTAAGAGTCCAGATCTAAATATCAGATTGGGATCAAGAAACTCTTTCCTAATTGGATTAGAAAGCTAATCCAAAGAAGGTTATAAATAAGGGGGCGAATTCCTTAGTTTACACATTCAACATTCTGTAGTTTTCTCCCCCAGCTCTTGTCGCCCCTACCCAGTTCGATTTCCACTCTTGGAATTGATCAAGATTAGATCTTGATATTGTTTCTTGCTAAAAGAAATAATCTAAAGTCATGCTCACAACCCCTTGCGTGACTCTTGCTGAAGAATTAGGGTTCTTGTTGAAGAACCTCCATGCTGATCCTGCCTTAACACAAACTGTGTCATTTTCAATGGAGGCGGGTTTTGGTGACCTCTTTGGGCGCGAACACATACGTTGGGAGTTACTTATATTCCGTATCAGGTATATCCCTCTCCTTCTTTTGGTTTCAAATCTAGTTCGGTTTGTTTCAAGAACGAACCTTGAAAAATGTAATTTTTATAAATTAGGGAATACGATTCCAGGATGGGAAAAAAATTTTGAAATTTCGCCCAACCACCCTGCATGGTTCGACCATCCATATGATGAATCTTCCATCCCTTCAAGCAATAGCCACATAAGCCTTTAATAACATAATGGGAGTTTTTATAATTTGAAATGTAGAGTCGATTGTTAGAGTTTTGTTGGTTTCTAGACCAACTTGCAACCTAATTGTACAATTGACTTTGATTATAATTTTCCCTTTAAATTATATATTTTATTTACATTATATAAAATATTTTTTACTTATCTCACTTAATTTTTGTTTGTCTATGATATAATTTGACTCAATACACTAATACACCATCTAAAAAGAAAAATAGTTTGATTTCTAGGTTGAGATTAAATTTTGTATTACATTTTCATCATTGATAAAATTATTTCTTATGTATAAAACTTATTTTTGTTCAATATAATGAATGCATAATATTAGAGATGTACCCAATATTTTATTTTTTTATAAATATATAGCATTAGATATGTACCCAAATTTTCTTTATCTTTTTTTTTATTTTTGTGATTATTTGTATTTTCTATTATTAAAAATTTTATTATTTGATTATGACATTATTTCATTTCTAAGTATATTTTAAATTTGGCATTCCATTTTCATCGTTAATAAAAATACTTCTTACATTTCATAGTTATTTATTTTAATTATTTATTATTTATTAATCCATTTGACCATAAATGGTCGAATTGCTTGCCCACCACCGAGAGGGAAGAAAATGGTTTTATTTTTAAATTAATTTTTTTAATATTTATTTTTATACTATTAAAATTAATATTATGGATTTAATTACAAGGATTTAATGATGAGAAAAATATATCTTAAATATAGGATTTAATGAGGAGAATAGGAAAATATTTTTATTTCTAATTAGTTTTAAATTTTATATTCCATTTTCATCATTAGTAACAACATTTTTTTATTTATCATACTTATTATTGTTTAATATGTATTTAAAAATGTTCCCAATTTTTTTTCTAATTTCTATTTTTTTCATTTTATCTATTTTTGAATTATATTATTTAATCATGGCAACATAGATTGACCCATTTGACCCAAAATGATTTAATTTCTTACCATCACTTAGATGAAAACACTATTTTTGCTAGGTAGACTTTAAAAGTATAAGCATTTATGTTATTGGAATTATTAATTTATTTAGTATGAATTTAATTAATAGAACTTAATGATGAGAAGAAACAAAAATGACTTTAATATATGATTTAACGAATATAATTGCAAGTTAATAACTTAAATGTTGGATTTAATGAGGGAGAATTGAATGCATTGAATATCTTAAAATTACCTCTTTTCAATTCATTTAATATCAAGAACTGATTACCCTATTTGCCCTCATTTTTTATCAATAAATTTAAATATAAAGGGGTAAATTTTGTCCTTAAAAAATTCCAGAAATATTCTTGAGGCCATTCGTGCTTTTTAAAGTTGTATATATATTGGATTATTCTTGGTTGATATTTTTCAAACATTTTGTAGTTTTATTTTGTGGTGATTGTTGTGAAGCCCAACATAGATAAATGTTTATTTAAAAATACTACTTTAAACAATTATTGATTTTGTTGTTTGATTGGGCGTTTCAAGTAACACACCATAAAGTTACTTTCCACCTCAGCTTAAAGTGCACCACATTTCGTTTCAATAAATGCCCAATGGTTGGGGGAAACAAGAATTTGAAGTTTCCCTCGATGCCTCATGAACATAGATCAAAGAATTTCTGTTTTTCAGTCTTTATTTGATAACCATTGAAACCAAATAGTGGGTTTCATACACAATAAACATCAATTCCTATGTGGCACTGCTGTGGTGGCGTTTTTCCAATAATTGCCCATAGAACCAAACGTAACCTTAATGTTTCCCCTTACACCCAACCGATTATTTACTGTTTAGTTTATGTGGCGCTTAATGGCATCAAACCTAGCTATCAAACAACACCAAATAAATATTTATCAATCACTTTTTCATTTTTCAAGATAAATCCAATATAAAATGTTTATTAAATAAATGACCATAATACCAAACAATTTGTGAATTGATGGTAATGATAATTCTTGACCCTATTGATCAAAGTTCATGGATCAGCCACTGTGTCTACATGGAACCCACCTTAGAAAATGAGAAGTCACGACACTTCAGCCCTCTAGAAGGGTAGTTAAAGTAATACTTGTTTCAACTATAAACAACTTGAAATAAAATTTGTATGCCACTTTGTATTGATCAACCAAAAATAGTTCAGATAGAACCAACAATGATACCAAATACTTTAATCTACATTTCCACGTGGCATTCATTGTGGGCTTGAGGTTGAAGTAGCAAACAATTCATAAATAAAAAAATTGATAGTAGTTCAATGCATTTTTTTTTGTGGGAACAATTCAATGCATTTGTGCATTATTCTCTTTTTTTTTTATTTTGTCAAACGAGATTAGTATTCAAAAGTGAAAGATACAGAGCCATTGCAAGGAGTAAACCTGTTCAACCACAAAGCCACCCAAAGGGGAATGGCTTCTGAGAATAGGCCTGATTCCCTTAACCCTCTTCGAGCTAGTTTATGGGCTAGCCCTTTTGCATCCCTTTTAACAAAAGAAAAAAAAAACATTCACCCCTTCACATAAAGCTAATAAGTCTTTTCAAAGATAATAAGCATCCTTCACTACTAATGAATTATTTGATTGAAGAGCCTAAATTAGAGTTAGATTGTCACTTTCCAAAATGAAGTCTCCACCAAAAAGTTGCTTTTCTACTTGGATTCCCTTAATGTAAGGCTATTGTTTCCGCTTGAAGAGGGGAAGAGCTGGAGCATAAGCCATAGGACATAGCTTGGCTAAGTCCTAAATGGTTCCTTATCACTACTCCAAAAGTTGCTTTGTCTAAAGCTTCAAAGCTTCCATCAACATTTATCTTCAAAAAAATTTCTTGGGGGCTTACCAAAAAATTTGAGAATTTGTAGAGTCATGATCTTGTGAAGTACCTAGCCATTTAGGTTGCAAAATCATCATCCTCCCCCTCCAGGCCCTATTTAACATTAATAAAGCTGATTTAGGATTCGGATCTATCTTTTCATACAAACATGTTCTTGCTTTTCCAAATGTTCCAAAACAACAAAGATGAAAAAATTAACAAATCTTCTTTTTTGGTCAAATCCACTAAACATTTGTCTCTCCAATTACATAGGCATTCTATGAATATTGGGAAGCATGAAGCTTGATCAGTATCATAGCTAAACACATACCCAAACCATACTAGTTTTGCATGATTACAATAAAATAGAGCGTACATTATAGATTCTGATTCATTTCCACACATAGGATATATAGGAGAATCCAAGAGACCTTTCTTGACCAAGTTTTCTTGTACAGCTATAGCATCGCAACAGCATCTCCACAAGAAATGGGAGATTTTGGTGTCTATTTTTTAGCTTCCAAATTTGTTTCTAGACTCTAGAGAAATGTTGATTATGGATGAGTTGGCTAGGGAGGTGTTCATGAGGGTCTTGGATTCTGATTTTTTTTTTTTTTTTTTTGCAAAAAAGAAAGTAAGCAGATTTTACAGTGAACTTTCCCGAGGCATTCCCTTTTCCATACAAGTTTATCTTCCCAATGACCATTTTGCTAGATTTATTTTAGTTATTTCTAGACTCATTAAAATTGTTCCTTATAACTTCAAAGTCCAATCTTCTTGTATCTTGATTAATTAGATCACTAACCCAAATAGGACTATCTCTCCATATTTTAACTTTTTTGTCTGAGTTGATTTCCCAGAAGGCACCTTGTTTTAAAATCTCCCTACCAGCCAAGAGACTCTACCACCTCTAGGACCCTTTGCTCTACAATCTGTCATTTAGAAAATCCTTACCTCTTAGATATTTTGCTCTTATAATTCTTATCCATAGGTTGTTTTCTTCAGTTCAAAGCCTCTAGGTTTGCTTAGCTAGTAAAGCTAGGTTAAAAGAATAAGGATCCCTAAACCCCAAACCACCATTGTTTTTATTCTTTCTTATAATTTTCTAATTGTTCCAATGTACTTTCTTGTGATTATTTTGATTGCCCCACCAGAATTTTCTTTGTGCTTTGGCCATTTCATCACTAATAGTCTTGGGCAAGAGGGAACATGACATTGAGTAGGCTGAGATGGCGGTTACAACTAACTTTAAGAGAACCTATTTCCCTCATTGTGATAGAAGCAATTCATGCCACCTTGAGGTTTTTACTTCTATTCTTTCTAACAAGTGATGGAAGAGGTCTTTTTTTTATTTGCCTATAGTCGTGGGCAATCCAAGATAGGTAGTTGGTTTCTCTACCTTTTTAATACCTAGGCTTTTTGCCAGCATTTTTTGTAGTCATGGGTGCAGATTTTTACTGGAAAAAAAGGTTTAGATTTAGAAGGGTTTACCTGTTGGCCAGAAGCTTTTTCATAAAGCTTGATTGCTTCTAAGAGAGTTTGACTTTTAGCTAGGATAGCTCTAGTAAAGAAGTAACTGTCATTTGTAAAAAAAAAAAAAAAAACATGAGATATCACAAGTGATTCCTTGTTCATTTGAATTCGTGAGAGTTTTTTCTGCAAAACAAGACTGTGGAGGTGAGCTGATAGAGCTTCAAAGTAGAAGAGAAATAAGGGGAAAGAGGATCCCCTTGTCTAATTCCTCTTTTAGGTTTAAGAACCTTTCTTGGATAGCCATTTATGAGAATTTGATAGGATATAGATGTTAAACATTCCATTATCCACCTTATTCATTTGTTCCCAAACCCCATCTTACCCATGACCACCTTTAGGAATTTCCTCTCCACTCTATCATAAACTTACTCATGTTTAGCTTCAAAGCCATCTGGCATTTTTTTTCCTTTTGTTTTTTCCATGAAAATCAATCACTTCATGAGCAACCAAAATGTTATCTTGAATTAACCTTCCTGGAGTAAAGGCATTTTGGTTCTCACTAATCAGCTTGTGGAGCAAAGGTTTACCCTGTTCATTAAGACCTTAGCTATTATTTTGTATATGGTGTTACACAAGCTAATGGATTTGTAGTAGGAAGCATTAGTGGGATTTTTTACCTTTGGTATTAGGGCAATATAGGTCTTGTTAAAGTTAGATAGAAGTTGGTTGTGATTAGAGAAATTGATTACAACTCTAGTAACATCCTGACCTACAACATCCCAAAGTTTTTGGTAAAAGGAGTTTTATATACCATCAAGTCCTAGGGATTTTAGGGGGGGGGGGCATTTGGAAAAGAGCCATTTTGATTTCTTCTTCTTCAATATCTCTCTCAGTCTAGTTATTTTTCTCTACAGAAATTTTCCCATCCAAACTGTTGAGAATATTTCCCCAATCCCTTGGATTTGAAGTTTTGAAAATATCTTCAAAATGTTGACGACTTCTTTAATTTGCTTATAATTTTCTACCCAGATTCCTGGCCCCTTTTCTAATTTTAGGATTATGTTTTTGCTCCTCTTCATAGTCATGGCATGGAAAAATTTAGTATTTTTGTCTTTACGTTGAAGCCAACTTACTCTAGACTTCTGAGCCTAGAATTGATCTTCTCTTTTTAACCAAATTCCTAGATTTGAATCAATGCTTTTTATTATGTTTATGTCCAAATTAGGCTTTCTTCTCAGCTTGGCCTCCGAATATTTCTTAAGGATTTTCACATTCCTATGCACATTCCCAAATGTTTCTTTATTCCAAAGTTTTAGACACTTTTTGAGGTTTCCAATTTTTTGATTTAATTGTTGTTGAACAGAGCCAAGTTGATTTTTTCCCAGGACTCTTTCAAGGCTTCCTCAAAGGTGTTATGGGAGAATCACATCTCTTTCATCTAAAAAGGCCTTTTCTTCCAATTGGATCTTTTTTCATTACTTACAAGGACAAGGAGATGGTCAGAGCCTAAGGAGATTAAGATTTTCACATGTGCTTCTTCATAGAGATTTTTCCACTACTGGTTACTAAGGGCTTTGATTAGTTTTGCTTGTATATTCCCCTCCCCTTCTCTTTTGTTTAACTAGGTAAAGTTCAAGCCATGACTTTGTAGCTCTTGAATACCACAGCCATTTAGGTGTTTTCTATTCCTGGATAAGTAAGATAGACTACATTTCCTTCCCCCTCTTTTTCATCCTGATTAAAAATTAAATTTAAATCTTCACAACACAACCATGGCCCCTTCACTAGCCTTGCTAAATGTTTCCATTTTTGGAGGAGGATCTTTCTTTTTTCTTTTTTGGCTCCCTATAAATGAAAGAGCAATGCCAATGTTGCCCTCCCATATCTTTAACCTTGACATGGACTATATTTTGGTTAGCACATAGAGTACCTTCTCTACAATTCCTTCTTTCCAAAACAAAGCTAAGCCTCCTTTCAACCCCTTGCATCACATCCCCAACAATTCTAGAGTTTTAAAAACTTCTATTTTTTCCTTACATTTAGGAGGGAGTTTTTGGTTTCCATTAAAAAAATGATGTCTAGATTTGATTTTTTTTAGTCTCTTTCAAAGCTCAAATTGTTAGGGTAGACTCAATTCCCTAACAATTCCAGCTTAGGATTTTCATTTCTCCCCTAGGGCCTGTTCCGGGATAGGTCCTTAAACCTACTCATTTGTTTCTATCTCTTTGTAATTGCCAAAAGTAGAGGTTCTTAGTGAATTCCTAAACATGGATTTTTCTCACCAACCTCATCCCATCAACCTACTTTTTCATTTTGACTGAGAGCTATAGCATGCTCTTGGGGGTTTTTGCCAACTATTACAATAAAGGGAGGTGTTTGGTGGTTTAAGAATTGAATGGCATAGCTTTTGGAAACCCTTTTGTACTGGACTAAAATATTTTGTGCTTTTTTGGATTTTCCTCATATTGATTTCGCTTAATCTGTTCACCCGAGTCTAGTTTTTTAACGTCATTTTTTTCCAATTACATTTTTTCCTTTCTATTTTCTACACCTTTTCTTTTGATAAACATTCATGAACTGAAATAGAATTATAAAGAAATAGAGATCTAGCATGATGACAAACAAATATGAAAGGAAGCGTTAGGTTTAGGAGTAACTTATCCTGTTGAGTCGAGCCATTTAAATCCCCCGAATTCAGGTTCAGATTGGTTTCCATGTTGTTTGTATCTAGATTCATACTATCCATGCTAGAATTAGATTTAGATCCATCTTCCATATGTTCAAAATTAATTTCTAGTTCCTTTGAGTTTTGACCCAAAATGGCTTCCATGTTTATTGGTTCCTGAACATCTGCAAAGATTAGAATTGGAGTCATGTTTTGGCTATGGATACTGGGGAAAACTTGACTTGAGATTGGGTCCAGGTCTGCTTCCTCTATCCTTACCCACTTTTCCTTGCGACCACTGAGATCTTTGACCCTTGAATATTTTGACAAGATTTCCCTTATTACAATATTTGAAGCATTCCTTTTCTTTTCCAAGAGGAATTCAAAGGCCATGTCATCTATACTGTCATTCAACATGATATTTTTTTCCTTTTTTTGAACAAAGAACATCCTTCGCCGAGCTTAGGTTGTGTTTGGAAGCTGTGTAAAATCCGGTTTGATGTAATTTTACACTCTAGTTCAGTTTTACAGCCGTTTGGTTGGAGTGTAAAATACAAATGAATATCGATGTAAACAAGCTTTTCGATAGATTTTTACATCGAGAATCGATGTAAAAAATACATTGAAAAAATTGATGTAAAAACATCTTCTTGTCTCTCCATCGATGTAAAGGTAGTTCTCCTAGTAATATTTCTCTTCCTCGGTGCCACTGCTTCTTCGGTGAGAGTGATTCTCTCTCTCTCTCTCTTTCTCTCTCTCTTTCTCCAAGAACAACTATTGTGGCAGCCACCATGACCTCAAACATCCAATTGTAGTTACAATCACGACTTTAATCGGTCGATGGTCACTACGATGCGACATCCAGGATTACGAGATGGAATTAGTCGGTTGGCGGTGAAAACCCAGACATGTCTTGGATAAGAGAGAAGCTTCTACAACTACATGGCTTGGAGTAGCGACAAAGAAGCTCTAGTTTTCGATCCCAAAACTGGAGTCTCAGTCTATAAGCCTAAATTATATGAAGCTCTTGTAACACATGCAACATAGTTCGATCCCAATTTGATTTTGTGTGGGTTTTCTTGTTACCAAATTTCGTCTAGAAATCCTACAAAGCTCTTGTTCTTTCCCATGTTTTCCCTTTTAATTTCTTGCAAATATTTAACACCGATTCATCATTCATCTATTGATTCATTGTAGAAAAATAGGGGTTCTTGTTCTATGATGAAAACGAAAGCATTTATCTCAGTTGCAGCTTTTTAGACTTTTGAAGATCATGCTCAATGTTGGACATGGAAAAAAGAGGAGAGAGACTAAGCAATCAAAGGCTTAAGCGACGCTACCTTTTACATTTCCAAACACACAAGAGTGTAAAAGGAGTATAAAGCCGGTTTGCTTTTTACACTCCGCACACAAACACAACATTAATGGTTGTTCACTTTGTCTTTGTAGATTTGCCATCTCAGCAAATCTGTGATCTCCTACTTGATTTGATTGAAAGGCCTCACTGGGCTTCTTGCATGTTGTCCTCATTAGTCACTTCATTCCCATCTATAGTCACTCTTAGACCTCTTCATGGGCCGGGTAGCTCGACGGCCCGACTCGTTATTTTTCGGATTTGGACAAAACTTCAGGCCCGTAGGGTCAGGCTTGGGCTTTAAATACTAGGCCCAGTCATTTTTCAGGTTTGGCTCGGGCTTTCTCAAATAAACCTAACCCAGGCCCAAGCTCGGCCCGATACTATTACATATAATAAAAAAACATTTATGTTATATATAATATATAACATATATTTATTTCTTAAATTATTAATAAATATTATTTTACTATTAGAAAATACAAATTAATTTATTAATAAATTAATATAATATTAATTTAGACATTTTTTATACAGGTCGAACTTCGGGCTTTATATAAGGGCCTGATGGTCGGGCCAGGCTTAGGCTCGGGCCTTCTGTTGATAAAGAGGCAAAGCCCAGCCCGGCCCATGAACAGGTCTCACTCCCAACTGAAGCTTGCCGGTATTGTCCCCTTCCTCCACCGGTAGTTGCCGGTGATCATTTTTCACCCGAGATAGGACCACATGCAGAGTGTTCCTATCAATCCGGGCCATGTTTGGATTTACCGCTTGAGATTGGATATCTTGGAACAACTTTCTCTTAACTTGTAGATTTGCTTACCGTGTGTAGTCGCCGGTCTGTAGTTCTTTCCGGTAACGCCTTCCTGAAATCCCGATCCTGCTCTTCATCATTTTGATCAAAGGGCTTATCAGGCCTAGCCGTCTGACTGTGAGTTTCTTCTTTGGTCGTTTTGTTAATGACTTTGAAGGCATTTCTTTTCTTGGATCCATTGAATGGTTCACCATTCTCTTAGTTAGTTGGTAAAAAAATTGTACATCCGAAATCCACGATGGCCCAGATAACCACACCGATTATAGAAGACTGGTAGCTTCTCATATTGGAATGAATACCAAACTTCTGTGCCATCTTCTTCACTGTGAATTGCCCAAGACTAAAGGGTTTCTGACATCTAATAATACTCTGATTCTATAGGCTCTTTCCCAAATCGGTTCTTCCTCCTCCTTCTAATAATCTTCTTCCTCCTTTGCCTTTGGTATTGGTATTCCTACCCCACTTACCATTTTAGCTCCCCACGCCCAGAATCTTTTCTCCATAGGGGCATCAAGTATTCTTCTTCCTCCTTTGCTCCCCACGCCCTTTTTACAGACTTCCTCTAGCTTACGACGACGCTCTCTAATCTGTTCATCTTCTTCTTGTTTGCTTTGCAGGTCCTCCATTGCGCCTTCGACGATTCTTCTGAGAACGGGATTGATTTACACTTGCAGAGAATAGGCTCTACCGAGCACTTCGCTTTGACGCACTGTAAGTAGAGCGTGCATCACTCTCTTGACCTGACGAATTTTGGCCCAAATAATATCATGTGATGTGGCTAGTTTATCAGAATCTCAAAACCGGGATCGAAACATTAGTTACATTACACTGGGCTGGGGTGCCTAAGACTGGGTTGGGGTAAAAAAAATAGGCCCAACGGCCCAACCAAAGCATCGTATATACGATTAGCTGCTTGAATTTGCCACGTCATCCTCCAAGTGCCAAATATACGGTCTGTCTACTTGTCTAGAACTCTCTCTCTCTCAAAAGAGCGGTCCCTTTCCCCCTCATATTCTCTCATACCCTATATTTCCCTCCTCGGAACCTCGCTTTTTTGGTCGAGATTTCGGCGAACACTTTAGATTTTCCGACCGATTCATCCCGGCTTCAGGG
>NW_010729231.1:103653-186254 GCF_000365185.1 Nelumbo nucifera | reverse complement strand
CCTCGGAACCTCGCTTTTTTGGTCGAGATTTCGGCGAACACTTTAGATTTTCCGACCGATTCATCCCGGCTTCAGGGTTTGTCAATTCTCTGCCGYGACCTCGAATCTTTCCGATCGTCCGCAACCCCTGCCAAAATAACTCTACTCTCCTGACTGATCCCGCCATCTGAACTGGTATGCAAACTGCCACTCCACTTCGCCTCCTTGTTTTGAGTGTTTTGTTATTAATGGATGATTGTAGATCTCATGACGGAGCATCTTAGCCAGCTTCTCTTAAGTTCTGTGATTTGTTGATTCGAACTGATCGCTTGAATTGCTTTACCCGGTTTGAATTCGATTGGTCGTTTACATTTTCAGATTGCTTAACCTACTTTTTTTTTTTTTATATGGTTCTGTTTGGATTATTCCTTTTCTAGGTTTTGATCCGTTCCATTTTTTAATATGCATTTTTTTATTACTCTTTTTTTTTTATATATTTTTATTCATAGTGTTCGGGGCGGTGGAGCTAAATATCCTAAATTCATAATGTTTTAAAATTTATCTTTTGGATTTTTGGCGTATATTTAATTTTGTTATTCTGTTTTTAGATTTGGAGGCTAAACGGAGGTTCTAAATTCTAATCTGTTACCCGTTCTTAGCTGCATTTGTAGTACACATCTTTGTACCGTACGGGTTAATTGATTTGGGCTGCATTCACTTAATTTTGGTGAATCTACAGTCTGTAAAGAGTGTAGTCCAGGGATATTTATATTGACAATAGGAAGTTAACATTCTTGTTTATTAAGTTTACACTCATGTCCGTGTTGTTTTTGTTTGGTTTCGTGAAAAATGTTATAGCATTTTATCTTCCCGTCGAATTTCTACACTCACATATAACTCCCTTAATATTTTTCTCTTTGTTGTTAATTTTATTAAGGCTAAAGAATTTCCTTTGGAGCCATATGCTTGTGCCGTTCATGCTTGATTGTTTGGGAAAATAGAGGGGCCAATGCTTTGAATGGCTGCCCCCTTTTTTCTTTTTAATTGGAGATCACCTGATTTCGTTTCTAACAATAAAGTAAGGGATTATTCTTATTGGTATTAGTCATTTATGATATTTCATATGGTACACCACATAATAACTTTGATTGTTTTCATAAATAGAAATAATGAAAAACTGTTTGTTGCAGACCACACTTTCACCTAACCATTTATTGGCAGCAGAAACCTCACATTCCATCATCGTTAACCAAGCCTTATCCCAACTATATGTGGTCAGCTACATGAATCCTGTTTCAGCGTTCCATTCTATTTAATGCCATATCCATTATTAAATTATTTGCACTTAAATCATTTCTTACTACCACCCATGTCCTTTTTGGTCTACCCCTAGCCCTTCTATCCCCTTCAACTTGCAACAAATCACTTCTTACAGGTGCTGTTGAAGCTACTCTCATTTTATAATCCATTGAAGCTACTCTCATTTTATAACCTATTGAAGCTACTCCTAGGTTCCTTCAAACTTGGTGAAGACCCATTGTCCCATTGTAACTATAAAATCTGTTGTCTCTCCCACAGGTGTTTTAGCATTGGTTGTTGCACTCTCATACAAATCCTTTCCTTAGGTTTTTTTTATATATATATACACCTATTCATACCTATTTGGAACCTCTTTCTCTTCCAAGACCCACTATATTATCTCTCTAGGATCTCTATCATATGCTTTTCTAGATCAATGAACACCATATGAAGATTTCTCTTTTTCCCTCTAAATTTTTCTATCAATCGCTGTAAAAGAATGATGGATTCCATGGCGATCTCCCTGGCTGACAGCAGAGGCTTCACATTCTGAAAGTAAAATAGCTGCACTAGGTTCTAATCACAGTCACATTAAGAAATTTCATTGAAAAGGGGATCCTGACATTAGGTTTCAGTGTTAATACCTAGTTCTAGGAGAATCTAGCTCATCTTGCATTTGTTTGAAGCGATAAACTGAATGAAAATCATCTAATACCATGTTAACTTCGTGATATTGTCTGGTTGAATCAGGACCTTGGCCGCTAAAATGTTTTGGTATTAGTAAAAACTGTCACATGGAAACAGGTGCAATACTCTAAGTATTTTTACTTTTATATGTTGTCAATTTCTAAGTGGTAACAAAAGCGGAAACAAGTTAAAGAGTAATGGTTGGGTTTATCTTATATTATGCTTTGTGCTTGATTGTTTTTTTTTTTCAAATTACAGACCTATTTTTAAACACATATAGACCAGGAACAACTGTTTGGCTATATAAAGATAGGTCTTGTTACGAAAACTTGCCTTAGTTGTTTATTGTCTAAGACTTTTGTATTGTATATTATTCACTATACTCAGTTCTAATCGTTTCTGTATATGGTTTACTATGGGATTATTTTAGGTCATTATCCTAAATTACAATCGTTTAGTAAAAACCTATGGTATCCTACCTGACAAAAAGATAGAACTCTTGAGTTCAACTTGATCTCTAAATGAGAGGAAATATTGTTTGTTTTTACAGTGATATTCCATGAAATCCATTTGAGGTAATAGCACCATAATGGCACTTAATGTAGTGGCTTATGAAATCTAAAATCTAATAGTCTTTCAACCTTGTATTATTTATTTTTCATCAGTGTTCTTTTATTTTCATTCTTGTGATTGAAAATTATTGATATCTCAACCCTTAAGACTAAGATGATTTTTCATGGATGATTCTGTTTGTGAAGGCAAATCATCCTGTGTTTAAGACATTGTATTGCCAATGCAGTAACTTTTACTAGTAGCACTACTCTTATAATGGTCAAAGTGGTTATTAGTTCACTTTATAACCTCCATATCCTGCATTAACTGTCATTGGAGCATTGCATTATTTCTGCACCTAGGGCTATTTCTTGTGGCTTCTGTTACCAAGGGCTTGGTTTCCAGTTAAACTAAGTTTTGATACATTGGTGATGCCAGCTAACATTGTTGGTGAAGTCTTGGGGAGTTGAACCTGGGACTTGGGATCAAACCCTGCCTTCATCATTTGTAACTACTGAACATTGACCATTATGTCTGTCCATCCAAAAGAGAGTTCTGATATGGTTTGGAACTGAAATGATGGCCAAGGTTCAGTTGAAAATGTGTGATTTTGTCTGGGAAAAAAGTTCGGGTATAAACCAGATGAAAATAGAATGTCTCCTGATTCTCCTCTTTTTCTTTTCTGTTGCACTTATTTTATACCTATTTTTATTCCACAATCTACTTTTCTTTTTCTCTCTTCCCTTCCCATTTCTTCTTTTTTTCCTTTATATTTCTCTCTCCTTTTGTCCATAGATCATTGAAAAGCATACTGAACTAAACTTATATTTTTATTTATTTTTAGATGCAGTTCTGCACACCCTTGAAAGCAGGACTAAATTGAAGAATGCTGTTAGAATTTAAATTCTTGCTACTTTGGATGAGTTCCTTTGAACTATTTCAATTTTTTGGCTAACTTATCACTGTCCTCTTAAACTTAATCATTTAGCCCTGCTCCTTGCACAAAGTGGGGAAAAGAATCTTATTGTTTTTACCTTGTCAAGAGCTTTTATTTAACTAAATAAATTCTTTGTCATTTTCAATTGAAGTTAAAAAAACTGTTGTGTCAATGAGTGCATGATAGTTTGTTTGCACATTTTTCTCACAATTTCCATTCCGTTTTTGTTTTTACACAGGGTCTGTTTTGTGAAGCAGCAATTGTTCAATTTTGTTTGGGAATTTAGATGCCAATGCCAACACCAAGGGACTACAGCACTGCAGATACAATGAGGCCTGAGCAGAAGGTTGGGAAGCCAGAGGAGGGAAGTGATTCCCTTGACAGTTTTATCAGACAAGCAATAGGAAGAGAGCCTTTTCTTTCTTTTCCAAGGGCTGGTGACAGTCCAGTCCAGTGGATTCAATTACTTCATGCTTTAGACCAGCAAGGTACTGCTAAGCTCTCTAAAGGCCCAAAGTTTAATGACAACATAGAAGGGAAGGAACGTCATCTGGGGCACTGTAATGGTGTTAGTATGTATACCTCGGAAAGTAATGGGGTAAAGGAATCTATTCACCCTATAAAAAGTAGCGGCATTGCAGTAAAGGGGACGAAGAGTGCCTCTGAAAACATGCAAACTCTCAAAATCCCTGAGGCTGTTGTTGCCTTTGCTCAGGCAGCTGCTAAGGCCAATGGTGAGCCTGAAAAATGTATGTCAAGTGTCATAATCAGGTATTTGGGTTGTAGCTAGCAATAGGTTTTGCTTGAGGTTGAAACCAAAGATGTTGATGATTCATTACCTCTCTTTCTCTATGGTAGATCTCCCAGGATGGCCCCTGCTGTCTCCTTCTAAGGTTCCGATGCAAAAATGTGATAAGTGTTCTCGGGAGTTTTGCTCACCCATCAACTATAGAAGGCACATACGTGTACATCGTCGGTCTTTGAACATTGACAAGGTTTTTTTTTTTTTTTCTGTCTGTCTTATTTCTATTACGAGACATTGATGACTTATAGTACTTCCATGCTGAATATTTATGGTTCAAGCTATATTGAATATTTATGGTCTATCCTATCTTGAAAACTTATAGTACTTCCATGTTGTTAAGCAAATTGTCTTCATCTTTCTGTTGGAGACTCCTGATGACTTTGTTCTTATTTTGTGACATTTGATATTCAGTTTTTTGATGTTTAGTTGCCATTTTGTAGGACTCTCCTAAAAATAGGGATATATTAGGAGCATTTTGGGATAAGGTAATATTTTGTCTTTTTATAATTTATACTGTTTGTTCGTAAGTAATGCACTTCCCACTAAGAGAACTGCTTGTTTATTTGTATGTTTTGCAGCTTTCTTTGGATGAGTCCAAGGAACTTGTATCCTTCAAAAATGTGACACTAGAGGTAATGGTTTTATTGGATTTAATTTATTGTCTGTTTGCTTTATTTCTTAAAGACGAAACATGTGCAAGTAGTTAAGTTTTCATTGATACACACTACACATTTTATTTTGCTTAATACATAATAAATCTTTGCTTATAAAAAAGCCATGGTATGGGATTCTTCTACATAACAGCATAGTTGTCAAGGCATTCAGACGATTCTGGGCAATAGTGGGTTGCTTAGTCACCTAGGTGATAAGAATTTCATAAAATTAAAAATCTATAATTTGCCTGGTTCCCTAGTTTGTATTACCATTCAACATGCACAATTGTATGTTAATTGAAAATATAGTAATTCTCTATTAAGAACATTACATTTCCTCTCAAAACATAGCAAATCATTGCTGATCCAAAAAACATGGAAAATCTTCATATCTAGGACCTAGTATTTCAAATATATTGATTTTTTTTCATTAACATAAAATTAGGATACAATATTACAACTGTCAACCCCCAAATTAGGGAGTTGAACACAAAGTAATCTTTTTACAACCCTGCCTAGAACAAACTCTCCCCCACAGTCCCTTGTTTGGTTAATGTATTAGCTTGTCCATTAGCTGATGCTGATCTTCTTGTCCACTTGAAGCTCGCTCCAATCTTCATACTTCTTTTTGACAATTGAATAAATTTTATTAGATACCAAAGATAAGAAGTACAAGCATCCTAAGGAGAGGCACGAGATGTGACCTCTTCAGAATATTCAGATACAGCTTTCCCTACTTACTAGAGTAAGTTACAAAGATTAGGGGTGTTCATGGTTCGGGTAACCGAACCGTGGGTCTTTTTTTTGGACCAAACCGGTAGTACTGGTTTTTGGAAAACCGGTAACCGGAACCGAACCGAAACCAATCGGTTAATTGGTTGACCAGTTCGGTTAACCGACGGTTCGGTTCGTTGGTTTTTCGGTTTTTTTAACTTTATAATATTTATTATAAAAATATATAAATATATAATAAAAAATTATAAATATATATAAAATATTATATTTTAAATAATAAATAATATATAGTATATTATAAATATATATTTATGTATATAATGCGTATTTATTAATTTATAATATATAAAATACATATAATATACATAAATATATAAAAAATATATACAAAAACATGTATACTGGTCGGTTTGGTTAACCACCAGTTTTTTAAATTGGTTAACCGAAACCGAACCGATACCTTCGGTTTTTTAAAATCACTGAACTGAAACCGAACCGATCGGTTTGGTTAACCGATTTTTCAGTTCGGTTTCGGTCGGTTTTTCGCTTTTTTTTGCTCACCCCTAACAAAGATGCCCAAAAAAGACCTTCCCTGGATACCCCTTGCTTGGCCAATGAATCAGCCACAGTGTTTGCTGACCTGCTTACCCATTTAACATACTTTCAAATATATTGGATTTTCATACTTTTTTTTTTAATCAGCAACACAGAATTTATTTATTGATTAGATTAAAAAAGCATATACAACAAGAGGTTGTGGGCAGAAGGATAAGCCTGGGAGAAGAAAACCACTAATTACAAACCAGCCCAGAATATAGATCGTCTTTGAATCCCTTGTTTAGATATCTGCTTGGATTAACATGTATTTAGAGATCTGCTTGAAGTGCCTGAGTTCATTTCATAGCTTCCATATTACTCCTTCCTCTTTCAGCCAGTTTACAACAATTTTTGAGTCCCCTTCAATAATCAGCCTGTTAATCCTTATTTCTTTGGCTTTTCAACACCATACACTGCTGTCATTAGTTCTGATCTCACTACATCACCATGCTGAATAGGACCTGAGTATATGGCTAAAATATTCCCATTCTCTTCCCTTATCACCCCACCAATGCCCGATGGTCCAGGATTTCCCATACAGCTACCATCAAAGTTTAATTTCCTCCAATGAATTTTCATACTTTCAAAAATAATATAATATAATAAGCATTTATAGAGCAATTTCATATCAAATTAGCAACTAAAGAAGGCTATAATTTTATATGATAAAATTTAAGATAGGAAATAAAGAGAAAGAATAAGCTCTGGACTTGAACATTGCTGTTTTTAAAGCTCTGGTGCCCACCAGTGTTAAGGTAAGTGCCCAGTGAGGGATAATCTAAGCGGGTGTGGATGGAGTTAGATTTCACTAGAATGCATACTATGTGCTGCAAATGAGGTGACAACAGAAGACCTTTTCATTCATTGCAAACTGACCACTTATGGGCAAATTTTATCGGAATTTTTAGAGTTTTTTTTGGGTATAGCTGTAATTTGAGCGGTTTGAGCAATAAAGGTAGTTGGGTAAATGATTTCTATGGTGGTATTTTGGGTGGTTTTGGGGTAGAGCATTTGAGAGCAAGAGCTTTACAAAAGAGTAGATGTAAAAGAAGGTTGTGGACATCTCTATACATTTATGTACTTTCTACTGTATAATGCCTTGGCGTACATAGGCATTAGTGTTTAGTAAATTTGCTATACATTATTGAAAAATGATACTTTACCCTTCCCAATTTAAAAGGATCTTGGAAATGATGATACATGATAGTAAAACCTTTTTTATAATATTAACAATTGTTTTTTAGGCTGCAAGAACACACAACCTTTTATATATATTATATCTTGAAAAGGTCAATTGTAGTGATATCAAAAAATACATACAAGCTGTCCATGTTCGAAGATGTTACTGGGTGTTTTAGGCAGTCGGTAAAGATGTTACTAGCACTGCATTTTTTTCCTTCCCACTTTCTTTCTCCATTAATTCGTATTTTCCACTATTTTTTTTGATAAATGTTTTCCACTCTATTGTTTAACGTGTTTCTAATAAGCAATACATTTTAGGAAGTTCCTGGGTCATCAATTATAAGGGCATTGACATCATTTATTTGGAAGCCGGTGTTTTCTTCACTGCCACAAGCTTATGTGAAGGCTGGTTCAGCCCTTCTGGTATTGAGACATCTATATTTTCCATCATTTTTTACTCTATTTTATTTTGCAGTTGTTACTTATTACCATGACATCATTACTCATAATTTGGTATTTTGTCTACGAGAATCTCAGAAGTATACATATTTTCTGCAGGATATTATCCAAGCTAGACCTTCAAAGTTTCCTTTATCTTCCCAGGAATTATTCAGCATCCTTGATGATGCAAGCGAAAATACCTTCTTGTGTGCTGGCACAGCTGATTCCATGCAAAAATTTGTATTTGATGGAGAAGCTGGGAAGATTGGTCTTGAGATGAAGAATCTGGTTGCTTGCACGAGTTTCCTGGTGGAACAGAAGCTGGTATTGTCTTCCCCTTCCCCTCTCAAACTATTTATCTGTATGTATAATATGTGGACACATTTTTATGTAATACAAGGTGTTCTTAATGGGTAGCTTATTCATTATCTATCAAAGAAAAAGGTAGCTTATTCATTTGTCCTCTCTATGTTCTCCTTTCAGCCATATAGAGAGATGGTGTTAATTCAGACGATGTAGTGGGTCCTCTGGATTGGCCTTGGCCCATGGGTTGATTTCTTGTATCAACTGCATGACCACTATGTATTGAGGCTTTCTCCAGATGATGATAACTGTCTAAACCTTTGAACTTTTTTATTTAAAACATGCCCATATTGCATACTTGATACTTGTACTTTTTGTCAAGTTTAATACAATACTTTACCTTTTTTCTCAAAAAAAAAAGAAAAAAAGAAAAACATGCCCATGTTGCAGAGTCATGGTTGTTTAGATATTTTCTCTATAAGCTTTTGTTTTTTGTTGGAACTTGTACTTTTAGATATCTTCTCTGTAAGTTTTTTTCTCAAAAATATAAGCTCGCTTCGCTCTCTCGCCTCCGCTTTGACAAGACCCCCCCCCCCCCTTCAACTGATGTTATGCATCTTTATTCTTCTTAATATAAAAGATTTTTATTAAAAATAAAGAAAAAATGAGATCCCCCTTCCTCTTCATCCTCTTCCTAACCCCCCTCCTCCTCCCCTTTCTGTTCGGGGAGGCTTATGCTTCTTGCGTTCTGAACTACGCCTCAAACCTCTAGGTAGTGGAACGCCTCGCGTCATGCCTCCGCATTTTAAAACATCGAATAAAGTAATCCATAAGATTATGATCAGAAATACCCTTCAGCCCTTGAGATTTTTAATTATTTGAAAAAATATAAAATATGTTTCGATTTAGTTTATATTTGTGCTGTTGCTTTAAATATCTGGGATGGAACTTACATGATTGGATGGTGATATATAAAATAGAAAAAGGGATAAAATAAAAAAAAAGGCAATGGGATTCTTTTAAGTTTTCTTTCTTTCAGTGGTATGAAGTTGCCACAAATAAAGGGCACATCGAATAATCAAAGTTGCTCTCTTTCTTTGGAAACTTTTCTTTGTTTAAAAAAAATGATTAAACTGCTGATGCCCATAGCTGAGACAGTCACTGTTTCCCTCTGTACCTGCATAAATGCAGGCTCTTTGTTGTAGGTCAGTGGACCTCATGTGTACCCTGCTCTGACCCCACCCCCTTCCTCCTACCAGAGAAAAAAAAAAGAAAAATAGAGATTAAACTAAATGTTCAATATCATTTTTTTTTTTGTGGCTTGATTGTAGCTTATGTCGACTTATTATGACTTATGAGATTGTATCAAACTATCAATATCTTAAATTTAGAATATATCTTCTTTTATTGACTAGTCATCACTCATCACATCAACTAGAGAGGCCTAAACAACTAGTCATTGCTTGACTGCATTGATAACACTGATTTTATGCTATTTTATTATCATTCTTCACATCACAAATACTTGCAATCTTATCCATGTATATTTGTAGTCAATTCGTGTAGGGTAAATAGAAAAATATTTTCATTTTCAGGCATAGTAAGAAGTTTGAATTGGTTTAATTTGATATAGGGTTATGTTTGGAAGAAAAGTGTCAAGATATGAACAATTAAATAACATTTCTTAAAAGATACCCAATCTCAAGTCCATCACTGCATTTTGGCAGTTAAAACTTAAAAAGCAAGTGATCCAGGCACTTGTTGAATAATGATGCGAAATTGAAATATTTATTTCTTATACCTTTTCTCTCTTAACCCATATGTCACTGTATATTACACATGGTTCAAATAGATTTTGAAAATGTAGCAAGTGCTTGTGGAGTAAGAGTGCCTTGATTTTTATTTGATTGTTGTAAAATCATAATGTTTCCAAAGTGGATGTTTTCTTAAGAGCTCAATCAAACAGAAAGTCCTTGCAAGTGCAAATGCATTAATCTATGGATAGCCGATAAGGATACATGTGTCTGTACTTTATACGTGGATGTTTTGAAACCTTGTTTTCTTGTCAAGTGCAAAGAATACATGTGTCTGTACTTTATACGCTTTGTTGGTGGTGTAGTCACTTATCACCTGTCACAGGTTAAAGCATGGATAGCTGATAAGGATGCTGAAGCCCTGAGATGCCAGAAGTTGCTTGTGGAGGAAGAGGAAGCTGCTCAGAAAAGGTACACATGTGATGAAATACTTGACCTGGTGGTTGGTTCATTTCAAATATTATTATCATATGTTTTTTTTTTTTTTTTGAGAAAAATATGATACAATTTCAATAGTTGGTTGTCCAAGTAGGGAGAGCAGAGAAATAGCATTAATCTCTTGGTATTGGTGGAAGACTGGAAGTAACACTGTCTGGTTTCAAGAACCAAAATCTTGCACTCAATAGTTTCTAAAGAGCATTCTGTGATGAAAAATTTAATGACTTGATGCAACAAGTATCTTCCAAGGGATGAGTGATCTCTCCAGTGTTTTAAAAGGCATACCTGAGTCACTGGTTAGGTGTATCTTGAGGCGTGTGTTGTGCTTGAACCCAGGCACAGCCCCCTTGTATGCCTTTTTATTGTAGATTCTCAACGTATAAATTGTCTTTTGCTGTTGTTTGTACACTAGTAATGGCCTTTTAGCTATTAAATAAACAAAAATAAAGTCCTTTTAAATACCCAAGGTCTTATTTCTTGCAACTAGGATCTCAAATAGAAAAGTTTTCAATACATAAGCAACACCTTTATCTGATACTTAATCCTAAAATAGAATTAACTGCAACTAAAACCACAAATGCAACCCCTTTATGGATCTGGTGGGCCAATCTCCCAGGATTAGGAATGCAAGATGTTTAACATTTTACTAGACCTGTTCATGGGCCGGGTGGCCCGATGGCCCAGCCCGGCTCGGCCCCCGGACGGTCTTGAACAAACGTTTGAGCCCTTGGGCCAAAAAGCCCAGCCCGCAATAAATTCGAGCCAGGCCCGGGATTTGCCAAAATAGCCTGGCCTGAGCCCGACCTATAGGTTAAACCCAAAAAACCCTAATCCTTAATATCCTAACCCCTCTCTTCTCACTCATCTCTTTCTCTTAGTCTTAGCCGAACCCCAGTTCTCTCTTCTCTTGGTCTCTCAAATTTCTTTCTCCCTCAGCCAAACAATATCACGATTCACGATTGGTAGAGAAGGCTGATGGAATACCAAGCTTCATCTGCTCCTCCCTCACTCTGCTGAACGAGATAGCTGTCGCAAGATCGCTACCGGTAGAAAATAGTGATGCATAGCAAGGTTTGTCCACTCTTCCCTCACTCTGTCAAACAAGATGCTGCTGCTAAGATCGTTGTTGGTGGAGAACCCTAATGGGATAGCAAGCTTCATCCAATCCAGTTAAACAGGAGTTCTCTCTCTCTCTCTCTCTCCCCCCCTATGGTCGCTCGTTCAATTTTCCTTTCTTCTTTGGGTTTCTCAGAAAACAGGGGTTCTTCCTCCCTATGCTTTATCAACGCGAACTCAGCACCGACGAACACAGTCATGCGAACTCAGCACCGGTGACCATCTTTCTGTTAGGTCAGCAACAGGTCGGGCTTCGGACTTTTTATTAGGGCCAGGCTCGGGCCTAAGTTGCAGGCCCGTTGGTTGGGCCGGGCTCGGGCTCGGGCTCGGGCTCGGGCCTAAGAAAATCCTGTTTATGAAGATTTAGAGCCCGGCCCATGAACAGGTCTACATTACATTAGCTACTTAAAATAATGTAACTAGGAGATAAAATGGACACATTGAAAGTTTCTCATGCTTGAATTGTTGAGTGCTTGAAGCACTTTGGTATGGTCCACATATGTTTACTTAAAATAATGTTTGCCCTTCTTCAAGATGGCACATACCTTGCCTTGTACCTTGTGCTTCAAGTGTCAAAAGGTCCTTGTGCTTTTCTTGCACCCTACACTTTTAGAACACCGGATTTCCCTTGATATGGAGATGGGATTTTTGTGTACATCTAGATCTAGTGGTCTCTGACAACGAACCTCCAGTGCTGGAAATCAGTGGGGCTATTTTTTTTTATTTCTTTCTAAACCTTTTGAGAAGATGGTTATCATTTTCGTGCAGTAGCAAGCATGGACTTCACATTAACTAATTGTGAATCTGATGGTTTGGCAAGTGGTTTTATAATTTGCTATATTTTGGATGTTGGGCCACAGAACCCACTGAAAGTATTTGGGTTCCTTTTGGAATTTACTGAAAGAATGACCAAATTAATGCATATCTCATATGTGATATTTACTACCAGAATTTTTAGGATTGGAGTGGGTTCTTTTTTTGGTAAAGATAGTGGGTTGTAGGCTTGTAGCTTTGTTATTACTTGAAACATAAACTTTCTCTTTATGATGACTACACAAGGACCTGAGATGCTCATATATATGCTAAACTATTGATATTGCTAGAGGAACATTGATGCTATTTTTTCATGTATCAAAATCTAGGACGCTTACATGGAACATGGAAGTGAATACATTATGCATTTTTGTCAAGCTTATCAACGCTTATATCCCATCAAATTCAATGAAACTTCTAATATTTACAAAGTTCTCATTTAAAGTTGTTAAAATTAAGGGTTAAGTACAGTGCAGCTCAATGCAGAATTCTGAATTACAATCCCCCATAGTCTACTAGTAGCCCCCCCCCCCTATAAACCGCATCCTGCCCGTGGATTTGACATCAATCCACAGTCAGGATTCATCCCCCTGTACAGTGGGGCTACAAAATTCTGCCCTGGACTGATCAGTCATTCTCCCTAAAATTAACCACTTGTATATTTCCTTTTGTTTTAAAATGAATTTTGTGAACTCTAATAAGTTGAAAAATAACAGCTCAAAATAATTTAGTGCGACTCTACTACATTCATGCATAACTTTTTATTACACGTTAACTTCATGTATGATTTATTCTATTTGCATTTCATTTCAGTTTTCCTCGAAGTCTGATATCCTGAATCTACCAGGTTCATGCATATGCCTGAACTTCACACGTAATTTATTTTATATAGGTTTATTTCACAGTTATAGGGGCCATTGCTTGGTGTAATGGTAAAATCTCAGACTGGCAAGCATGGGAACTTGGGTTCTGAGTCTGAGAGTGGCCACTTTGTGCAAAAAGATGCCAAAGGTTGGGTCCATACCACTCTACCTCTCCCAAGAACCCCAGACAGCTGATACTGACTTTGTTTAATTCCCAGTTTCCCATTGACTTTTGTTTCCAGTTATCATACTGGAGTTAAATCCTTAAATTCTGGTAAGAGTTTAAAACCATGCATGATATACATGCTGACAAATTTATATGGCACAATTTATCTTAGATTTTTATTTTCTTATTTATATTTGAGTAGCATTTTTATTATATAAATAATGTGTAGCATTTATTTTATTTGTAGATGAAAGAGAAAAAACTATTTCTGGGTTGTACACTTTGATTAAATTAATTTTTTTGAATCATTTCCAGCAGTAATGCCAAATGAACTTCTAGAACATGCTGGGTTTTAGGATTGTTAATCCCACTGTAAAAATCTTGCCTGTTTGGCAGTTGGCACTGATATTGAACAACTATTTTGCATTACAGTTATGCTTTTTTTTTTCCCGAGGTTATTCGAACTTTAGGTGGTATTTTGTTCTGTTTGCTCATGACCAAACAAACAGTGAACTAGTTCAATCAAACAAATTGCTTATACTTACCAGCTAAACTGCTGGAAGGGTTGGGTTGCTCCATTATGACCTGGGTGACCAGGAAATCCTTGGAAACAACCTCTCTGTATATGCAGGGGTAAGGCTGCATACATCTGTCCCTCCCCAGACCCCACATTGGCGGGAGCCTTGTGCATTGGGCTGCCCTTTAAACTGCTCAGAAGGCATAGAATGAAAAAAAAAAACTGTTTTATATCATTTTAGAGGTCCAAGCTCTAAGGTTAAAAACATCCGTTTTCTATTTGTGCTTGAACTGACTCATTCTCTCTCTCCCACCCTCCACCCCCCTAAAAAGGCAAGCTGAGATCTTGGAAAAGAGACGGCTGAAGAAACTTAGACAGAAAGAGCAGAAATCGAAAGAACAAACGAGTGTGGAAAAGACAGATTTCAAAGAATCTTCCCCAGAGACATGGGAGGATTTGCCTTCTGCAGAAACAACCAGCCCAGTGGACGTCTCTGACTCCCATCCATGCACATCTGGAGAACAATTGGATCCTATTCAACCAAGTTTGGAGCCCAACCAACTTTTGGACACTGATCTGGAAGCAGATACAGGAAGTCACGCAGGTTTTAGTGATCCTGATGTTGAGATGGCTTCTGGTAACACCAGTTCAGCCAACTATCAGAATGTGTACCATGAAGTGCAGCAAGAAAGTAGCCGAAGACAGATGAATGCCGCTCGAAGGCAGCTACCAAAACAGCTAAAGGGCACCTCAAATGGATTTCACTCTGGTCAGATTCCTCCTATGTCGAAGGTGGGAGCTGCACCAAAGCATGGGAGTTACAGGGACCAGAGAGCCACTTCCACGGTTAATGGTCATAAGGTGTGGACACGGAAAACCAAGTGTGAAAATGAAGAGGAGTGTTCAAATGTAAAAGAACAAAGAGAATTTCTGAATCAATCAGATCAGAATGGAAGCAACGAGTTGTTGATCGGTTCTATCTCTGTCACTCTTGGAGATTGCAGTGGTGGGTGCCAGGGCAATATTCTGGCTGCTTCTGTTGACCAGTGCACTTCGGATTATCAACCGCCTAGACGGAACAACACCCAAGAGAAACCCATTAAACTTGATGTTTGTCACAGTAGTACAAGCCGATCAATGGTCAAGCTCTGGAGACCGGTGGGAAGACAAGAAGGTTCTATGGCAGTTCAAAATGAAACTAGAGAAGCTGAAATGGATGTGAATTCTGGTGAAGGCACTGATAGAATTCTGTCCAATGAAAGCTGTCTGGTCCAAGGTAATATAGATGATAATAGTTCAGAGAGCAGAAATGGTTCTTCCAAACTGTGGGAAGAAAGCACTGATGCAAGAGGCCTCAGGTTATTCTCGAGTCGTGCTGCAGCAGCTTTTCTTGCCCAGCGTAAGCATTCTATTTTTTCCCTGACCTAAACCATACTTGGCTATCTTGTGTGCCTAATTGTACGAAGATTTTTCCATGCAGGATGGAAGGAGGCAATAGCAGCTGACCATGTGAAGCTGGTCCTATTCCCAAAAACTGGACCTCCAGGATCCCCAGAGATCTTAGATGATGCTGAAGTGGCCACGGCATTGCCATCTGATTGTTGCAAAGTGAATAACCTTGGCAACGCTGGGGTGGGACCTCTTGAGGTTTCCCCTACAGGACCCAATAAAGCCAAGTTCAGGGGAAAGCCGGAGAAGGTGATAAAGCTAAAGTACATACCCAAGCAGAGAAACGGCACTTGATTGAAAGTTGAAACCATTTTTTGTTATATTTTACCATTGTGCATTTTCACCAACGCCCAGCAGAGGTTCCAGTTTTTAGCAGAGGTCTTCTGTGCTTATAAAAAAGAACAGAAAGATGAAATGGAAAAAAAAAAAGACGAAAAAAGATTAATTTGGCGGAAAGTCCTTTAGAATGGCTGGTTTTCTTTTTATTCTATTTATTTCTTCCAGATTCTGGTAGGGTCTTTCCGTTATGTTATCTAATTTTTTTTTTTTATCTGTAATAATGTGGGCTTTTAGCGTTATTGCAAAGCTTTCATTTTCTTTGTGTCTTGTTATTTTTGCCTTTTTTTTGGTACATACTGGTTATTTTTCTTCAATCTTTATGTTCAACAGTCGTTAGATGCATTTTACCTTCATACTGTGTACAATTTTCTTGTGTATTATTGATTACACAACCCTCCCCTGGCCTCAAAGACATTGTACAGCTGGTAAGTTTAGGCCACTTCACACTTATCCACGCGGCAAGTTTCTACCTTGCTCCATCATCTGCTTCGATTTGATTTGCTAGACCAAGTACCAAACCACCTTGATTGATTACTGCTGTGACTGGGACAAACTTTTTTTTAATGGGAAATTTAGAGTTCAGTCGACCTCATGACACGTGTCACTCTAAGCCCTACCCCGCTGATAATTAGAAGTCTTATCCTCTTCTGAACTCCCAACTCCAGTCCAGACCCTCTTAATCCAACAAGGCCGGAAGTCTTCTCTCAGGAATCCATCGATCTCCTCTTCGGTCCTAAATTTCCACTTGGTCCTCTGCAACCGTCTGATTTCCTGTTTCCCCTCCCTGCCTGCTGGAGACAACCACAATGAGTGAGCATGTCAGGCGAGGTACAGCGACAGAAGAACATCAATCAGAGCAACAGCGCTTGGGTTCTGTTGGCAAATCGCAGAAACCTAGCGCCCGCCGAAGATCTCTGACCTACAAACATCTGAACGCACTCGCCGTCGTCATCGTCTTCTCTGTTACCGGAATGGTAAGCATCGAAGACTTTGCTTTCGTAATTTTCTCCCTCATTTACGTGCATTTCCTCTCCAAATTCGTGTTCCCTTTGCTCACTCCCTCCCCGGAGCCCCCTACCTTAGGCGTAAGCAATAAGCTTTTGGGCATCTACGTCTCCATTTCTGCCTTAATTGGGATCTTCCTCCCAATTGCGTACATCCTGGAAGGGATCTTGGAAGGCGACCAGGAAGGCATCAAGGCAGCCGTTTCTCTCGTTTTCCTGTTATGCAGCCAAATATTCATGGAAGGATTGACGTTCACGGACAGATTCTCGATCCCAATCCGGGTGTTTGTGCCAGTGTTTTACAATACGAGGAGGATATTTACCCTAGTGGATTGGTTGAAGAGTGAGATTGGTGGGTCGACGAGGAGATTGTATGTTGGAAGAGGCCTTGCGGTTGCCAATCTGGTCTTCTGGTGCTTCAATCTGTTTGGGTTGCTGCTGCCTGTTTTTCTCCCCAGAGTTTTCAAGAGCTATTATGGGTACAAGGTAAAGCCTTGAGATGTTTCCTTCTCCTCTGCCTCCTATGAGAGTACATACATTGGAGCAGAGTGCAGAGCATTCGTACTCTTTCATGGCTTCATCTAATTTCATGGTTCCCTTTCTTTATAGTAACTTGAATTTTAAGTTCTGGTTTTACAATCGGCTCCTTTTTTAGGCCAATAGAAAAGAGCTAATCAAGAAATGCAAGTTAAGTACTTGTTGAAAGAAAACTGTAGCTCTGAGTTGAGTTTTAAGGGGAACGATGTTTTATTTGAAGTTGAATGAACAGATAGAGCAAAGCAAGGTTAGGACTGTGTGGAGAAAGAGAAATAAGATTGCAATGATCAAATTTCCAACTGCCATGACTGAATGGCGGTAACTTCCATCTTTTGACTACAGGGGGTGTAATTAGAAACTTAGGGTGCAAGTTAGGTTTATTGGCTATAGTATTAAGAGACCTGGATGTATTTTGTGTATTAATTTACATGTAATACCTCTTATATATTAATATATGATGAGTGCAGCATACTCTCTACATGTATAGCCCAACTCTTCTCACATGGTGGAAATGTTACATTGGTTCTTGTTTATCCTACGGGACTTAAATGCTTCTAGTTTGAAGATCAAAGACATGAAACTGTGTCTTGCATCTCTCTCTCTTCTTTTGGTTCTAGCGCCATCATTTTTTTTATTCCAAGAAATCAAATATATATATATATATATATATATATATACAAAGTTGATATTTCGTGGTGACTTTTGAGGCATAAAAAACACCAATGATTTTCTTTGTTTTACATTGTCCGGTCATGATTCCATGTTTAGTTCTAGTAAAACCTGGAATTTGTACAAAAACTATTGATCAGGTAAAAAAAGTTGTTCAATCTAGTTGGTTAGACCGTTGACCCATTTGATCATGTGACTAGGTCATGGGTTGCACATTAAATATGTATGTAAACTTTTGGAGGCCATAACTTTGTGCTTTGATGTTTGATTAGAGTGATCCAATTTTGGAATTTAGATAACATTTTGATATCTATGTGTTACAAGGGGTTGTAGGCACCTTGCCTCGCTATTTTTGGGCCGAACTAGACCTCCTAGAAGAAACTAGAGGTTGAGCGCAGATCAAAATGGCGACGTACTAGTAGAGAATGGCCAGGTATTGTGATGCTTGGGTTCACTGCATGCAGTTCAAGGTAGAAGACCTTGTCCTTCGCAAAGTTATTGTACTAGAACCCGACATAGGAAAACTCGGACCAAATTAGGAAGGGCCATACAAAGCGAGTAAAGTATTGGGACTAAGCCCTTACAAACTAGAGGACCTTGATAGCAATTCCATACCATGGAGTTGAAGTTCAAGTAATTTGAGAATTTACTATTAGTGAACGACGTTGAGATAAACGACAACTGAACTCTTTGTAATTTCTCGGTTAAGCAATAAAGCTATTTTCGCACCAGACTGCTGAGATAAACTTCCCTACCACCCATGGCTAAAGGATGGCCAAAGAGGACTACCTCGTGGTGCCCAGATAGCTCCATAGGGCCGAGGACCCATGATGGCTTCCTTGCTTGGTGCTGGGGTAGAGTTGACTGAGGGTCACTGTTGGCCCATTGAGGAACCTTCAATCGACTCCAAAATGATTAGGCACCACCGAGCTCTCCAATCATTTAGAGAGCTTGGAAGTACCTTGGCCAGCCCAACTCGGAGACAACTTGAGTTGTAGAAACCAACTTAACACAATCTTTCATTGGTTAACTAAAGACCACGTCATCAAGCTAAAGGCCTTAATCATCCGAAGACCGAATCCGGTTTCTAGAAACCAACAAACCTTCAATGAAGGCATGGACCTTGGCCACCTAGAGGCTGAGGCCACGTCACAAACACACAATTCATTATAAGTCAATAGAAGAATTTGATAAATCAAAATGAAATAACGAAGGCTATTTTCATTGCAAAAGAAAATTTGTACAAGTGTTTGGGCTCGACATACCGAGCCATACAAGACAACAGAGAGAGAGAGAGAGAGAGAGAAAAGTGCAATGCAAGAGAATGGACAAAAGGTTGATGGAGTAACCACTTGAGGACTTCAACGATTATAATTGCTGAGTTGAAGGATCATCGGAGGGCTCCTAGGTGTCCACTTTGTCAATGGCCTCGGTTACTCTTCCTCCCTTGGTTTGTTTGTTGGGTGCTTCCAGATCCCAAGGGACGAGCTCCTCTACCACGTGAGCAATATCCAGGAATAAGTGCATGAAGCCTATTTGGTAGGAGTCAGTGGCGAAGTTGTCCAACTCAGTCTTGTAATCGTCAGATGTCTTGAACTCAGCCATGGTCTCTTGTTTTTCTTGAGCAACCCTTGCCTTTGCCTCCTCTGTCGTCTTCTTCGCCTTCTCCTTTGCCTCGTGAAGGCGGCTCTTCAGCTTCTTCATGTCTTCCTCCTTAGCCTCCATGGCCTTCTCCGCCTCATCCAGCTCGACCTTCAACATTGTCTTCTCTCCTTCCCTCTGCTTGGAAAATATCCTAAGGGCACATGTGCGGTGACCAAACTAGTGACCATGTAGACAACCTGCAAAATAGAGAAAGACATCAGACCAAACTCTTGAATTGGAAGAAATGAATAAAAAAACAGAAAGACATCAAACTTACCGCCACAGCCTCATGGTATTGTGGATGACTGAGCTCTCCAGTGCCCTGCTCATATGACTCGAATTCTCCCTTCAGATCTTAGGGAGTAACATGGCCCGGGTGAGCTTCTTTGCTACACCCTTTGTCTCTAACGTGTCTCTAGAATGGACACTCCAATTTGGTTGATACACCTCGACCTCCTCCTCCTCTTCGCTACCAGGTCCGGCTTCAAAGAGGGAGCGTGCTTGCTCGACATCCACCTTGACAATGTTGTCTTTCGTGGTCCTCACCCTTTTTGATGGCAGGGAGTGGTATCCTTAGACCGATGCTAGGAAGGAAATGTACTCGATGATGAAGTTGTGGCCTTCTTTGCCGTTGCAGCATGGAAATGCTGCATTTAAGCCTCATCATTAGCATCCATCTCTACGTTTGCATGACACCGAAAGATAGTCAGTAATTAGAAAGTCAAGGTAAAAGGTAACAAGTAAACTCCCACAGTATGAAGATCAACCAGTTGGGAGCTGCAACAACCTAGCTCGGATCAACATGGAAGATGAGGTTTACTGCTTTACGTGCACCTTTGTGATCCGCCTTAGGGCTGCTCTTTCTTCTCTCTTCAGCTTGGCCTTCATCGAGGCCTTCACTTTAGTCCACGAGATAGCTAGCTTAGGATCAAAGGGCCATCCATCCTTGTGCCTCATGAAGAAAATACCCCATTTCTAATGTTTAACCAAAGAAGGGGCTCCAGTGAGCACTTTGGCGTAATGGTGTTCGACCAAGTTAAGAAGTAGTAATAGCCCCATTGGTGCTACTTCAAGTGGAGAAAGTATTTGAACAAGGGCAAAGTGACCGGACTATCGTGAATGGTATATAAGCAAAGAAGCCCAACTAGATACCTAAAGGAATTCAACATCAATTGGATGAGCAAGACATGGTGCCACCTCAACATGATCACCAGGCCATTATCTAGGGGAAACCTTAGTTCCACAAGTGGAGAAAGTATTTGAACATGGGCAAAGTGACTGGACTATCGTGAATGGTAAAGAAGCAAAGAAGCCCAACTAGATACCTAAAGGAGTTCAACATCAATTGGATGAACAAGACATGGTGCCACCTCAACATGATCACTAGGCCGTTATCTAGGGGAAACCTTAGTTCCACAATTAGACTTTCTTCATACACACATAGCTCACTGGGCTGAGGCAAGTTTCCCCTCTCACTTATTCAAGAGGGATGTTGTATGTTTCCCTTATCCTCTACATATCCTTAGACACCAGCTTACAAGGAGTCGTGGTGAAGTGCTCCCCGAACCTTATGGGAACTTTGGGTTCTTCCTTTAGAATTTCTACTTTTGACCTCATTATTCTCCTCAGCCTCCTCTTGGGCCTTCACTACCTCGGCTTCAGTCAAAGAAAACTCGATGTTGCACTCCTCCTCGACCTCGACCTCAACCTCATTGGTGTCGGTCTTAGGGACAACAACCTCAGTAGCTTCGTGCTGAGGCCTCGACTCATGATCGTCCATTGAGCTAAAGCTACTTGAACCAAAAGAAGAAAGAGTAAATGAAGAAGATGAGGACAAAGAGATCTTACTTAAGAACAAAAGCATGAAAGCACCAAATGAGGGAGTACTAGATGAACGCTAAAGGACACTCTCGCTCAAATGAAAAAGTAGCTTGCTCTTTGCCTTATATAAAGGCAGCTAACGGTCAAGATTGAAACTGTACAATGGTCTAGATCCATCCCTACACTTTGCACATGTGTAGGCTTGAGAGGATGAAACAATGCGATTGTTGGACCATACAATCAACGTTGAAAGTTCAAATTTCACAAGTCGGTGCCACGGTTCTCTTATTCAATCTGATCACACTCTAATTGACCCTATTAAAGTGCTAAGTTCCTTAGTCAAACATGACAGAAGCTCGTACACTTCACTTCAGTCGAATGCCTCTCTCCTTGACTTCAAAACTAGGGGACTAGTGTTAGGGTCATACCTTAGTCGTTTGAAGCTGCCACATGGTTGTTGTTGTGTCCTAGAACCAGCCGACCTCCTCGGGCCACATCAACAGGCTAGAATGACACATACCAGAGTTGGCATACTTACTTGTGGGTGAAAACCTCAGACATGCTCAGGACACACGATGTCTCTATCTCGTTGATAAGCATCACTATCGAGGAACACAAGACCGTTCGAAGACCTCGATGAGTAGTCTCCTCCCTTAAGCCTCACAAGGGACATGGCCAAGTGCACCATGAAAATCAGTTATTCAAAGGCATCTCCCCTCATGGTACACTCTCTCCAATCTCTTTCTCTCTCTAGCCTTCTTGCTCTTTTTCTTCCTTAACCTTGGTCAACCTAGACCAACTTTCCCTTAACAGCTCAGCTTGGCTGACCTCTTCACTTGTTACTGACTTCATCGTCGGAGTGCCTTCCCTAGAGACCTTCTCTTTAGGACCTCTAACATTGATTTGGTTGCAAGTTTCGCTTGGTGTACTACTTTTCCGTCCCACCTTGGATCGTCCAAGTTGGCAGGACTTATCTGTTACGTGTCCACCTCAGTTCAGACAACATAAACTTGTTAAAACCCACATGTGAATTTCTATATTTGTTGAAAGAGAGGTGTTATTATCATAAAGGGTTATTTCCATATTTTTATTTTCATTCTCTCCGAGTTGAGCCGAGGAGAGATATGACATTGTGTGGCTGTGGCCGTGGTAGTTTTTATCGTATCAATGTGAAGCATGAGCCACATGTATTCAAAAGGGAGGAAAGTTTGATCATGAAGAATATGAAGTTGAAGAATTTTTAGAGATTGTCGTTGTCTCCTTATTACATAGAGGCCCTACTTGGAGCAAACTCTGAAGTTGAAGCTGATATCAAGTGCTACCCAACTTGGATGGGCACTACCAAACCAAGTGGAGAAAAAGACCAAAGCTAAATTGTCATCATTATCTTATCACATGAAGCTAAACCTTGTCTATTTCCTTGGAGAATTGATTTAAGTTTGAATCAATATAAGCAAAGGAAGGTGGAGTGGAATCCACAACTAGTCAAGTAGAAAACATTTCACCTATTTGAGAAACTAAAAAAAGGACATGAAGAAGAAGATGATGATGGCAAAAAGAAGAAAAAAAGAAAGCGGAAAGGAGGAGGAAGAAGTAGAATATGAACAAGATCAGGATTTAGAGTTTAGTGATGATGGTGATTATAATGAGATCGAGTATTTGAACAAATTTGGTGAATGAAAGAGCCAAGATAATTCTTTCCTTGGCTGATTGGATTCTTATATAGAAGTGATAAGATACGTGATGAGTTCGTTTGTTACAAGATAAAGAGAAAACAAGTAAAGAGATATACAATAGGAGTCATATGTACATGAGAAGCCTATCTTCTTATCTTTTGAACACATGTTAAGAAGGAACCAGTTGAGACATGAGCACAAGAAACCGTAAGCTTGGACAGGGCGCAAGAAGCCGGTTGTTGTCTATAGGTTTAGTAATGATGTTTGCAACCCGTTTGTCACTTGGAATGAACCAAATAGTGAGAGACTTATTTGCAACCTTTTCTCGGATGAAGTGAACTTCCAATTCAATATGTTTGGCACAATTGTGATGCACCAAATTGGATGCTAAGTGAACAATATTCAAGTTGTCACACCATAGTGTAGGAGAACATGTAGGTGAAAGACCAATTTCAGATAAGAGCATTTACAACCATAGTATTTTAGAAGTAGTGGAACCAAGAGAGTGGTATTCTGATCCTATGTTGGATTAAGAGATTATGGATTGCTTCCTAGAACTCTAGGGAGATTAAGGGGCTATTTGGAAAATCTTTCTAGGTAGATTTTTCAATAGCCCAATAGACAAGAAGACGCACTAAGTTTTTGGGATATTGTCTTTAAAGATAATGTTGGATGGGATAAGAATCCATTATATTGATGGATGGTTGGGAGAAATTTCAAAAAAATTTCTAACCTTTTCGGGAACTGATTTTTTGATAAATTTGAAAATTGAATTTTCAGGGTCAATCTTGTAATGAATTAGACTAGATTTGAAACCAAATTGAAAGGAGATTGTACTTGATACAGAGATCACAAATCACAACTCCCAAGGTGGAAGTTCATGCCCAATATTAGTCCCAAAATCGGCATCCAACTAAAAATGGTGCAACATATGGGAGAAACTGATTCAACAACTTTGATTTTAGAAAATTTGCTATCCAATTGGCTTGGATCGAGTGGGATGCTTGAAGAAAACTGATAGAAACCAGTTCTTGGAAAGCTAGGTCGTGATGGGTTTCTTGAGAGACAATAGAGAAGAAGAGAGATCAAGAATGTGGAGACAGAGCCCGAGACTGGCTTGCCCACTTCTCTCTTTATCTCTATATGGAGCAAACTCCTAATCTAATTAGGAGATGATCCAAATCTGATTTGGATCAAAATTTTTCTTTTCTTAATTGATAAACATTATCCTCTTAAGAGGATAAGTGCTCCATACCCATATTTACACACATTTTGACTCAAATTACATGACAACTTCATGTGACAAGTTAATTAATCATATTAGTAATGGGCCTTAGGCCCATTTCTCTTAAAGGCTCATATCCCTAAGTGTTGCATGGCGACTTTGAGCCTGATATTTTATGGTGTGGGACCCCACAAAGGTCTCACACAAGTCCATGAGGGTTCAACCCCACCTTTAAAAGAGGTTGGGCTGAATTCATTGCTTAGGGCAATGAACCCCTAAGCTAATCAACATGGGCTCAGTCTGGGCCCAACATTTACACCTAAATGATCTTTGGATTTAGCTACTCTATGAAGACTCAAGGACAATGAACTTATGTGAGATAAAGCCCATCAGGTAATCAATCCTATAATGGTCTCTTAAACTTAACATCTCAGTCCATAATCATTATAACACTGCCCGACAGGAAATGATCTCTCCCTTGCCTACAAGGTACAATGTCATACTCTCTACTCGAATGGATCTTAGGATTAAAACCTTTTGCAAATATTTTTCATAAAATAATATAATATAATATATAAATATATTTTGCAAAACTAAATTTCAAACATAGGTGAAATCAACTATCGGTAGTTTAGGTTTCCATTAGAGAGAATGTAAACCTTGATATTCACTTTGTTTAACAAAGAGGTCGATCCTATCACTATGATCACCTACTCAAATAATTTCCCAAATTGCCCCAATATGCCTAGATATTTGACCCTTGATGGATCTCACTGGTTGGCACATCAAAGTTTAGGGTTATGTGCAACTTTCCACTTTTGCCCATCTATCTCCAAGCTCTAGGGAATAACTAGAATTTGGTCTGGGTGCAACGTTTCTTCCAAACACCCACTTCTTTTGCTTTGGGTCTAACCCTAGCAGTTGAAACAAGTTGCTCCAACTATTTGGCAGCACACCAGTGTCAACCTTGTCAAGATAAACTCTCTAAGTCTATCCAATGGCTGAGAACATTCTAAACTAACATGAGTCTCATAAGTGCTCAATTTAAGGGGTAATACACAGAAAACATACCAATATGAACATGAAACAACAATTTACTTTATTCATTTACAGATAAATGTTTATGTACATGAGTCGACCAGACTTAAAAATAGTTGGGAAGGCTATTTTAAGTGCAAAAAGGCCAAAAGCATCATTTTAAGATTTCTAATTTTCAGTTTTTTGGTCTTTCAATGAACTCATCTTTGCATCTTTTGGTTTACGTGATACTAAACGGAAAAGACCATTTTTTGGTCTTTTGATCTTCTTATAAATTGAAATACGTGTCGAAAAGGCATGCCAAACAACAATTAGGACCAAGATAGATGCAATATCCACCTTGAGAATGAATGATGTTTTTGTCAAGAGAAGCAGGAACTAGAGTCCCAGGTATTATTATGAGGGAGAGACTTGTACTTACAAACCATGGCAATGATCCATTTGGGGTTTGTTTAAGCTTGTGTATAGAAGGTGGGCTCAAGCTCTTGTAAAGAAGTGGCATGTAAGGCATATTTAGGATTCAATTTGAAAATCCCACGTTGAGCATGTGTAACCATATGAGTGGATGGTAGAGTACCCTAAGAGGAGGTCCAAGTGAAAATTTAGAGGGGGTTGATATAGAAGAACCCGAACTGGAGATAACAAATAATGGAAAAGATTCCTCATTAAATATAACATGTAGTGATGATATTTAAATGTGACCAATTGATCTATCGAGGTATATACATACGGAGGTAGTAATAGCCCTTGCTCGAGGTAGTACAAAAGCATTAGTAAGGCAATCCCTAATACCCGCTTATAAACAACAAGAAATAAAAGCATTAAATCTAGTACCACCATCATTATCACTTTGGAATTAAAGATTAAACTTTGCAATCAAATGACTCATCAATTCTAGCCTTTAATTGTAAGAAAATAGAAAAGGCTTCCGATTGATTTATATACCAAACCATAGGAAAAATCCATAAAAATCTATTAAAGTCATCAACAAAAATAATATAATAACAAAATCCAGCTATAGAAGCTATGGGGATGGGGAAGGACCTAAACATCACAATGCATCAGTTCTAGAGGAGAGGAACTATTATTAAAGATAATTTACTTTATTAGGTTAACATAAGGTTTTGCAATTCTTGTGATATCAATGTTGAGCTTTCGGTTTAYAGAATGAAACTCTTTTTGTACATTGATCTCTAATTCTTCTATTCCTCATGGTCTACTCTATTAACAACTTTAAAAATCCCATATAGATTATGACCTGGATCAGGTATTATTATAGGAAGATTTACGTCTTGAATAGGGATGTCCCATTTTCCCAATTCTTGTGGAGATCCACCCCATTCGGGGCTAGGGATGGGAACGGGGATGGGGATTTTCGTGGGAACAGGGATGGGGAGAGGCTTTCCATCCCCGCCCTGCTCCGTTGCTGTTCCTAGTCCTGAACAACTTTGGTTGTCAAAGAGGGTGATGGGTGCCCAGGTGTTTATGCCAAAATTCCATAGTCTTATTCACCAACACAATCCAGAGGCTTCAATGGTATGGTAGTAGAAGAACGAGAGAGTGAGCTCATGCATCCCAACGCTATGTTTGGTTTGAAGGAAAAGGTAAGGAAACTCATACAAGATTTGTAAAGGTTTTCTTACCTTTTCCTTCCTTTCCCTACTTTTTCCTTCAAACCAAACATAACCTTATTGTTTGACCCCTGAACTGAAGTAAAGTCTTCTTTGTGCACCAATCCTTCACACATAACTCAGAGAGATGAATTCCAAAAGAAAACTTGGCAACAAAGAGAAGATTTAATTTAACATCAGATAGTGCATCTCACAAGGTGATGAGGATGCAATAGTAGAATAACCAAAATGTGTTTGATGTTCAAATTAACCTGATCCCTCTCCAATAGTCACTCTGACCTATCTAGTCTTAAGGTGAATGAAGTTGTAGCTTTTCAAGATAAGATCTTAGGCCTCGTTTGGTTCGTGGGAATAGGGGTCTAGAATCAGAATCGGAATGGGCTATTCCGATTCCAACTGTTTGGTTGGGCGGAATCGGAATCCCATTCCCATTCCTACTGGAATGGCATTCCCCCATTTGAGGGAATGGCCATTCCCTACCCCTCCCTTGGGAATGAAATCCCATTCTTGTTCATTTTAATTTCCATTCTCATTCCTGTCTGAATCAAACAGACTATGGGAATGGACCATTCTGATTCCAATTCTGGAGGATTTCGATTCCAATTCCGGTTTCCATTACGACTGCGAACCAAATGAACCCTTAGTTCTGAGATTCTCGAGAAGCCCCAAAAGCTTTCTATAGTATTTTGTAGAGTGTTTCTTACCCCCAGATATCTGACAAGGATTCTTACTTATACTTTGATGGCTTGGGGTTGAACAAAGATGAAAATCCTTTGCTAGTATGTTCTTGGTGGTCATGTTAGCTAATGGAACTAGCATCAGTGGAAAATTGAATTCGAGATTGCTGGAGACAATTTTCAAAGGTGTAATTAGTAGCATAACTTGTAGGAGCATCTTCCCTTATGGTAACAACTGTGACAAAAGAGCATGATGATGAATATATTAATTGAGAGTCGGTTAATGGTTCTCCAATAGCTACAAGTCGATCGACCAACATATTGTTTAAGTTGTTGATAGATACTGGAGCATGGGAAGATCATTCTTCTTCAAGTTGCTTAATTCATTGTGAAGATGTACAATAGTGGCTAGGCCTCGAGGTGAATAATTGGTTTTGTAGCCCACAACTTGGGCCAGTGAGGTCTCTATTAGGGAGGCAATCATCCACTTGAAAATGTATATATCCTTGTTTTATCCAGGTTGTAACGGTTAAGGCCATGGCTTTTAAAACCGACCCAAAGACTGAATCGGTCAGGGACTAGTTACTGGGTTGAACAGTCTGACCGTTTGACCTGAACGGTCAGCCTGTTCAAACAAAAAAAATTTAAAAAAATTAAAAAATGAAAACCAGTCAAAACCATTCAAACGGTTAACCGCCCGGGTCAGCAGTTTGCTGACCAAAATCAACGGTTTTTATGGAAAATCTGGTTTTGGGGAAAACTGGAATTGGTCACTTGACTGGTTTCCGGTTTTTTTGGTCCAACTGTCCGGTCTAGTCTTGTTTTGAAAACTCATGATTAAGGCTGCAACTTGGGCCGGGTTGATGCCTGGGTTAGGGTTAGGGTTAGGGTTGAAATTCATGAACCTAACTTTACTTCGGGTTGGCCCCTCACGAAACCTGACCCAACCCAAATTGACTCTATAGTGCATGTCATATATATATATATATATATATATATATATATATATATTGATTTGTTTAGATCCATGATAGTTGTATAGCCCCAACCACATAGTATCATGTATTTCTTTTAAGATAATCACTTCACTTAATCCTAATTGGAAAGACTAAAACCTTAATAACATATTTTATGGGATAAAATACAAAAACCTCCCTTGAAGTTTCTAACAATCATAGAAACCTCCCCTATAGTTTCACTATAACAAATACCTCCCGTGAACTTTTGAGAAACTCGACAAAAGCCTCCTTTCCGTTACTGATGCAAACGGAAAATGGTAACTAATACATTAATTTCTTTTAAATACCAAATTTACCCTTCTATCACTACCCTAGATGGAAAATGTCACTGACCACCCATGCAGCAAAGGCGCTGGGCCATCGTCTTTGCGTTATTCCTTCTCGTTGGTCAGGTCAGACCCAAACCCACATATGCTTTCGAGAGATTTCTAAAGCGAGATCAAGGCAGGTCTGGGTTACGAGATCAACGAAAGGGGGAAATTAATGTTGTAATGGCCACTCTCCCATCTTGTCATTACATAGTTGTTGTCATTCATCTCAAAGATTAAAAAGAATAAGCAGCAGCATCAGAAGAAACTTCTTAATTAGCAAATGAAAATTCAGATCTCTAAATTTGTACACGAAGAGCCTTCAACCACCTCTATAAAACATGTTAAATCATCAAAACTGACTCACCGAAGGACTTTATTGGTTCTGCACCCGTGACCTATCCTTAGTCATGACAAGGATCTCGTTAGCATAGCTGCTTTGCATGAACTACTCTGCAATTAATACTAAGACCTAGAAGAAGAAGATAGTGTTGGTGGCAACGACGAAGATGATACCGAAGAAGAATCCCCTCCACCTTCACCTCCGGTGTTGTGGGAAAAATCCATGGACCAAGATCGCTTTAGTGCTATAGGCCATAATAGTGGTGGGTTTCTCTCAGTGAACAAAATACGAGAAATCCATAGTCAATTAAACATCACCAATTGCAAACGGCACCAATAAAGTTCACATCAACGATGCATTCTAATGTTGACTTCAGATCTCTAGATTGTGAGGCTTCAACTAGATGATGAGAGACCTCTGTCTCATAATCAACCAGAAAGACTTGCTATCCAGCAAAAAAAACGTCCACTGGAGTGACCGAAGACCGTCATTCTTTCAGGGACGGACTGCTAAGCAAGCTGCAACTTTAGGTGTCGGAAGTCCAGAGAGCTGGCATGGAATCTCGCACTTTCTTGGCTATACTGTATCTCCCCGTCTTGCCCCTGTTTCCTGGGTTGGGAGTTTAGAGTTGAGGCTTGGGAGAGAAGTGAGGAAAAGTTCAAAGCAATGAAAATGAGCACTAGCCAAGGGGGAGGGAATGGCGTGTCTTTTATTGATGATAATGTTTGACAGTGATGGAAGGGTAAAATTGGTATTAAAAGAAATTGATGCATCAAATAACGTTTTCCGTCTGGATTAGTGATGAAAGGGAGGTTTATGTTAAGTTTATCAAAAGTTTAGGGAGGTATTTGTTATATTGAAACTATAGGGAATGTTTTTATGATTGTCAGAAACTTTTGGGGAGGGTTTTTATATTTTACTCTATTTTATGTTTTTTTGAATATTTTATTCTTCATCTGTTTGCTGCCCATAAAAGATCTATCCCAAGTCATAACTCAATAAACTATAGTCATTTCAAACACTTATTTTCCTAATTTTGTACCAAGAGAACCAATAAAAATGTCAACAAAAAAAATGCTAATGGAACATAGGATTAATATGTGTATTGAAAGTTGAGCTAAGTTCCAAAATTGAGAAGTTCTATGAGATTTTAAGGGATGGGAAAAAGGTTGAGTTGGGCCCAACCTGAAGTTAATTTCGGGTTGGGTTAGGGTTAGGGTTAGGGTTGGCCTACTTGCAGCCCTAGCAACAACGGCTGGATAGGGGACGAAGGTGGAGATCATGACTGATCAGCAGGGCATTTTCAATTTGAAAACGCCAAACAATGTAACTTGAAGCATGAAGCTTCACCGAAATGAGCTGAGCGAATTGGATACCGTCCACAAGGTTGGTATCTGTCGAGGACAAAGGATTTGAATAACCATTGCTGGTTGTCAACATGATGATCAGACGATGTGAATTACAGAAGATGACGCTGGTCAAAGGTTCTCTGATACCATGAACGAATTTGGTGAATGAGAAATCCAAGATAATTCTTTCCTTCATTGATTGTATTCTCGTATAGAAGTGACATGTTGAATTCGTCTGTTACAAGATAAAGAGTAAACAGGTAAAAAACATATACAATAGTAAGAGTCCTACGTACATGAGCTAGCTTATCTTCTGTACACGCGTTAAGAAGGATAAGGTTTCACAGTATTTCCATGATAATGATGAGGATGATTTGAACATAGAATATGATTTCGATGGTGTCAAAGATAATTTGTATTGAGATAACTAGTAAAATCATGCTCTACTAATCCTTCTCACCTGCCTAATTCAATATAAAGTGGACTGAATTTTCAAAAATTTCAGGTTTATATGTAGAAAAGGAATTCTTTAATTTCTTTCCACAGACATGTAGATTAATGGTTTGAAACATGCTGAAAGAGAGGGTTATGTGAGAATAACTTGGAAAGATTTATTCTCTGTAAGGTTCTTCAACCATCCTTGTCTTTCTTTTGCCACATGACATGTCTGGTGGAATAAGCTGTTGATGACGACCTCGGTTCGTCTGATTATACAGTACTGAAGAAGCTTGTACAAGATCTCTAAGTAAATAATATTACAGGGTTTGGACCTTACACATTGCTTTTTTCTTTAACAAAAGTGAAAAAGGAATAAAACCCATTACCTTGTTTCCAACGGCAGTGCAGATACAGATTAATTGAGGCTGTTTGAAAAGAATTTATGATAAGAACATGCTTTATTAGACTCTCTGTTGCATTCCAAATCCCTACTGATTGATTTCTAAGCCAGCTTCTCTCTCTGTAGACTAATTAATAGAGATGCCGAAGAACTGTTTGTGGCTGCAAAAATAATGTGAAAAGGTGGTCAAACACATTTATAAGTTGTCCTTGAGTTGCCCCAGATGGTTGTTGGTTGGAACTTTGAATCCAAAGTTCCCATTTCTCAGCCATGGGACCATGGCCTTTCACTCTTGTTGTCTGTTCTCTGTATTAGCAAGCCACTTGTTATCCTTCTAGCAGTTAAGATCAAATCTAAGGGCACATAAGCCAAAACTTCCACCAATCAAATGTAATGGCCTTTGATGTCCTTTCCTCCATTATTTTAAATGCTTTTGCCAAGTATTGTTGGTATGTATTAATTGTACATCCAAATGGAAGTTGGATTAGAACAATCAATAGATAAAATATGGAAAATAAATAGAAATAAAAGATATAGGAGGGGTATATTGGTCCCTAGTCCAGATAAGAAGAGGAGGGCCTTATGTCAGAAGTTGTTTGTCAATATTAAAATTTTTGCCTACTTCTAATCATTATGGATTCTGATTTGTCTTTGCACTAATATATATTAAGGTATTCCTTAATTAGGAAAGATGCACTAATCAGCAAGGATATATTTAGTTATCCCTAGAAACAAGGTGTTACAACAACCCTTGGTTATAGTGTTAAATTATATGAAAAATAAATAAAAGTAAAAGGAATAGTAAGGGTGTATTTGTCCAAGTCGGGATAAAGGAGGAGGACCATGTCAGTTTGATAATTGTTTATCGATATACTAGAATTTTTGCCAAACAGTCATGGATTCCTTGGGATCAGTTTGAAAAGAGTATAAATACAAATATGTAGAGTGCTAAACCTTGTATTTTGTGTGTATATTTGTATCTGTACTTCTTCCTAACTCAGTCATTAGAAAATATGCACTACACCTTAATGTATCAATCAAGTCAGCAAGGGTATGTTAGGTGATCCCCAAAAGGTGGTGCTGAAACCCTTGGTTATGGTGTTAAATTATATGAAAAGTAAATAAAAGTAAAAGACATAAGAGGGGTCTCAAGTCCAGATGAAAGAGGGTTATGTCAAGTTGGCAATTGTTTGTCCGTACTGAAATTTTTGCCCAACTTTAATGGTCATAGATTTTGGTTTGTCTTTATAATTATTCTAGGGCATTCCTTAAAAAAATATGCTCTACACTTTAACTCAATGTGTCAAGTGAGCAAAGGTATTTTAGGTGATGCCCATTTATGAAATGCTACAACAACTTTTGGTTATAGTGATTTTTTTTTTCTTCTTTTTGCATGGTTATTGGCCTTTTCTTCAAAAGGTAATTTACTCGGGTAAGTGCACTCATCCAAGTAAATGTTTATTGGGAAACACTTATTTGGGTAAGTTCATATACTCTTGTTCTTTTGATTTTGAGGTAGGTTATATAATGAATTTTTTATCCATAAAAAGCTAATGTTAGAAGAATTTACCAAAAAAAAAAGAAAAGACACTACAAAGTTGGTCAATGAGAATCACTTCTCAGTTGATCAATTTTTCCCCTCCTATTTAGGAATATGGAAACGGGGTAGGGATCATATTCCCCGTCTCCGACCCCAAACCCTATCCTTGTTGGGAATAAAAATTATCCTCAATGGGGACGGGTTTTCCATGGGGATGCGAATCCCCAGAATTTTTTAATGAACAATATTTTTTTGAAAAAATATTTACTTATAATAAAAAATTTTAAAATATAAATGTTGTGCAAAATCTAAAAATACATAAAAGACAAAAGAAAAAGAAAGATAAAGAGAAACATGCAAAGAGAACACACAAATTTACATGATTTGGCTTATAGCCTATGTCCACGAGCGAAGGAGTAGAAATCCACTATGTAATTTATAATGGAGAGGAATGCAGAGCTATGCACTCACAACCTCACTCATAGAAAACCCTAGACCCTAAATATACCCAAAGTCTTCCATCTCTTCTCACAAGACAAAGACTAAGTATATAAGAGAGAAAATCCCCAAAATACATAACCCTTTATATTCGATTTGGACCCATAAGCTGAATATGGATCGAATCCATACCACCATTCCACCAAATTTGTCTTTGGATTTTTCTCAAACTTAATTCCAAGTGGATTCATGAAGCGGGTTATAACAAAGAATTAAAGGTAATCATAACAATAAATAATGTTTTAAATATATTTTGATATATATATATATATGGTAGTTAGAAATTTGACGTCGCAAAGAAAAGTAAAAGGACAGATTCTTTCTATGAATATATACAAAAGAGGGTGGATGATGTGTGTATGTCCGCTTTCAAACTCTACTGTACACTGTCTTTACCAAGAAATAAAACCTCTTAAATCTATTATCACATCAACCGAAACTACTGATAGAATGTTACATCTAAGAAAAACTACTGATAGAATCAAATCTCTATAACTTGAGAACGTTATGAAATAGAGGATAGAGAGACAGGAGGCTTCAGAGAATGGGGAAAGGGGAAGGAGATGAGATCTCTTCTGCGAATCTTCTATCATTAGAGATGGGGTTAGTAGTTTGTATTCAAATACATATAAAGAAGGAAAGGACCCTGTGCTCTGTTCTTGTTTCTGATTATATGACTTCGTCTCAGTGAGGTTTGATCGTTTGATGTTTCGTCCTTTCTGAGCAGAGCTGATTTAATGTATGTTGTTTCCATTTGGCAGCATGCTTCTTCTATTCTTGTTTTGGTTTCTTTTTCATTTCAAAATCCATCCTTACAGCTTGATTGATTGTTATTATGTGGGTCGGTTGTTTCTGGATTTTCAGGGAATAAGTCGTTTCTCTTCGTTTCCCATCTGTCTTTTCACTTTTTTTTTATTATGCACTGCTATTTGTACTTTAGGTCCAATTGATAATCTTGGTTATTTGTAGAAGAGAAGGAGATGTTGTATGCTTGTATTAGTTTTCAGATTCCAATATTTTTTTGGTTGGATTACAGAATTGAAATTCCTGGGTATTGGACAAATTAATTCTGTGCGTTTCTTTTAAATGATTTATGATTTTGCCTATAAATATTGGAACCTTGCTGTTCTTATATTCTTTTCTCTGTTTCTTTTTCCTCTTTTTTGTCTTTCTAAAGTTAATTCTTCTTCTATGTTCTATTATATGATTTGTTTTTCATTTTCTGATTTTTTTTTCTTTTTTTTCAATGTGGTAGATGGAAACAGGAAAAATGCCAAAGTTAATTGTCTCATATTTACATCCACAGATTTAGTCTATTGGGAGAAAGGGCCCTATTGCAAGCTTTATGGACTGTTTTCCCACCCCAACGAGTTTGAAGGAAAAGCCAAGTGGTATTTTTTCAATCCAGAGCGTTTCCTGTTTCAAGCAACCTGTTGAATCACCAGCACTAGGTAGATCTAGCTGTCTTTGTTCAGAGTCTCCGGGAGGTTGAATGCTTGTTGCAAGTGTATATCAAGGTGTTCCTGATGGTTGCTCGTGCATAATTCCAAGTTAGCACGCTACATCATTTATAGAATTACTTCCTTTCTATAAGGGGTCAGAGCCAGAAATTTCAGCAAAAGTGGCAATTCAGGAAAAGAGGCAGCCAGTTTGATTCTTCTGATGATGAAGTTGAGCCAAGTTCTACTGATGATGAACCAGTTTTCAAGAAGCACAGATTGATTTCTGATTGGATTTTGCCCAAACCCAATGAATTAGGTGAAATCACCGGCTGCCAACTGAAGGGAAGACATTATTCTGGTACAGGGGTTGATTTTAAAGCTAAGATAGCTAATAAAATGCATACCGGATTGAACAAGAAGGGACGTGATTCAGTATACAGGGAGATGAGGGGGAAATTTTGTGAGGAAGACCATAGAAAGAACAACAGCATTGAGCAAGAGACAACCACACTCAGTGATACTCATGCTTTCATGAAATCCATAATAGAGGAGTTGAAAGTTGCCAGAGAGAACATGCTTTCATGGATGAGAGAGGAGATAATAAAGGTCATGGCTGATGATGATGATGTTCAAGAGCGAAATGCCATAGCAGGAAATCATCAACAGGATATGATCAAAGTACAGTCTCAGAACAGCTCTGAGTCAGGATCAGAGGCTCAAGCTTGCAAATGGGAAACCTTGGTGGGGTCTGTAAAGCGAAAATGGACTATTGGTTCTCGTGAAGGCTATGATGTCCTTGAAAATCAGTACTTCCACAAACCTGTTGAATCTGTCAAAGCATTGGAAACAAAGAGAAAGAAGTTTGTGCCATCTGTTAAACAAACCTCTTTATTGGTTAGTCCTGATCAGGATGCTTCTAAGAACTTCATTCTACCTACTTCCCTGCCTGCTGCATATGATGAAAACCAGAACTTCAATTCTTCATCTAACTATTTTCAACCAATAGTGGCTGGGAATAAAGTTGGTGTGAATACTGGAAATAAAAGGTGGACACCACATGATTCAAGCATACATTCTAGAAGTTCATTGGGGTTCCAGCCAGAAAATTCTGGACATACTGCTCAGATAGCTTCTGATCAAGATATTGATCATATTGGCCAAAACAAGTTAAATCCAGTTTCAAGATTTGGAGCCAGGTTTCCTATTCCACTTCATCATGGTTTTGATGGAGTTCTTAAGACACAGGCCCAACTTATACGTAGTCCATCTCATGTCCAGGGCAGCATATCAGATATCAGCAGTGATGGAGGTATGAGAAACCATGGTATATCAGAACTCTACATGGCTAATAATCTCCAGTCATTTGAATTCTGATGCTGGTGCTGATGCACTAACTCAAGGCTATTTGATTCCTAGATCTCAAAAAGAGTTGGTTATACATGAAATAGAGTTTCAAGAGTAAGTTCTTCAACTATTGAGCCCTACTGCAGTCTTGTTCTCCCCTCTAAATTACAGCACAAAATAGAGCTCATTTCCATTGTTTTGGCCTGTGGGCAATTTCAATTAAGGGACGGTGAACAAGACGATTGCCTGGTCTAATGAACGACCGGGATCAATGTCTCAGATATGTACCCTTCTTGTGTGGAAAATATTTTGTTATCAAATTTGGTTTGATCTGCTATTTATGTTATACAGCATTGGTTGTAAAGTCTCATTTGTTTATAACCAAATCCAAAACATAAAAATGTTGAAGTCAAAGTACTAATCTTGAATTAATATTAGCAATCAGATGAGTGTTTCACTTCATTATCCATTGTGCTTGCACTAGTTTCATTTTGGCTATTAGAATGTGATAGATGAAGGATGAAGAAACAGCACTTTTTTTTGACATTGGCAGAGAAAACCACAACTTAGACTTTGCATTATAAAATAGCTAGGATATGGACTACTGCTTGTGCTTGTATGTGGATAGTCAACAACTTATATGGTACCTACTTTCCATTCTGCAGTACCTGAAGCTAAAACCCTCAGGCTTAGTTTGGAAGTACAAATACAAATATATATGCACAGTGCAAATACATACAAAATACAAAATATAAGGTTTTGCACTCCACATATTTGTATTTGTACTCCATCCAAACTGAGCCTCAAGGTTTACATCTGTCCTCTATCGGGTTCAAACGTTTATTCCACCTTATCATGTGTCTACTTGGAAAAGAAAAAAAGATTTAGCGAATGAAATGTCATGTTCCTATTTCCAGTCAGTGGTACAAAAGTCTTTAGCATCAACAGAGAGATCAATGGGTGGGAGGAGGATTCTTCAGCTAATTAGTTGCAGAGGAATATGAATTTTCATTAAAAGCCCTTTACGCTTGATCTGGACATTCTAACTATTGACCATTTCAGTTTTTCAATGTTTATAAGTCATTTTATTTTCATTTTCTGTAGATTTCATCTTTCTTTCCTTCTTTCCTCTTTCTATTGTCTTTGTAAACGTGTAACTGCATTTGCACGTTACAGTATCTGTAAGATAAAACTATTTATAATTCTTAGGCAGTTTATGAATGATTATAAGTGGGTATTTTATGAAATGTTATAAGTCAACAGTTTGTGAAAAATCTAGAAAAAAGTGGCATTTGCTTTTTTATAGATAGTATAGATATAGATAGATAGATACTACCCATAAACTGAGGCTACTTCTAAAAGAAGCGAATAGCCTCAGTTTGTGGAATTTTCATTGGACAGGTTATACCCTCACCTGTCTATGCGTACAAAGGGCATATATGTAATTGACTCCCACCGTAATAGGAATCCCAAAACAACGGTTCTATCTCCAACGAACTCTTCTCTTCAGTCTTCAACCTTTCTGTAATGTTAAGTTGGCCTGAATGCCGAATTTCAACTTTCCAAAGATAAGCATCCCAACAACAAACTAACAACCAAAATGCTCAAGCACAAGACTAAAACCAACTGGGTCTGGGTTGCTTTCTGGGTGCTGTGGGCTTTCAATGCTAAAACTTGAAAGCAAGAGAGAACGCTGGGAATTGTGATAATAGATGGGCCGACTGTTCGACCCTTCGTGAACGAGGAGGAGATATTCAATAAGAGTGTGGATGAGCGGTTCGCCTCCTTAGACCTCATCGACGACGGTGTCCTCTGCAGGTCAGAGCTGCGCAAGGCTTTCGAATCCCTCTGACTCATCGAGACCCATTTCGGAACCGACATGGCCTCCTAACCTGGCAATCTCACCCAACTCTATGATGCCATCTTCAAGAAGTTCGACTGCGACCGCAACAGAACCATCGATGGTGACGAGTTCAGGTTTGAGACGAAAAAGATAATGCTCGCCATCGCCGATGGCCTCGGTGACTCACCCATTCAGATGGTTATCGAAGATGATGACAATAGCTTTGTCAAGAAAGTGAGTACGCAAACAAAATGTAAAGGAATTCTATTATCCCTTAGCGTCATCAGTTATCACTTTCATGACTGCTAAAAAATCCAGCTTTGTAGAGATGTAAGTGATTCACTATTTATTAAATCGGCGAATAATTTTCTCTAGATAATTATATGTAAAGAGTTCTTCCGAAAGAAACAGAGTGAAGGAATCAAAATTAAAGGAAAATGGACCTTCCTTGTTGTGGAGTGACCGAGGGAACGAAAATGCCACAACTGTTCGTTCTTCTAGAATCGTCGGATCTGTGAAGCTGGTAGCAACCATTCCCACCGGTAGTGTTACTACACATTTAAGAGTTAGGCCACCGATTCGTGTTCACTTCTTTTTTTCTTTTTTTCTTTTTTTTATAAGAATTCATGGTCACTTCAGCTAACCCTCCGTTGCATTGCTGTGGAAGGCCATAGTGAGAAGCTGATGCAGAGTGAATGAGGCCCGACATTTTTGCTAGGAAGCTAATTTCTTTCTCCTATTGAAGAAGCTTAGACCTTTCTTAGGTACCATTTCGTGCTAATCAATTTATGTAATTTTCATTCAACTTGTTAATGGAGATATTTTTTTTTATTAATAGCTTCATTGCCAATTTCATCATGCATGGTTTGAAAAGCATGATGTGTGTTTTGGGAAGTTGGAATCAATCATCATCACTCATTACTCAGAGTGAATTCTTCTATTGTTTTTTGTGTTCAGTCTTTCTGATTAAGGTGATTCCTGGATAAGATATCTGTTGTTGTTATATATGCGAGTACCATCTGTTTGAGAGAGGATCACAATCACTACATTGAATATGACTCTACTAAAAAATCAAAACACATAGAAGAGTGTCACCAATTCATCCATCACATTGTTTTTCTTCAACAATGAAGGTCTTATTTGGGTTTTATTAACTAAAGAGGCTCCAAGTAAGGTGCAGTAATTAATCTTTCCTTGATTCTTCTTTCTTTCTTGTAAATTGTAATTTATGTTTTGAGACTTCTACCAGTAATTCGAGCACATGGCTATAACATTTGAAAACTCAATATGACCTTTTGATTTTTTTTTCTAGTAAATAACTGGTTATTCGTGGAAGCCATTGTTAATTTTTTATAAGAGCCCATGTGCTTTAGTATTTCATAGAAACTGCTATGGTTTGTCTTGTTTGTCCCACTATTGTATATCATGAGATGATGACAATTTTTTTTAAAGTTAGAATGCGGTATATTAGGATAGTGAGCACATGATTTCAAGGGGAAGTGGTTTATTGGAGACATGGAGTAAGTTTTTCATGACTAGAGGTATACTTTTTGAATAGAGAAATCCTTCATTTTATTCAAGATAAGCTTTGGATTGCAGAACAATATCTAGAATGATGAAGTCTCTAACACTTCCTTGCAAGGTATGCGTTATCTTCATAGTTTATTCATCTAATTCTTCTTTTGGATCAAGTACTTGTAGTAACGATGTTTGAGAAATTAACACTTTTCTTATCTGTTTCATTGTCAAGGGCACCATGTATAGAAATATTTTACTTTATTTTTTCTTCTATTTTGTGCAAGCTAAATCTCAACATTGGATGATCTGTGATGTTCTTTAGGGACTATATTCACAAGAAAAAAAATGTAAATAAGGTTTCCTGGTTTTGGTTATATTGATTAATAGAAGTATGGGACTGCATTTGATTCATGTCATCTATTATATTGTGTCCTTTTTTGTTTGATCATGGTGGCCTCCAAGCATGGTATAATGACCATTTGTCATAACATCATATCACACTTCCTATTCATAGGCATGATTCTGATTTCCTTTATTGCAGACCAAATCAATAATGTATTATTTCCATTACAATCACCAACTTCTTGTGTTTATAGGAAAGAAGGGCCTACATTGTCAAGAAGCATACCACACTAACAACATGATGGTCCTTATCTGAGTGATTCTCATTCAAAGAAACAACAGTAAAAACCATAGAGGCATCTTATCTGAGTGATTCTCATTCTTAAAATTCAACAACCCATGAAGCTTAAGCCTTACATTTTGAGGCTTATCCCTTACATGTCTAAAGGTCTTGGCATCTGGCCTCATGTCTTGTGTTTTTAAACATTGTTATCAATTCACCTTTTTGCAAGATTTGGTATTGACTTCAAAGTTTAATTAGGGTTTTGCATTTGACTTTTATGATGTTTCTTTTATTTGTTGTTAAGTTTAATCATAGGAATTAGTAATTTTTTTCTAACTTCTGATATTTGTTGGATTCTAGGCATCAGATTTTTATTTTCAAAAGGTTGAAGGGCCATGTGCTTTAAAAAGCAGAGAAGTAAGAATGGAGTTGACAATAACACAACCTGACGACTGGCACCTTCACCTCCGTGATGGTGATCTTCTTAGAGGGGGTACTCCTAACAGGTCCTGTTCTTGTTCTTTAACATGTTTCCTTTGTAGGACCTTGAAGATGCAGGGATGCATGGCTGGTGCTTGGGTATTCAAACCTGCATACAAAGAGAAAAATGTAGCTGCCACATAATATGGGATTCGAGACTCCTTTTAATTTTTCATACTTTAATCATTACCATGACAACCTCCTTGCACGTGCACACTTACTAGTATTTGATAATGTGAATTTACAATTTATTTTGTAACTGTCATCATGTATAGTTGTGTGTAGTGTTTTTATCCGTCATTAACCTAGGCAGTTGGATAATTTGACCTAGAGGTGTTCAAATTCGGTTGTCAAACTAAAAACCGAGCCAAACCAAAATAGTCAAAATAAATACATATATTTATATTTAAATTATAAATATTAACATTAATATTTATATTATTAATAATAATAATAATATATAATATGTATTTCAATTATAAATGTTGATATATTTTAATAATATAAATATAAAATGCATTTATATTTAACTAACCAAATTAACCGATTTAAAACCGAACCAAACCAATTTGAATTCGGTACAGTTCGATTCAGTTTTAAGTCTAATTCGGTTTGGTTTGATTTTTGAAAATGGCCTAACTGAAATGTCAATTAGATTCTATTTCTGAATCGAGCCAAACCAAACCGACCGAATGAACACTCCTACGTTGATCCATCACTTGGTTATAATACTAGCTCAGGTTAACCCCTGATCTACCTTTAATTTAAGAAAAAAGGAAGAAGAAAACTATTAGCTTGGTCAGACTAGATCCCGTGACTCAAACAATTGAATCATCAACTTGATTGATCCAAACGGTGGGTGGCAGTTTACTAACTACTTTTTTCTTCTAATATGTATTATTTTCTCCTTGTATGATTAGATTTTTTTTCTTGTTTTTTTACTATTTTTTGATGTTACAGATTTTCCCACTTCTTGATGGTCCCTATCCATTAACTTTGCATTTACTGTGGTATCCAGCATTTCCTTAAGATTGCAATTCCCAAGTTAATCTCTGTTGCAGTCTCAACGTCTTGGCTTGATGCATTTGTATTAGTTAACACTACAAGAGATTTACTTCTAACTAACGGATTCAAAACCAATGCTTCTTCCACCATGGCAATAAGTTCTAGCAACAGTGGCAATAGGTTCCACCGTTGCTAGAGATATCATTGCTACAATCTTAATCTCTTGCAACGGGCATTAGGCTATCCATTGCTAAAACAGTACATAAAAGAAAATTGGTTGATATGTTACAACGGGTGTATGGTGATTGAGATGGCCACCAGACATCCGGAAGCCCCGATCTGTGCCCTTTAGGGCCCCATTGATACCCCTTTTCAAAACTTCCCTTGCACCAGCTTCCTCTAGATGAAGTTGCGACAAAAGCAAAACCACCTTCTTCTCTTTGTCTTCCCCCTCTTAAAATCCCAAAAAAAAACGCCCCCTATATTTCTAATTAACCCAAGTTGCAGATTTTGCATATTAAATTTTTTCATAAGACAAAAACAACCAATCTGATTAGAATTTCTTGATAAAATAAATGGATAGAACTTGCAAGGACTCATCATTTAACTCAGGACAAGTAAAGCGACAGATAGAGAGTGTAGATTAATCTCAGCTCGTTCAAAAATCAGAAACCACATTAGAGCCCAAAAACTAATGCTCAGTTTGAAAGAAATATAAATGCAAATATGTACAGTGCAAATACATATAAAATAATACAAAATATAAGGTTTTGCACTCTACATATTTGTATTTGTACTCCTCCCAGACTGAGCCTAAACTCTAAAGTGTAAAGAGAGCATAGATACAGATGATTTGAGCAGTATGGAAAAATGATTAAGATTCAACAAACCATGTGTTTTCTCCATCCAAATGCAACAATGGAGTCTCCTTCTCATCGAAAAGCAAAAACCCTACTTCTTCAGTCCAAACACAACAATGGGCCAGATATCCTTCTCAATCAAAATGAAAATACATCTGTTGAGGGAAAATTTTATTCTTTTTGTAATGGAAAATTTGCTTCTTATTCCTGCATATTTTGATTTTTGGCAAAAGAAAATCTATAGCATAGAACTTTAATTAGAAGAGGAAGAGTCATTTCTTTTGAAAACTCAAAATGGTTTCGATTGGAGGGAGAGTCATTTCCCTTTCGTTGCATATTGAAAGGGAATGTGAAGGGTTGTTGCTTTATTTCAATGAAACGGATAGATAGAGGATTCAAAAGAGAGGGATAGGCGGGAGATTTTGTTTTAACGAGAAAAACTTCTTATTAGTTAATTAATAATCTTACATCTGGTTTATCAAACATTCATTTTTAAATAGAATTTGAGTGGATATTAAATTATAGTTAAATTTGATTTTAGATTTTAATTTATCAATTATAAAGTTTTATTGTGAAATGTTAGTAATTAATTATAAATTAAAGTTTATATTATTATATTAATTAATATTTAACAAATTTATTAATCAACTTATATTTATATAAAATGGATTTTAATTTTTATCATCAATTAGTTTTAATTATAATGTAGATTTTATTAATGTAATAATTTTTAAATAGGATTTAAGTGCATGTTAAATTATAGTTAAATTTGATTTTAAATTTTAATAAGCCAAAAAAAAAAGATCACCTTAATCGGACATCCAAACACAAAGTTATGGCACCTAGAAGTTTATATTTATATACTAAAAATATTTTCAAAAAAATAAGGCTGCTTTTGTAAAACTAGGACCTTAGGGTTCATGAGTGAAAGAGTGGAAGGTGTTGCAGGCTATAGGTGAAATTCAAAGGGTTTCAAGATACCACATGATAGAGTGAGATAGAAGGGGAGGGAGGAAATTCGAAGGGGTTTTGAGACGGAAACTTTTGCACTATAGATAGGTGATGATGGACCGTGCCTAGTCATGTTTTACACCTGTGATAATTAAGGGCTATGGCTTAAGGTCAGGCCAGGTTTTGGGTATGAAACATGTAAGACAGGGCCTTGCCTGGGCCATTTATATTTATATGTAATATAAAATAACATAAATATTACCCACAATATACATATATTTAAATATATGCAGGTTAAGTTGGGCCCAAGGCAAGCTTAAAGTAGGCCTAGGCTTGGCCCTAAAATTTGTGGTTTTGATGAGGGCTTGAGCCCCAATTAGGGCTGCAAACAGATCAAATCAGATTTGTTAAAAGGTATATCTGATCTGATATGATCTGGTAAGAAATCCGACCAATCCGAATCCGATAAGAATCCATCTGATTTTCAAGAGTATGATTCGAATTTGAATTTTAATATCATGTTAGATATCTGATTCAATTAGAATTGTAGTAAAAATAATGATATAATATGAATAATATATTATAATATTATTATACATAATATATAACATATAATTATATGAATAATATATAAAACATATATATAGAATATACATATATAATATATAATATTTCATAACTAAAGGATTGGATCAAGGTATATTTGAATTTGATTCGTCAACTAAATGGGTCAACTTTCCCAATATGATCTGAATTGTTAGGATCAACGGTGGTATCTGAATCTAGCTCTTATCAAATTGGAATTGGGTTTGAATCAGATCTGATCCAACTTAGTTGCAATGTAGCCCTAGTTAGGGCCTTAACACAACACTTAGGTCCAATCGTAGAATTTTCCAACTAGCTAAAACGATCACCCTTGTTTTTTTTTTTTTTGGCAAAAATAGCAGAGTAAGTGCCTTCAACACTTTGGGACATGTAGATAGCAAAAATTTATCAAAAATAAGAAAAACAAGAAAAAGATCACCCTAATAGGATAGCCAAATACAATGTTATAGCCTCCAAAAGTTTACATATATGGTAAATTAAAAAATGACATCATTTAAAAAACCAAAATCGAATGGTTACACAAAGCAAAGACTGGTTCATTGGTTCATGGGTTGGACCAGTTAGGTGGATAGTTTTAGCTAATATTTTTGGAGAAAGCAAGGTTAGGGGTATGATCGAATTGGCAAAGGGCTGGGTTATGGTTTAACGATAGTTTGATTGGCCTATCTAATAACTGGTCCAACTTCCTAAACATTGTTTAGTGTGTATATTTGTTTTATTATATATAGTAAAAATAATATGTTTTATTTTTACATTTCATCTTTTAATTATTTAATTAATTAAATAATAATTAATAGTTATTTATCTATATTTTATAACTATTACTTTATTAATAACTTTTTTACCAAAGTAAATCATTTAGTTTAAATATCAATGTTATTTTTCATTAATAATTAATTAATTATTAGTGGTTAGTCATATTTGATTTATCGTTTTTTATTTATTATTAATTTATTTAAATAATTAAATTATTTTTTGATGATTAATTTTAATTAACTAAATAATAGATAATATTTATTTATTTCTTTTTTAGAAATTATTATCTTTTTGTTAATGTACTTATGAAATTCTTAATATTTTTTTGCTAGTTTAATTATCATTAAAAAGCAATCACATTAATTATTATTATTGTTGTTATTCAATATTAATGAGCTAATAATTTGTTAATTATTAATTTTATTTATTTACTTTGATAAATTCATAATTATTAATTTAATATAAATAGTAATAAATAAATAATAAATATTTTTAATTAATATAATATGATTGTTAATAATTAATTTTCAATGGATTACATTAAATAGATTGGAATAAAATGGCCATAGCTAAAGACAATTAACTTCGTAGTTATAGCCACTAATAATTAAAATTTTATGACTATAGTGATAAATAGCTTTTAACCATGGACAGAGAGCGGACGAAATGACCAACTTCTACTTTTGTAACTTAGCAACAAATATCTTTTAACTACCAATGATTTGAATAGTTTTTAACCACGGACAAACTATCCATAGCTAAAGCTAAACTCTTTTTCCAGAAACATGAAATTGAAATTGTTCGTGGTTATATCCCCTGTTTTAGCCACGGTTTCTATGACCGTAGCTAAAATTCAATTGCTACAAGGTATTGGCCAAGTATGTAACAATCTATTTACCGAGTGTGCAACGCACCACCATTCTCCGGTATGCATGGAAACAAACATTGTAAGAAGATGGTGGAATCAAGTATTTCTCTCTCCTACACCTAGAATCAAGTTCCCTGAATCACAAACTGGATCTCCTGCACTCAAAATGGTATGGGCAAGGGTGCACTTCCAATCAGAAATGAACACATCTAGTATCCTCCACATGGGCACCCTGCTCCCATGTGTAGAGGAATACCAAACAGTAAAACTTCCATTAACTAATAATTTTATTTTTAAAACTTAAAAAGAAATTAAAGTGAAAAAAAATAAAATAAAATAGAGGAGACCCAAGTCTGTTAGGCTCTAAATGAAAATGCCATGAAAGACTAGTGATATCCACCATTAACGATTGCATAAGATAAGACGAGCTTATGCCAGGGGAAGAAAATCCACTTATTTAGTTCCATAAATCTTCACAACGAAACTCTTAGAAATATAGACGGGGACTCAATCTTCCTCAAATTTTCAAAGGGATTTAACAACGAATCACAGGTCTTCTTCTTTTGAATAGAAGAATCAGATGGTCCAACATCTCTCACCAGTACAAAAACGACAAGAACAAAGTTGCTACAACTGTAATCGAATGGCCAAACTCTCCATCTACCAGCAGTATAAGAAATATGAATGAAGAAAATAATGCGATTGTAAGATTTCAAATGTGCTCTGCAACTGATAGTCGAGAATCGAATGGCTGTTGCTGAGATGTTGGGTCCTCTATATCAACACCATACCATGATAAGGATTTGGTTCTGATTTTACTTTCCCTTGGTGTTGATAATATTGTAAAGAGGTATGAGTCCTTCATGTTTGCTTGGAGGGAAGATGATTATATGGAATCTGTTGAAGCACCACCATTTCCCATCCTACTGAGTAGGCCTGAACTTTAGTTTTGGATTCTAGGCTTCATTGGAAAATGAAGAAGAATGGGGAGGTAACTGTTGGAATTGTTCCTAGTCCTTCAAACATCGGGAGATATCTCACCCTGGTCCTCGTCCTCCATGTCTGAGAATACTTCAGGAGAACCTCTTGTAGTTCTATCCTACCCAAGAAGGTCTCCTGCAATCTATCTGTTAATGGTGGATAGCACCTTTGTTTAATGGAGTTTTTCATTCGGAGTCCAAAGGCTCAAAGGATTTCCTCTCATTTTTTCACTTTTGCCTTTTAATTAATTTCAAAAATAAAAATATTATAATTTAACAGGAATTTTACCGTTTGCTCTACAAACGAGGTATTACCCGTGGCATGATTAGGAAAAGGGGAGGAGGGAAATGCGGGGTTTAGGGAGAGACAGATGTACACAGCCTTATCTGTACAGAGGTGGTTTCAAAATTAAATGGGGCAATCCAACTGCTCTACCAAAGTCCACCCTTTAGAGAGAAAAAGAGAGACCTCACTCATGTAATTCTTTTTTATTTTATTTTTTATGGGTTCGAATATGTTAGAAATTTGTGTCTTTAGGCCGTGTTTGGTTGCAGTGCAATTTTATTTGCACTGGTAGTACAAGTGCTTGGGAGTGCAAATGAAAAAAAAAAAATGTAAATTCATTTTTGATTTTGTTTTGGGTTTTATTTTATTCTGCTTCATATCTTAATTTACTTTTATCTGTACTATAGTCAAACAAAACAATCTAAAATTTGAAACAAAAATAAATCAGAATTTACACTTAAATCATTTACAATGCCAAACAAATTTATTTGCATTGCAACCAAACACAGCCTTAGGTTCAGTTTGAAAGGAGTTTAAATGTCAAATATGTCTTTGCGGAAACACAAGCAGTGCAGCACTTAAAAGCTTTAACCTGCAATGGCGCCAAAACTATGAACCAGTTTTTGAGGAAGTTAACTATGCTTATTTAAACACTACTCCCCATTCTGCTTGGGAGAGTTTTTGAGCTGAAATTATCCCATGCGTTGCGAGTCTTGCGACCTTGACTTGCGCCGAATCACAGATAAGTGTATCGATCCCCCAATCCACGAGATTATATTATACTAAATTAAAATTGAGTATGGAGATGCGGGGTATCGATCCCCGTACCTCTCGCATGCTAAGCGAGCGCTCTACCATTTGAGCTACATCCCCTCATACTCTATAATTTACAATAATTAATAAAAACAAATTTCATAACCCCCTTTTATATATGCATTTAAATAAACTCAACCCTTTATTTATTTCATAGAAAGAAAATTAATTAAAACCTAATTTCAGTGTTTTATTTTTCCATTTTTTTTCATTCATGGCTAATATTAGTTGTGAAAACAACCAACATAACGTTATATTTAATGTCCATGTGCTGTCTATTAATTAAGAGCCAATCCAAAGTCCAAACCCAATGCCTAGTTTTATGATTGGGCTTAGACCTATTTACGGGCCAGGTTCAGGCCGCTCTTTGTCTCTGTTTTAAACATTTAGGCCTGAGCCTAAGCCTGGCCCAATCATCGGGCCTAAGACTAGAGCCCGAGTCTGATCCTCCTATAAAGCCCGAAGTCTAGTCAGAAATTTGGAAAAAAGATTTTTTCTGTTTTTATTCAATAAAAAACTATTGTATTTATATTAAAAGGCCTCAAAACCCAAAAATAATAAAAATTTTCACTATAGCTTGAAAAAAGAGAAGAAGAACAATGAAACATACACACACACATGATCGAGCTTGACCCAGAAAAAGCCGAACCTGGTATTTTGGGTCCAAGCTTGAGCTTGTGAGCATAGATTCATGTCCAAGCCTAACTCAAAACAGACCGGGTTGGGCCAACCTGTCGGGCTACCCAGCGCCATTCCAATCTATTGCACTATCCACTTTTGAGAACATATGAAAACAAAATACAACACTCAAGTAATTAATCTACCCTTTAAACTAGGGGTGAACATTTGATTTATTCGAATAAAAACCGAATTGAATACACCAAAATTTTAAAATCAAAATTAAAAAATGTAAATGAAATCAAAGCTAAAACTTTAGATTCAGTTTTCAATTATTTAGTTGAAACCAAATTTAATTATAATATATTATATTTTAATGTATAAAAGTATAATTTTATATATTATATATTATGTGTGTATATATATTGTATAATGAAATTCAATTAATTAAGTTCTTTTTAGTTAATCGAATTTCTAATTTTGAAAACCTATACCAAAATTGAAATTCTCGAAAAAAGAATAAATCAAACTGAATTAATCAAAAAAAAAAAACTAGAACCAAAATTTTCGATTTTAACTGAATATTGTTCACCCCTACTCTAGATCAACTCTAGCCCAACAAAATTATATGTGGCTCAATCCCTTGCACAACCCATTTCTCCCAAAAATATAAACATAAAATGATTAACTATATATGATATGACTTGCCTGTTCAGCCCCTAGACCAATTTTAGCCCATCATAGCCAACCAACACTACTAGACACATACTATTAATTAACCAACTTGAGTTGTACCATCAAACCCAAATCTACAGCCCATATCTCCACAAATCTAGCCCAAGCCCATGCATGACCAAGACTAAGTCCAAGTCCACCCCCAGCACAGCCCACTTAATTTACTTAATTAAACTTAATTTAATTATTTAAAATGTTTTATTAATTAATTTTGAAGTTATTATTTTATAATAAAATAAGTTAAATAAATATGTTATTTTAATTAAATTTAATTGATTGTATTTGATTATAAAATAATATAATTAATTAATTGAATAACGGAGAAGGAAAGATAGAGAAGAGAGAGATGAGAAAGGGAGAGAGAACACCCAAAAAGAGGAGAGAGGGAGAAAGATAACAAATAAAGGATTAAAAAGTAATAAATATAAAATGTCATCATTACATTTGTCTTGTCGCTTTAAAAAGAAAAATTTAAAATAGGGTTCACATGAGTAAATAATCAATTCGCAAATGGATTAAAAAATAAATAGAAAGGGTTGAAAAGTAATAAATAAATTAGAAAAAAGTAATAAATAATCTAATAGTTAGTATTCTATCACTTATCTGCTTGCTTTCGGACCTCTTGTGCAGATGTACTCTCCACAGCATCCATTGGTGGATATAATAGAAGTTTTTTTATGGTTAATGGCAGTTAGAACCAAGGTTTTTAAAACCGATCAGGGGTCAAGTTCTCGGGTTGAACTGTTCGATCATTTGAACCGAAGATATGACCCATTCTGATAAAAAATTTAAAAAAAAATAAAAACCAGTCAAACCATTGAATGATTAGACCACCTGAATTAGTGGTTTTCTGACCAAATCAATAGTTTTGGGGGAAAAAACGGTTCTGAGGTAAAATGGCCTGACCGATTCTCGGTTTTTCCGGTCTAACCGTCCGGTCCAATCCGGTCTGATTTTGTAAACCATGGTTAGAACAATCTTATATGAGTCATTTTGGTTTGCATGGAGTATTGGAGTACTAGAGAAGCAGTTATTGAGAAAGAGAAATTGTTAAATTAAAGGTCCTTAATTTTTTAAACATCTTGAATTTAGTTCAATATGAGTTCTCATATGGTCTCTCCCTACTGAAATAATGTTTCTTCTCTATTGCTTTGTCTACATCTTTTCTGGATAAACATTGGTTTATTTGTTGGTCTGATAGATGACTTAATTTCTGTCTGTAGTATGGTTAAAGTGCCTTATGGAAAAGCTTTGTTTGAACTAGTTATCATGCAGGTAACCTTTTAAGAAGTTAAGAGGAAAGAGAAATAAAGAAAAGCCATTGTATATATAAAGAAGCATGTTTAGCAGCTGTTTTTGTTTAAGATTTGATGAGCTTCAAGGAAAACATCAAAGCTCTTTAATTGAACTTTGTGAACAATATTCAAATGTTTTCACATGATTAATTGCTATTTTTGTCAAGTTTTGTTCCAAGTAGTTCATGTAGGTAACCTTCTAAGAAGTTAAAAGGGGAAGAAAAAAAGAGAAAAGAAGCAATTAATTCCATATAGAAAACATCAAAGCTTTCTAATAAGCTTTGTAAATAGTTTTACATATTTTATTTTACTACTTTTTTTCTACACATAAAGAGATTATAGCAGAAATAAAATGTTGAGAATTATGCATGATAATAGTCATATTTCATGAATAAGGTTGTGGATGACCTTTAAATAATGATTAGTTATTGCTAATATTTTTAGTGGAAACTAATTTCAGTAAAAATCAATTATACTGAAATTAATAATTAAAAATCATTGAATAATTATTGATATATTACTAAACTATTGTATATTTTTCAATATAATCACTGAAAAATAAAATTTCCACTTCAGATATTTATGAAATTTTTCTACAATATCATTTTTTTTAATATTTTCAGTAATTAGTTATTGATATTTTTCAAAATATGAATTTGTAAATATTTATTGATATTTGTAGATATTCATTGAAAATTTTCAATGGAAAAATAATTTCAGTAAAAATCAATGATTAATATTTATTAGAGATATATTATTAATTATTCATGTGAGTAATTTTCTGAAATTAAACTATTCTTATTTAACAATAAATTATCATTATTGTTATTATTATTATTATTATTATTATTATTATTATTATTATTATCTTTTTTTTATTTAACGGTCAACTATCAATAGTTTACCTGAACTTTATTTAATGCATTTTTGAAATTTAATTATTAATTTTTAGTAATTTCATTTATTTATTTTTTATGAAATGATCAATTAATTTTTATCAAGGATTAATTAATTATTTGGATCAATAATTATTGAAAAAATAATAATTAAAAGTTATTCAATAATTACTGATTGTGGTACTTAAATTGTGATGAATTTATCTCTTGACTTTGAATTATTTGTGTATTTTGTGATTTATTTTGTTTAATGATATTTAGTGCTTAAATTGCGGTGCATTTTGTGGGTAATTTACTAAAAATTAGTAATCTAGGCCACAACACAGATTACCTTAACCCAAGCCTAGACATTGGGCATAGACCACTCCACCCTAGCCTAGCCCATACATAGGCCACTATCCAATCTGTTCAGGCTAGGCCCAAACATAGGTCATACAATTTACATAAATTTGTCATGTTATTGACATTCAATATATCCTTTTGATCCATTTTATCATCAAATTGGACATTGGGTATGGGTTTTCCCAGGCATCGCATGGGTCTCTACGGAAAAACTTTAGCTGATGGTGGCCAAAAGCCTATGCTGTTGAGAGAAATTCTGGGGCCATGTTCCCATGAGAATGGGTAAATTAGTATTTACATCTTAATTTATTTTTACTAAAAATCAAAGCATGGGCGTGAATAGATGAACTGCCCAGAACGTGTCCAACCCAGAAACTGTCTCAACAGCATATGCTGTTGGGCCCTAACAGCCAAAGTTAACCCGGTCCCCAACTAGTTCTATATGTATAAAGAAAAATTGTCCACGTCACCATGCATCTCCTTTCTCTAAACCCCCCTTCGTACATTCTCCTTACTTCTCTCTCCCATCACCTTCCCACCACTTCCAATTTGCGAAGTCAGCTCTCTCTCCAATCCACCTATTCATTCACATTAGTAATGGGCATGCATGAGCATTGTGACATACAGGTAATTTGAAACCTACATTAGTAAGATATTAATAAGAGATATAAGCATTGTTAGAGAGAGAGGAAAAGATAGGGAATTTGAAACGTTCACTTGCAATTAAATCAAGGAGAGAAAAAGATATTCCATTGCATACCATGTCTCACTACCATCTAGATCTGTACAACCCTCAAAAGGAATGAGAAAAAGAAGATAGAGAGAGGAAAAAGGTAGATAGAAAAAGAGAATTACCTAGAAATTAAATCAAGTAGATTAATTAGCAAACCTAAGAGGATGATTTTCTCTATAGCACCCAAAATAAATTGAAGACAAATGACTCCAAACCCTAGAAACAAAACAACAAATAATCAATTTTGATAACAATAAAATTGTAAAAACATAGCAATTAAACAAATGACAAGAAACTTGAAGAAAAAAGATAAATGGGAGGAGCCATCCATCCGNCCCTTCTGAACCTAGGTATGCTTCCAAGTTCCAATCCCCATTGCAGAAGTAACAGGAGTTGCAGAAATCCTTCATTTTTTGTCTCAACAATTGATCTGCAACCAACTGACGCCAATAAGCTAACACTTATTAACGTTATTCTCCACGATCAAGCATTCTTCCTTCTCATCTTCACTAAAGGTAGGTGGTTGCAATCGATTTTGAGCCTTGAAGGTTTTTTTTTCAGCCTCTTTCCTGCTACAGGTACCACATTTCTTAAGACCCTCTCAAATTCCTTTCAGCAATTCTACAGGTACCACATTTCCATCCATAATTACATTTCTTCTAATTAAGACACTCTCTGTTATTTATCAGAGTATCTTTGATGCTCATTTCATGACAAAAGCTTGGAGAATCATTGAAGAACCAATTTCTTAATTTCTAATATTATATCATACCTGTAGATTTTGTATGAATATTGTCCTTCGCAATTTCTTGGACCTAACTTTTTGTTATTATCATGTTCTATATCAAACAATTGTTGATAATAACATTTATTTTTAGCAGGTTTTCCCATTGGAAAACAGATTTGGTGGCATCCTACGCTTGAAGGAAATTTTAGAATAGCACCTAGGGTCATGTTCTTCATCTTAGTTAACAAGGAAAGAAGAAAAACAATGCAATGGAAATTGTATTTTTGTACATGTCAACTATAAATACTTGGTGGTGCTGCTCAAACTGAGGTAGTGCACGAATCGAGGATGGCAATCAAATAGTCTTCGCTAGCAGGCCAGGGCCGAGATTCAAGGATGAGGCCGCACTTCAAGATCTGCGATCAATGAAGAAGTCAGAGGCCCGAGGAATTACCCCCGGGTAAGTACTCTGACGCTCAAATCAGTAGGAGGTGGTGGATGGTCAGGCTAAGCTATAGGGATGCTGGTCCAGGCTAATTAGCAGTGTGGGTGTTAGAAGTCAAAAGTCCCTTACCTCGAGCATGGAGTACATTTTTATAGCCAGAGGGTCCGTATCCTAATTGGAGTAGGTTTTCAGGGAAATCGGGGCAGAGTTCCCTGCCGCGGTTACAGGGGGCAGAGTCCTACTCCTCGGCGGAGTTGTCTTCCCATCCCTATCCATTAGGTGGGCTTATCCGTGGGGTGTAGCTGACATGGTTGGCGGGATCATGGCAATGCCGTAGCCCGGCTGGACTATGCCGACGTGGCTGAGCTGTGATAGATGACCAGGGGCCTCATGGCCAGTTCAACCATGTCCCCAACACCACTCCCCCAGTTCCGAAGCCGAGGGATGAGGTTTCCTAGGTTCGTTGCCCAGCTGAGGAACTTCCGAGCATGCATATTGTCGCACCGTGTTGGTCGTTGCTGAGGAGTCCTCCGATCGTCGGCTGCAGAACTTAAATGGGAACCGAAATTTCAGTTCTTGAACCACTCCCCCAATTCTGCTGCCGAGGAGGGGGAGTGCTCGGCCAGACCACTGCACGGCCTTGTGGTCGTGAGTTGCCTAGTCCGAGGATTCGAGCGGCCTAGCTAAGGATTTGAGTGGCCTAGCTGAGGATCCGTGTCGATGGTTGGACTGGTACGGCGGGTCTCTCCGCGAAGGTTGGATCGGTACAGTAGTTGAATCGGCATAATTAATGGGTGCAACCGCTGCCTGCCGAGGGTGCCGCTTTGGTTTTCAAGGCTTCCTGTCATATGTTATTGGTCACGTCGGTTGGCCTTCCGAGGCGTTGTCAGGGGTGCTTCATCTGCACCATTGATCTCTCCTCAGCCTGTGCCCCTTATAGTTATAAAAGGGAAGAGGGGGGAGCCCCCTTTCCCTATCCTCAGTATTGCTTGCGAGAGTGTTTTACATCCACTGCTTGGCGGATTCGTTGGTCACACAGTTCGGTAGATAGCTTGGTGGCGTTTGTTCTTCAGCTCCACAAACTGTCTGGTATGTCCTCTTCATCTCGTCGGTCCTCTTCATCATCTGGGTCCTCTAGTAGTTCTGGTTCCAGCTCTTCTCACAACTCGACCTACGAGCCTAAGCTGAGAGACTTCGTGGCTGCCGAAATTGAGGAAGCCGAGGTTGGTCCCTCTGGGATGGAGACGGAGCTTCCTCTCTGGGCAGGTCGCCGGACCGGTACCACGCCCGACGTCTTGACGGCCAGGGATATGGCTCGGATCCAAGCTACATATGTCATTCCCGCAGAATACCAAATGAGGTGTCCGCTACCCGAGGAGATGGCCATTGATGCTCAGCCCGGTGAGCTGTGTGTTTATGAGCACAACTTGGAGGCTAGGCTGAGGTTCCCGTTGAGCGAGGGGTTCGCTAAGGTGTTAAACTGGTACAGGGTGTTTCCGATGCAGCTGATGTCGAACCCCTTTAGGTTTTTGCTCGGCCTTATGTCCTATTGTGTCGTCTGCGATATCGAACTAACCCTAGGGATATTCGGCCCCCAGGGGTCTGTCAATGAATCTTTATCCTTATAATATATGGTTTTTTCATTCGAGCCAAACTTGAGCTTGCATTTTCAGTTCGAATTGAGCAATCCTTGTAATACTATACCGAGCTGAACTCAAATACCTAAATATTCGGCTTGGCTCGGCTCGGCTCAAATCCATCCCTAGTCTACCCGCACATCCAACTCCAAAATACACAACCCAAATAGGTGAAATGAACTCAGTGTTGTGTAGACATATAATACTGGAAAGACTTTGACCGTTCAAAACTCCATGAATTTTGAGGAAAACCCACCCGATTGATTACCACTTTTATGATACCAGTCGAATTCTATAATAATATCCTTTCAAGGTTCATCTCTTAATTCTAAAGAAGAAAAAGAAGAAATTTGAAGTCATTGATGAATCAAAAACCAAAAACCCAGCGTTTACAAGTAACCTTCCGGTTGGTGATACTTGGTGGCATTTTACCGGCGGGTGATGATGGTTGGTCATACTTCAGGAGGTGTGTCAAAATGAAATATGGTTGAAACTTGGAAGATAAGGACTGAGGGAAATTAACAGGAACCTCTCCCCCACAGTAGATGAACTTTGACCTTGTCAGTTTGACAGTATCTTCTTTTATCCATCAGCTCACGATTATAAATTTGATCAAAGAAGCAGTTTGGTTATGTATACTCAGTGGTTGTACTAATTGCCTTGAGAAAAAAGGAAAGAAAAAAGTCTGTGCAGCACCTTGCCTTTTAAGGGTAGCATAGGCTAAAACACACGAATCCAGATACATCTTCACAAAATTTGTCCTCACACTAACACTTCCCCTTGAGTGAGTTCGGCTTCGGTCAGTGCTACGTCGGTTTGAACAGTCTTTACAGCCTTACATTGAGAATATTTTCGTACTTACATACTTTATTTCATGCAGAAATCTAATGCAAAGTTGCAAAAGGCTGTTCGAACAGTGTAAGCACCCGTCTGCACTGACCAAAGCCAAATTCTCCAAGTCCGGATCTGCTACTCACACCGACCTCAAAGGCACATCCCACCATGTATCAGGAACATCTCCCATATTTTTGTGTAATTATTCATGAGAGATGTTCCCAATGCATGGTGGGATATGTTGTGAGTTCGGTGTGAAGTGCAATCTAGGAGTAAATCCCAATTCCTTCTACTGTATTGAAAACATCTTCCCATGAATAAAAACATAAAAGGATATATAAATGTTCCCATTGCACAGCTGCAATTGTTGGGAGGACAGTGTGAAGACAAATTTTGTGGATGGAATCCAATCTCAAAAGAAAGCTTGACCTCACTTTCGAGACTACGGCTGCGATTGATCCATATTGACTGATACAGGATAAATACAAGGTTCAAAAAATCACTATGCATCGGTCGCACCCCAATACACCCCTACAGAGCGTGTATCGGAGTTTTGACCAGTTCAAGGGGTGGAGGAACGTTAAACCAACCCCCTGAACCAGATTTTTAAAAAGTAAAAATAAAATAAAAAACAATACCAATACGCCCATACCGACGTATCAGACGTATCAATATTTAGAACCTTTATTAGATATGGTCGGTCCAATGCAAATAATATGATACAGGGCATATCATATTAATTTTTTTTTTTTTTTTTATTTCTTTTGAAGGATTACACAACGGGGGCAACCCATACCCCAACCCAGGTGCAGGCGGGAATCAATCCCAAGTCTCCACTACGACTGGTTGGCACCTTGCAAAGTTTACAGGTTTACAATAATGTTCTTCATCCTCAAGTTGTCATTGGTAAATTCCACTACCACCAAAGAATTTAAATTGGCAATAGCCTCTTTGATAATTAATTGTTTTATACTATCAATAACAAAGATTGGTACATGGTTGTTACTAACAGATTGTGATTTCACAATGAAAATAATACATGGGCATGGCTTGAAATTCCTGATGGGCAACCTCATACGGTCGAAAAGATTAAAAGGGCATATCTATAAATTGGCACACGAGAAACTTCCCTTCTTTTCCTTTTTACTCAGCACGCATGGCCCCTGTGAATTAAATTCCCAATCCAGCAAAGGAAATAAAAGGCAAATGCATGTTTCTTCATGCCAACAGCAATGCCTCTTCTCTGGGTGCCCATCAACATAGCCATACCTTGTTAGCATCTCACTGAAACCATTCAGCACTGCCTATTCCAATCAGTGGGCATCCATGGGTGTACATCTCTGCTCCAACCCTGCTCAAATGAATGAATTATTTCATGAGTTATTCATTACCATCATCACAATAGCTGGAGCAACAACATGATCCCAATAGCTATAGTCAATGCATAGATGACTTATCCATAAAATAAAAAGGAATTTTGCAAAGCAATTTGACTTAAATAATGTTATTTCAGCTTTGCCAGCTTGGATTCTTGGATTCAAAGCTTTCGGATTTAAGCAATCATAAATTGAATAAGGTAATAATACTTGGGTTGATGTTGCATTTCAGCAGCACCATTAGCCAAAAAAAATTATAATATATCATATTTTAAATGAAATAAAATAAGAATAGTTGAAACACCAGTGACCAACCCATGGAGCAGTTGTTTTAAAAGCACAAGGCGCAAAAAAAGCGCAAGGGCCAATTTGCACCTGAGGCGCAAGGCACAAGGCGAGGCGTGTGCCTTTTTAAGCAAAGCAAAATTACAAAAAAAATAAGCTAAAAAATAAAAAAATATATCAGAAAATTCAAAAAAAACGCCAAAAAAATATAAAAATTCAAAGAATATTAAACATAATGTTAATAAAAAATATAAACTTAAATTTTAAAATAAATGTTTTAAAAAACCTATTATCTAAAATTAAAATACATAAACATAAAGCATATTCAAATGAAAATTTAAAAATAAAAGCAAACATATAAAGCATTTTCAAGTATGTAAAACCCACAATCTCTTTTTTTCCTTGATTGCATTGCTTCAAATAGCTAATGCAATATAAAATATATTGCACTCTTGACTCCATGAGTCGCCTTTGTACCATGCCCCTCAAGGCAAGCCCGAATAAATCTATGTTAGGGTCTGAAATTCTTATTTCTCACATAAAAAATAATGATTTTATAACTTTCATTGCCTTTTAAGAAGATTTTTTATTGCAATGAATGAATGAACATTCGCAAATAGGGGGTTCTCAGAGCTTTAGGCGCGCCTCACCTGTGCGCCTAGGCGCACCTTTTAAATCACTGCCATGGAGTGGCATCTTGTTTTCATGATTATGAAGGGCATAACAAGAAGTTCTAGAGAAAATCCATTCCTAGGATTGGCTGTTAGCATAGTTTTCGAGGCATCTAGGCGATTCTGGGCGACACTGGGGCGCCTAGGCATTGCCTAGGCAATAAAAATTTTATAGTATGAAAAACTGACTTTTGGCTAGTTTCCTAGTTTATATACCATTCAGCATGTATGTTAATGGAAAAATAGCAATTCTCTTTATTAAGAACATTAAATTTCCTCTAAAATGTGGCAAATCATCACATCTAAAAGATAAAAATCTTTTACATATTAATTTCATTATTTTCAAAAATAATACTACTATAATAAGTATTTAATAGAGCAAATTCATATTAATTAGCAGCTAAAGAAGGTTATTAACTTTATATGATAAATATTCAAGATAGAAAAAAGAACTTTATTATTCTACTGTTTTTTTTATGAATACTTTATTATTCTATTGTTTCTTTCCCCTTTCTTTTCTTTTCTTTCTTTCTTTCTTTTTCTCTTCTCAAAACCCTTTGATCTTTTAAATTTCAATAGTAAACATCAAAACAAAATAGAATTGATATATATAGCATATAATAAAATGTATTAACACATACATTAATAAGATACAGCAATATAAATGATATTATAAAAGGCGCCTGCCTTGTCATTTTTGTCGCCTAGGCGGGCGCCTAGTTGCTAAAAGTCAAGGCATTTGGGCGAAGCAGGGCGCCTAAGCGACGCCTTGACAACTATGGCTGTTAGCCCAGACCAAAGACTTATTACTGATGCAGTTTGTGAATGAACAACCACCTTGTTTCAGGATCTATTTTGCATCTGGATTTAAAATAAAGCATGACAATGATTAGATAACATGCAGTACATTTCTATTTTAAGAAATATGGTCTGTCTGTTTTTTTTCTTGAAGGTAAAGTATTGTATTGCAAAAAGAAACCAAATACATCATCCCATGTACAATGAGGACCTGTACATTGGGAATTTACAAAGGATCTGACAAATCAGATAAAGAAAGGACTAGCTTGCAAAAAAGGAATAAGCTGAACTCTAGTGAAAGCTCTTTGTACACCTAACCAGGAACAAAGAAAACCTATAACTTTGTTCTTGACTGAAACTACACCATTGGAAAGATTGTCAACAATCCGGCTGTTCCTTTCCTTCCAAAGGGCCCAAAGGATAGCAGCTGGAAAGATCATCCAAAGCAGCTTGCCTCTTACATTTAGACCCTCAAGGGTCCACCCCTGAAGTAGCTGAAGGGCTGAAGCACATGGGCAAGAAGAGACACCAAAACAGGAGAGAGCCATTTCCCAAAGCTGCTGAGAGAAGTTACAATGAATAAAAATGGGATTGGAAGATTCAGGAGCTTCAGTGCAGAAAGGACAGCAGTAACTAGGAAGCTGCATCCCCCTTCTGAGTAGCCGATCTGCGGTTTAGGCACTTATCAAGTGCTGCAGTCCAAACCAGGAATGCTGCTTGTGAAGGAGCATTGGACTTCCAGATTATATTCCAAGGGAAGTCTCCTTCCTCCTCGGCCACAAGATTGTTGTAGAAAGACTTAGAGGAGAAAGTGCCAGAAGCCTCCCAAGCCCAAATTCTTTCATCATCTGACTGTGGGTTGGGCTTGAAACTGTGAATCTACTTAGAAGATCTGTTAGTGTTCCCAATCATTAAGGTTTCTTCTGAAGGTAGGGCTCCATATAATTTCACCATTCCTCAAGTCAAAACAGTTTTCCACTAACAATCTTGTGGCCAAAGAGAGAGGGGAACCTTTCATTTAAAGCAGTGTCCCCACATCATTTGTCATACCAGAACTTGAGGAGATTACCCTTGCCAACCTTGCATTTAAATCCTTTCAGGAAATCAGGGAAGACAGAGACGGCATTTCTCCACAAGGCACAACCCCTTGGGAGAAGGCCAGGACCCAAGTTCCACCCTAGATTTGTGAGCCCATACTTATCTACAATGATTCTTCTCTAGAGATTATTCCTCTGCTGAATCTCCAACACCATTTGCCAAGAAGAGCTTTGTTAACAACTTTAAGATTTTTGATTCCTAAACCACCAGTTCTCCTTAATTTGCACACAGAATTCCACCTTACCAAATTAAACTTGAACTATTCCTCCACCCAGCCCATAAAAAGAGCCTCAATTTCTTCTCTAGAAGCTTTGCAACACTGGCAGGAATCTGAAATAAGGATAGGTAATAATAGATTGGCAGTGAAGACAAGACACTCTTAATTAGAGTAAGCTTACCTCCCTTTGATAAATATTTAGAGTTCCACATTGCCAATTTTCTGTCAAATCTGTCAATAACCGGATCCCAGATCCTCTTAGAACTGCATTTGTCTCCCAAGGGAAGACCAAGGTAGGGGTGGGCAGATTTCCAGTTTTACAGCCCAGGACACTAGCCATACTGGGATCAGGAAGACCTTCCTCTGTCTTCAACAGTTTCACTCTTAGATAAGTTAATTTTGAGGCCTGAAATTGCTTCAAACCATCTGAGAATGTAACCCAAACAGACCAGCTGATCCGAAGAGTAGTCACACAAGAAGACCGTCATCAACAGATTGAAGTAGAGAGATCTGAGTACCTCTTTCACTGACTTTAAACCCATGAAGGAGACCACTATTTGTTGCCCTACAAGTGAGCTTACTTAAGGCTTCCATAATTATTGAAAAGGAAGGGAGACAAAGGGCTTGCTTTAGACCTCTTGACTTTTAAACCTACCACAGGAAACACCATTGAGAAGGACCGAGAAAGTGGGAGTGGTTACACAAACCTTGATTCAGTTTTGCCACTTGGAGCTGAAATTCATTCTTGTGAGAATATAGTTCAGGAAACTCCAACTAACATGGTCAAAAGCCTTTTCAATGTCCACTTTGAGAATGAGCCCCTTTACCCTCCCTTCTACACAAGTCAATCAACTCATTAGCAATAAGGGCCCCATCAAGAATCTGTTCCCTTCTACAAACGCTCCTTGGGAGGGTGAAATGATCTTACCCATCATTCTCTTCAGCCTTGAAGCTAAAACTTTTGCTAGTATCTTGTAAACACTTCCTAAGAGGCTGATGGGCCTATAATCCTTCAACTCCAAGGCTCCTTCCTTCTTAAGAACCAGGGTGATAAAAGTGGAGTTAAGACACCTTTCTAGGGAAGCATTTGCATGAAGTTCTGTGAAAACCTTCAGCAGGTCTTGCTTGATGAACTCCAACCCAGCTTATTGAACTTCAAAGTAAAACCATCCGGGCCTGGGGCTTTGTCTCCTTCCATTTTAAAGATAGCCTCCCTGGTTTCTTCCTCTGAAAATGGTTTTTCTAAAACTGCAGCCTCTTCTTCAGAGAATCTGTTAATATCCAGTCCATCCATATCCAGTCTAGGCCTTTTTTTTCCACCTTTCTCTGTACAGTTCTGAATAGAAACCCCAATGGCATTTTTAATTCTACTGTCCTCTTCCAACACCTCCCCATTTACTTTAAGAGAATTAATGTTGTCTATACGCCTTGTAGCATTAGCCATTTTATGGAAGAAACCAGTATTGTTGTCACCTTCTTTCAACCAAAGATTACTGGACCGCTGCCTCCATTTAACCTCCTCTTGAACTGAAAGTTTGTCAAAATCACTCAATGGGCTTCTCTCCTCTAAATCCAGGTCAACAATTTTCTGAAGATACTCAGTTTATTTGGCCTCAACCCCTTTAAACATTCTTTATTCCACACTTTAATTTTCTCTTTCAAATCCTTCAGTTTCAGATGGAACACATGGCTAGCTGAACCAGAGAAATTCATGTTTTCCCACCACCCCTGGATCATTTTCATAAAGCCATCTTTTAACCACATATGCTCAAATCTGAAAGGGCCCCGCAGAGGAGACAGCCCCCCACTGTCAAGAAGAAGTGGGGTGTGGTGTGACAAGGGTCTAGGGAGGGCTGACAGAAATAGGTTGGGAAAACTGTCCTTCCAGTCGGGGGGAGGAAAGGAAACAATCCAATTTTGCTAGAGTAGGTGCAGCTTGGTTATTTGTCCAAGTAAAGTTAGCACCAGCCAAAGGCAAGTCCAGTAATCCCCACCTTTGAACAAAACTTGCAAAGCTTCTCATTCCTGTATCTTCTGGCCTGCCCATTTTTTCTCCAAGGCAAATCTGATCGTATTGAAGTCCCCTCCGATGCACCAAGGAATGGAGGAATCTCCTCTGAGTGCATTTAATTTGTTCCAAAATCTAGGTCTGACACCAACATCCATAGGACCATAAACTGAAGTAAATAAGCCCACAAAATCCCCAATTAACATCTTAAATTCCAAAGAAACTGAGAACTCCCCTATCCAGCTATTAGTTACTTCAATAGTATCACTGCTCCAAATCACTAGAATTCCACCTCTTGTGCCTATAGCTAGGAGAGCAAGCCAATCACAATTCCTTTGACACCAAATACTTCTAACTACGGAAAAATCCACCTGTTGAAGTTTTGATTCTTGTAAACACAGAACATCTGGCTGCCACTTATTCAAAAAGGAGCAGATGAGCATTGTCCTTCTTCCCGAGTTTAGACCCCTAACATTCCAAGAAATAATCTTTAGGTTTGACATAGAGATGAGAAGAAGTTATCTTTGTCTCCAAGATCCTGTAGCTCTGCTACCAGAATCCCCTGCCCTGTCATTGAGTCCCCAGGCCAAACGGAAGAGTTCCCTGTTAGTTCTCCTCCCCTTCCTTTTTCCTCAATGAACCTCTTTTCAATTTCCAACAACAGGTCCACTGTTTCCCTTTCCGTTCCCTTAAAAGAAGCCCCCAGAAACTGCTCAAAAGAAAGGAACTTAGAGAGGACCCAGGGAGAGAGGCTCTCATCCAGGGGGTTTGAGACAACCTTGGAAATAGGTTCACTTGCCTCCAAATCGAAGTCTGGTCGCACCACTGCTAGTGGGGATGCTTCAGGCGAGGAGACATCATCAAGATGCTCTGGTAAAGCTGTTGTCGATGCCAAAGCCATACCCATCGGTGACAAAGGGGAAAACGATGACTGGGGGTGGGTTTGCACCCATAACTACCTCTCCTGAGGACCGCTGGAGGGAGCACAAGGCTCCAAACTTGGGGTGACTTCATTCTGTTGACCTCCTCAAATGGCAGGTGGTTCAGCCTGGTTTAGGGAACCACCATCAGCCTGATCAGAAAGTGGGTTGGTCGTCTCCTGGACCACCATGTCTGGGGTGGACTTTGGGCTTAGGGGAACTGAAGTGGAAGCCCGTGGACCCAAGAAGGAGCTGCCCTAAGGGTTGATGCGGCTTGGGCCACGACAAACACGACGCTTCTTATGCTTGCAAGATTTCATTTGCCAGGCATCCAGCTGGCTGGCCACGTGTTGTTTGATTTTCAACTTCAAGATGCATTCAAAATTTGAATGTCAAGGCTTTTGGACTTTTCCGCTGACAGAGCAGCCTGACATAAGTTGAGATCGGACTGTTCTCTAGGGCAGTCCTCATCGGCTTCAATCTGAACTACTGGGTGTGGGGGGGTAGTTCCCCTGATCACCGGAGGGTGAGTTTCTCCAGCAAGAGTGGACCTTCCACCGGCCTTTTCCCCTTCTGACTTCTTTTCTTTCGAGTGTTGAAGCCACCAACTCCCCAATATCTTGGCCTTTCAACATCATCGAGATCCGAACGTCTTCTGCCTCTACCATCTCAGCCAAGACTGTTGCACCCCTCTAAACTATGTCCGCTACTGAAGGAGGCGGGCCTTGCCATCAAGCTTTTACCCGTATCCACTCCACTGTTTTTGGCAGAGAAAGAGTTATCCAGCTCTTCGAAGCCTCCACATAGGCCTCCTATTTTCTTCACCACTTTGAACCTCAGACCTCCCCTAGACGGTACCTTCATTCTCTTTCGCACATGGGAAAATCGGTCACAATGTGCATGCACATTGACTGGACAGTATCCCTGGCTTCTATTTGCAGCCTTGCTCAGTCGTACCTTGAGCAAGTGTTAGGAAAGCAGAGATAGTTAATATGGTCTGTCATTTCTCCCTTTTATTAAAGAGCTTTTGAACATCTTTTGTAAACAAAGAATAGTCTCTGAGAACTGAATCGAGTAGAAAATACAAACCCCCCAAAAGATTGAATCAGTTTCTTCTTAATCAAGTTCCTAACGGGGAAAAATGATTTTTCAGGTAAATAAATAGGAATTGATTGACCATCTCTTATCCATAGTTGCTGACTTGCTGCTGTGGGAGCAAAATTGAGGAATAACATGGTGTTTTCTCTCTTATTTCATGAAGAAGAAAAGTTTTCTTTATTTCTAATTTGCTACTTTTGTATCATAGTAATGCAGATTTTCCACATGATCTTAGATGGCAGTCGCTCCTTCTAGATTGCACCCAAGTCTCAATGAAATTCAAACTGATGAGTCAACCCACAAACTGAAGAATGTTAATTCAGTTCAACTGTTTTGTGGCATTTTCTGATTGATAACTGTTTTATGACATTGCCCTGAATTAAATTTGTGATGGTGGAGAATAATATAGAATATGCTATCCAACATTAAATAAGCAAACAGCTCAAATTAGAAAACAATCTCCAGAACAAAGTAGGCAGTGGGGGGAACATACTTGTGTATCTCCGTGAAGAACCGTTGCCATTCATAGATATGGGGACATGCCTTCTTTCTTGACCCAAAGATAAAATCTCTTGCATTCTTTCAGGCCAGTCTGAATTTAGTCTCCTAGCAAAGTCTTCTACTTCCCTGCACTCATTGAGGATATCATACAATTAAACATAAACAATGAGTTGTGTGCAGTCAAAAAAGACTTCCGAACATAATCTAGAAGTTTAGAAACAATGAAAATCTAATATCTGGGAGCCACCTTCCATATAATATAATTATATTTTTCATAGATACTAGATATATGGAATGGTACATAAAGTTCAAGAGACAACCATTAGTTGCTAACATGAAGTTAAATATGTGAATCAAGTAATTCTTTTGTTTTTTATCAAGCTTTGAATAAGGTAATACCATAGATTTTATTCTTCCAATAAAATATCTGTACCTGCCTTGTTTATACAAAAGACAATAAGAAATAAAATATTTACCTCAAAATATCATAAAAATTTCAAGATGTTTTTCAATTTTGTGAGGAAAAAAATAATAAATTGCTAGAAACTTTGAACTTCACAACTTTCTGAATGACAAAAAAACTAAGAGCAATGAAAAAAGGTTTCCTTAACAGGTGAGTTGGGATATTTCCCTAGAAAACCTCCACTTTTCACCCGCGTAAGAGATGACACAGTCAATTCAGGCAGTCCATAGGAGATTCTAGATTGCCAATACTTCTCCAAATTAAAAGATGTGTTGGTTTTGTAGTCTGTACACCACATTTATTGGACTTTTCCCTAATGTAAATCTGTAGAAAGCTTCACTTCAAGTTTTTCTAAAGCCTACTAGAAAGGCTTAATTAGCCCATCACATGGTGGCAGGGAATGTTGGGCTGTAACTTGTTCAATGTAGATAATAGGGCAGAGAGAACAAATAGCTTCCAGGCCACATCCTGTCCTGCCTAACCTAAGACTCCTGATCGTCTAGCTCATCTCTAAACTACAAGTAACTCATTCGGCAAAACCATGCCTAGTCTTCATTGGTGACAAGGTTACTTATCAGCAAGTTTGGTTGGAAGGACATATAATCTCCTTAGGTTTGTGCCTCCACATTATTGAGAAGAAGAGGTATTTGGAGGTAGTCTAAGAAAATACACTAGCATCTCCTTTTTCACTGTCTCCCAAACAGGAAAAAGCAAAGAAACAGGAGTTATCAGTTATCACTTCTCATCTTTGTTTTATTTCGGAATATAAATTTGCATATTGTCACATTATTTTTTTAATTCCTTTGTCATAGGTGGCGTCTCACCTCATTCAGCTCCACACCTTCTCATGGTACTAGTGTCTCAGACTCTAAAACCCCTTGCGCTTAATTTGTACTTGTCACAGTTAAGACACTGAACCAAGCACATCCTCAAGAATATCCAAATATTCAGATATATAATTCATCTCACCTATCAAGTTCTTCTTTCATTGCAGGGTCAAGCTCATCATCAATATCACCATCATCAAACTCAACTTTAGGGCCAAGGCTATCAACAGCAACATCTTGAACTTTTGATGTTTTACTGGAGCTGGATTCAATAATATTGCCAGCTTCACCATTGTTGCATTCAGAAGAGAGATATTCCGGCTCCTACAAGATTTAAAATTGATCAACTAGTAAATAATTTCAATGAAATGCATGTGCCATCACCAAGCAAATCTCATAACAAAAATCAAAAGATAGAATCACTAACCTTCTTAGAGATTTTGCTTACGTTGTTCAAAGCTGTGCCTTTTGCTTGATCTTTTCTTCTGCGGTTCTTCTTTTTATGCTTTGCAGTCTTACCCCCCTTTGAATCTGTTCATAACAGATTTTCACTTAATCCATTAGACTAAGTTTTAAACAAGACATACTCTTAGACATTCCACTTGCATAAGAAATAATTGGAAGGAGATGGTACAAAATAATCATTCTGCAGTAACCAAGATGAACAAGTATATAATATTCCACAAGAGCATGAAAATAGTGGGAACATGAATGTCCATGAATGCGCCTGTGACACACCTGTTTTTCAGGCACAGAGTTTATGACTAAAGTAAAATCTTCTTTCAGTCCTTCCCTCTATAACCCTTTCTTATTGATTTAACAACAGGAATTACACAACAGCCACATAAAATTTCAAAACAATCTCAGGATGTCCAAGGAAATAAGATCCAACCTGCCAGAGTTACAAATCCAAGAATAAAACACGAGTTTGTGTCTGCAATGGTTAAGACACTACATGCAATTGTTGTAGCATTTTTAAACCAATGCAGTAAAATTCAAGTCAACTTATGGCATGAAGTGGGTTTTCACCTCAATAGGTGAAGCTTTGGACTCAAACATATAAGAATTGCACTCCTTCCAGATTGCCCTGCAGATAGCAAGGTGCACAAGATTCCAAAGAATGTGACCTCTCCGGCTATGGCCCAATGACCTCCAAGGAGAAAGCAACCCACCCAAGTTGTCATGCAACACCCAATGATTTCTAAACAGCTGTAGAAAGTGATGCCACAACCTGGTAGCCACTTGGCAATGAATAAAAATCTGACTTGTCTACCAGGCATGCCACACAGACCACAGCAGTCATTCAAGACCAGGCCTCAATGATATAAATTCTCTCTTGTAAGGATCTTGTTCCAGGCTTCCACCCAAATAAGGAATTTGACCTTTGGAAGGGCCACTGATTTCCAAACCCAGACCCATCCAACTGAGGCCAGTCCTTCCTCCACCAATTGGCTATAGCAAGATTTGATTGAGACGATACCAGAACTATTGCCAGTCCAGATTCTGCAATCAGCCATAGAAGATTAAAGCTGTGCTTCACTTAGGTGTCCAGCAAACTCAGAAAGACCTCCACCTCTCAATCATTCAGATTTCACTTGAATTGTGGAGACTCCAGGAGAGACCAGATACCACGTTCTCAGAGCAGTCTCGAACTATGGCCTCCTTGTTGGTGGAAATCAAGAACATGGAAACTGCACACAAAAGGTGTCCTGCAGTCCTGCCCACATCAGGCATCCCTCCAAAAGTAGGCATTTGCCCCATTTCCAGTGGCAATTTTAATGAATCTGTTGATGTCTTTACTGACTGACATGATACCCTTCCACAGACTAGCACCAAAAGATCCAGATGGAGGGAGAGTGTCCCAGTACAGAGGGGTCCTGCCATGCTTGTCACCAATTAATCTGCCATAGCTGCCATAATTGTTGTCATGAAGAATTGTGAACCTGACACAACTTCCAATTAAGAAACAATCTTCTAACCCTCTCAGAAACTGTTTTGGCTCCCAGGCACTCTATCATAGTTGTCAACTAGGCGCTTTTCAAGCACCTTGCTCAAATGCCAGGAAAAAATAGTGTTAGGCGCACACCCAGGGAATTAGGTGCACCCCTAGGAGACTAGGTGGACACCTAGACACAAATGTAAAATATACAATATTTAAAACAAATAAAAAATATACAATAGTTTATTGGTTGGTTTTTATTTTTTATAATAGAACCTGTTGCATGTTATCATGTTTTTTGTTGTGAGCAAGTAAAAGAAAACTGTCTTCAAGGGTTTCACTTTGGCAAGAGAACCGAACAGAGGACGAGGAGAGAGCAAGAGCCCTCTATTGCTCCCCACACAGTCCCCTAATTCAAGGTGAGGAGAGAGCAAGTATCAAATAAAAAATATTTTTTATATATAATTTTTTATTTTTATAAAACATTTTTTCTCAAATCGAGCTCGAGCCGAGCCAAACTCAAGCTTACGAGTTTTTGACTCGAGCCGAGCTCGATCTCAAGGTTCTAGCTCGAGCCTTGTACTATTCGGCTTGGCTCGAATCCACCCCTACTACAGTCCTAATCTCGAAAGGGGAGCAAATCGCCATAGGCACACATCGGCCTGTGAGTAGCAGCCAACGCCACTCTCTACGAAAGAGGCTTGGTCATCAACAACCCTAACCCCTATTCCTCCAACCAAACTCTTCTTACCACGTTTATCATACCTAGCGATCACCCAAACCCAATTCTCCTCCCTTCTCTTTCCAGCTTCCGACACAAAAGACCTTCCAAATGTCCTGCACCTTTTAAATCTTGATCTGTTGGGGCCTAAGATAGACCTCTTGTCCTTTTTACCTTTCCTAAACCGACTATCAAAGCAGCTGATAATCAAAACCTTAGCTTCATTCCAGCCTTCTTCTAGGCTCAACGTCTTCAGATGAGCTGACTTGATGAGGTAGGACGACATCTTCCTCTGAAATCGAACTACCTGTGGCTTCCTTTTGAATCTTCTCTTAAATCTTCCCTTTTGAATTCCCAATAGACTTTTGTTGATGCAGACCCCACCTATCTTAAGTTCCTTTTGAAAATTGACTTCTGAAACCTTACCCTTAAACTCATATCCCTTTGATGTTGCTCCAACACTACCCTTAGTCAATAGAAAATCTCTGCTAACCATGTGTCCCACATCCATTTTGATCCACATTCATACTCGAAATGGAGCAAATAGCCTTATTGGGACCAACCTTTGTATTAAGACCTCCTGCCAAGTGTCCCTTCTCAGATAACGTACCTTGTTTTTTTTATCAATAACTTTGAAAGAATTTCACTAATTAAAATGCTTTAAGATACAAGAAGTTGCAAAAGAAATCAGCTTAGTAAGCTGACCCAGAACAGAATTACAAATGTGCCCAAAACATATAGGTTCTTTGAACCCCTTGCTTTGCTAAGCTATCTGCCAAACCATTGGCAGATCTCCTAACGCATCCCCCCTGGATTGAAATCATTCTCCAACTGCCATGTCACCCCTTCCCCTTTCTGCAACCATTTTATCACAATTTTTGAGTCTCCCTCGATGATCAGTCTATTAATCCCCAACTCTTTAGCCTTCTCAACCCCATATGCTACAGCTAGAAACTCTGCCCTTGCCACATCACCCTCCTCTACAGGACCAGAGTACAGAGCAACAATGAATCCATTTTCATCTCAAATGCCCCCCCCCCCAATACCTGAAGGGCCTGGGTTACCCACACAACTCCCATCAAAGTTCAGCTTCTTCCAACCATCTGTTGGAGGGGACCAAGTCTCAAAAAACTATCGTCTCGTAGATGATGAAGCAGCAATAAGTCCCCAAACCCTGAAAAAGTCTTTGACCTTTAAAATCTGAAAACAACTTCAAGCTTTTTACCCAATGTGCCACCCTCAATGTTATTGTTTCAACTAAAGCTTCCTTGCATTTTTCTTAACTTTCAAATATTCTATCATTTCTTTCCTCCCAAATGGTCCAAAGTATTGTTGCTCTAGTACACCTCCAAATAATCCTTCCCCTCCTTGTCTTACCACTGATACCATTAGGGTTGACTAAACCTTCCACCCTGTCAGAGAGGACCACTTGCACCCAAAAAGGGAAGTAAACCAATACCAAATAAAACTGACAAAAGGGCAGTCTCACATCCCTTCTTCTCCTTCCCCCAAAATTCCTTTTTTTGCCCCCCACCTCTCTAGAGTCTCCCCTTTCTCCTCTCTATGGCTCTCCAACTCCCTGACTTTTCAGCTCCCAACATCTTCTTCCTCCTGACTCCTAGAGACCTGCAGTTGCAACTCCCCCTTCTCTTCTTCACGACGGACATATCCTGACAATGATTCGGCATAACCACTATCTCCTCCTCAAGCCATCAAAGCGGTATACAGCCTTCGACCATCACTCCCCTATGAAATTAAGCATCAAACTCAACGGAACCAAGTGAATGTCCTGAACTTCAACCAGGATTCTTGCTGCAACCAAGTTCTTCATCTTGAATGTGCAAGGATTCATCACAACCTTAACACTCCATGACATTCTATAAGTTTTTATCTTGTTAGAGAAACAACATTAATAACATGGCATTACTTGGTTATTGGCTCTAACAACATGATCCAATAAACAGAAAAGTAAATTAATCAACATTTCTTCCAGAATTGAAGTTTCTTTCACATATAAAGTTGCTTAGCAAAACAACAAACTCTTGAGAAGTTAAATAGTAATATGCAATAAAGTCGAATAGATTTAGGAAGTATGAAAAAAGAAATGAACAAAGGAAAAGAAATAAAATCATACAAGGTAGAACGAAAACATTACTCGTGAATACCTCCAACTCCTCCATTAATAAATGACAGGAGGTCATCAACTGAGCGTTCATCCACACGCTCCTCTTCAACTTCAACATTCTGAAAAGATGGAAAACACATTTGATGCTAACTCGAGTCTAACATGCATACCATCTTATATGCATGAAGAAAAATACAAAAGGAAAGATGTGGAATCACCTTCAACTTTTCTCTCTCTCTTAATTCTTTCCTTTTTCTTGCATAAAGTCGATTTAATAGCCTGATCCGTGGATCATCAGCTGTGTTTCTTAAAGGCTCCAATTTCTCCTCCTGGAATCAATCATATCTGCATGAGAAATAATAGAACCAGTCCCAAACCGATTATTAATCGGGACAAAATCATAGATGCAGAACCATCCCGGTTAATAATCAGGTCTATCGGGTCCAGACCCGATTATACTGAAAACAATATTTATTTATTTAAATAATGACTTAAAATTTAAATTTTGATATCACAGTTTAACTAATATTGTCTTATTTATTATATATCAAATTTACCATCTCAAACTTAAAATATGATAAAAATTATAAGAAATCAAGAAAATGTTATATGTATTTAATCAAATAATCAGTTCCGGGTGTGAATCAGTTCAGGACAGACAAGAACTGGAACCAACCCAATTATTAAACGGAACAAAATCATGGAATCAGAACCATTGTAATCGATCCAATTGGTTTGGGTCCATCGGGTAGACCCGACCCATTGACAGCCCTACCAGAAACTAAAATATATGGCATAGACAGAGACAAGATGCAAGAACATGTTAAGGGAAAAAAGAGAGAAATTTCTTTCAATAAACAAACACCTCAGTAAGATCATCAGGCAAATGGAATGTCTCACGTATCTCCTCAGGAGATTTCCCTTCAATCATTCGAGCAAGTGCACGGCTGGTGAGATCAACTAAAGGCTTCAATTGGAGGCTGTCAGCAGCAGATGTCAACTCACATAACCTTTTTGTATCTATCCGAATAAACTTCTCATCAAAAGATTTCCGCTCCTAGGCAAAATAGTGCACATTGGTTCAGCCACTGCTAGATTATCCGGTGATGAAGACGGTAATTGAAACTATAATATGTTTTAAACAATACTTCAGAAAAAAAAAATTGCATTCTTTATCATGGTTTTAAGTATCCAGCTTTCATCTGTTCTTGATCAACTGACAACAGGATGGAACCAGAGGAGAAAGAAAGAGCACTCAAAATTCCAAAAAGAAAGAAAGGAGTAGCTAATATTCATAAAGAGCCAGAAACATGTCAGACCTTATTGGAGCGACCTGGTACTTGATGAAACCGGCAATAATCAAGTATTAAGCTCAAAATAGATGGATTAACTCTTTGTGGAAGTGAAATAGCATAGTTCTTAGAAGACCCCATGCCTGTCTGAAGAATTTCTCGACAAATCATGGGGCAAAACATTGCAACCTCTTCTTCTACTTGCTGTATTGAGCCATCAGCGGTTTGGAGCCAGATGTAAGACTTCATGACCTAACGAACCATAACATGGAAGACAGAGTTTCAGTTGAAATTATTAAGGAAAGGAAGCAGCTAATAGGTTCAGTACGAGATCGGCTTCTATCAAGGCAAACCTGTGCCCACACACCATTCTAACAGGCTTTTGCAACCTTGCATTGAGAATATCTCCCCATGAAATAAAGTACACTAGTACGGAGATATTGTCAATGCATGGCAGTAAAGGCTGCTGGAATGGGCTTTGCCCTGACTGAAGCCGAACTCGTTCAGTACACGACCAAAATCCAGCAGGTGCTCAAGTCAAACCAATAAAATATAACATAAGAAATCATAAAGTTTGATAAGCTCAAGCATACCCAAGCTTTTACAAGTATGCACAGACAAAGACAAAAACAAGAAAAAAATGCTTGCAATTAAATAAGGGAAAAGTATCCTTCCAATGGTTTGAATCCACTTCCTTGAATTAAAGGTAAAATGCTATCAAAAATAACAACATTAGCATTCTTAAAACCTGCATATGTGACATACCTCAGGTTTAATTATCACCATTTCACATTCTGACATTTGATGATAACCTCCAGTGCAACACAAGGGTAACTAAAGAGATTTGGAAGAAGTACAATTTTGCACTTTAGCTTAAAGACTTGTGTGTGTCAAAGCAAATGAAAGCTTTTCACTGTTCAAAAGGCCATGATTAAGTGGATATAAACACTTTTGCAATGCTAACCCAACTAGCATATTGTTCAGTGTTACTAACACAGATATCAGCATTTCTTCTCCACAGAGCTTCTTTAAATCCCGTCAATCTACCTATAGGTAAAACCCAAAACATCATGAACATAACTTAACAAGACATCAAATTCAGATCATGCAATATAGCATATTAAGTTTTCATACTCATCAAACTGTAGTCTGCCTATGTAAACTACAAATAGAAAAAGAACGGAGAATCATTTTTTTCAAATGTTCTAGGTCTTAAAACCAATAGAAATACCCAAAATTGATACAAGTAAATATGTCTTCTAAGAAACTAAGACAAGGTGGAAGGAAAATAAACAGTGAAAAAAATAAAATGAACTCAAATAAAACAATAAATAGTATCCATACTAAAAACAATGTATGGGGAAAAAAACTCAAAACCACAAAGCTCCTAATAGTTGAAATAGCACGTTCCAAAGTCCAAACAGAACGAAAAAAATATAACATGATACAAAATGAAAAGACCACCATCCAGCAATTTTCCAATATAAAAACATCATCTTACAGTAACCAATGCATAAAAACATTGCAAATTTGAGCAAGAACCAAGGCAACAAATCAAACCAGGATACTCTTCAAGTTGTACTTCACTTGAAATAATAACCATGGAGCATAACAAGAAATCATAGATGTAAACAACAACCCTAAAGAAACCCAGTTCTCAACAAAAGACAAATGATCATACCAATACAGGAAACAATGGCAAATTTTATCTATAACAAAGACAACATTTGCAAGCAAATGCTCGGTAGTATAGCAGACAATTGCCCAGTACAAATTAATCTTAGATGAATCAAAATTTAAACAAACGGGCAAAAACTATTCTTCCAATGATCGATTAGTTCACCATCACCATCATCATCATCATCTAATCCTAAAAATAAAAATAAAATAAAGCGACAAACTAAGAAAACGTCACTGAAGTAATAATAAGAACTAAACCCTAATCCCCTCCCGTCATCAAAGAGTCCTCCACGTACACTGAAATTCAACAAAGAAAAGCGAACATCTCAAAGAGAAAAAATAAAAAACCAGTCAATCTTCCAGAAAATTGCGACTCAACCCGGAAAAAAGGAGAATCAATTCTAGATCAAACCAGAATTAAGAAACACCAATCCATGTCTAAGCTTGCATTGCAGTATGCTAAAGGATCCCAGAAAAACATTAAAGAGGTGGGAAAAACCTTTGGAGATGAAATGAAGTCTTGTGTATCTGATAGAGGAGGCGAAAATGCGGTTGGCAGATGAAAAAGAAAGCGATAGGAGATTGGAGGGAGCTTTGAATTCACAGAGATTTGGCGGTTGAGACAAACAAGACAACGGATAATGAGAGAGAGAGGGTGTGAAGAGGGAGATCTACGTGATGGGGGACCGGGTTTTTTTTTTCCTCCTTTTTTTCATTATTTTAGGGTTTCTGATTTCTCAACCATTTTCGATTTGGGCCGCTGCCTGCGTCGCTATCCTGCACACGTGAACTGACCAAAAACGTACCACACGTAAAACCCGGTTAGAGAGTATCCGAGACGAGACCGGATCTGCTCCTCACATTTGGCGCCTCACACGCACATCCTATCATGTATTGAGAACATCTCCCATTATTATTCATAGGAGATGTTCCCAATGCATGGTGGATGTGCCTGTGAGGAGCAAATCCCGTCGCATCCAAGACCAAACCTGCTTCTCACACATCGCGCCTCAAACCAATTTCACAGGCACGTGATGGGATCTGCTCCTCACACAAGGACGCCTCACAAGCACATCCTACTGTGCATAGGGATGGCAATTTTTTCGTTTCCCTGATCCTCGTGGGGATCCACCTCGAATATGGTAGGGATAGGGATGATTTTCCCTTGCGGGGACAGGGATGGGGAAATTTTCATCTCCGTTAGCGTAGATGGGGTGGGGGCTACAGGGACCCCGATATCCGCCTCATGGGATCCCCACTAATATATATGTATATATGTATGCATATGTTATATATGTATATATGTATATATGTATACATACATCTATATATTAATATTTTAAAATTTTTGTTGAATATATTTGAATCTTTTCTAATAGGATTGTAAATTTTAATTATTTTATTTTATTTTTTAAAATAAAATTGAAAACAAAAACAAAATGGCTAATATTATAAAAACTCATGAAGAATGGGAATCCCCATGGGGACAGAGATGGAGATAACCTTATCATCGTTAGTAGGGATGGGAACGGGGACAGGGATGGGGAGAGGTATTGATTTCCTTATTATTTTAACAAGGTATTGATCTAGACTATTCTCATCACTCAATGCATTATTTGCTGATTTGATGGAGAAATTTCCACTTGGGCATATACCCAGGTTCTTTTATCCTCTATTTCCATTGCAGGGATATGAATGCTCTTAATTCAATCAATAATTTGCTGGTGGACGTAAGTGGCAAGCTTTGCAAGATCCCACTTTCTTGTAATTCGATCAATAAAATCCTTGATTTTTAAATTCAAATTATTTATTTCTATTTATTATTATCCATTATCTCCATAATTGATTTATTTTCTAAGTAATTATCTTTCTTGAAATTACAGGATTCCCCATTGCCAATATTCCACATTAGGCCTTTCTTAATATGAACTTTTTGTTGGTTAATTTTCTCCAGGTGCATGAGCATGTTCTTGGGGGCTTGCGATCCATGAAGTCTCTATTAACCATTTGAACCAATAAATTCTTTTCATCATTCATTATTCTATAGTCCATTTTCATCAAATTGGCTTGGTTACTTGGGTTAGTTTTCTAATCCCTAATCCTCCACCATTTTTGGCCAAACAAATGTTTCTCTAGCTTGTGAAAGCAAAAGTTTTAGGCCCCGTTTGGTTCGTGGGAATAGGGGTCTGAATCAGAATTGGAATGGACTATTCTGATTCCAACTATTTGGTTGGGCAGAATTGGAATCCCATTCCCATTCGTGCTGGAATGGCATTCCCCATTTAAGGGAATGGCCATTCCTTACCCCTCTGGAATGAAATTCCATTCCTACTTATTCTAATTCCCATTCCCCATTCCTGTCTAAACCAAATAGACTTAGACCATTTCAATTCTAATTCCGAAGGATTCCCATTCCGATTCCAACTATGAACCAAATGGGCCCTTATTGTTTTGCTTTGTTCCCCATAAGAAACTTTTTTGAACCTTGTCCAATTCCTTTGTGGTTTCTTTTGGGATATGAAGCATACTCATATGAAACTGGGCCATATTACCCACTACTGCTTTTAGGAGGGTTATTCTTCCTCCAAGAGATAAAGTTTTACTTTTCCACCCACTTAGCTTGCTTTTAATTTTTTTTTCCCTTCACTCCTAGATCACTTTTTCACCCATCTAGCTTACAAATAGTGACGTCGTGCTCTTCCATGTCGTACTTCATCCCGGATAACTTGGCCTTTAGCTCGGCAATCTCTATCTTCACCTACTCGAACTCCGCCTCCTGTGCCTCATAAAGGCACCGTAGCGTACAAAGGCGATCGACCAAGCTGACGACCTAGCAAGCAGACTACAAAAATAATTAATCATCAGTACAAGTGAAAGAAGCAATCGAACAACCAAAGTAAGCAACTAGAGGAAAAAGGAAAGGACTTATCACCACTATCTGACGAAGAGCCGTGCTTTCTAGAGAACCGCTGGTCAAACCCCCGATCTCCTGCCTGATGATAGGCATCATCAAACCTTGGACAAGCTGCTCAAGGACCCCCTCTGTTTCAAGCCCGTCCCCTGGATGGACACTCCACTACGGCATGTATACATCCATAGAACCCTCTGGTGCACTCCGCAGATGGTCGAATTGAAGCATCATCTCCTCTAGGTCTACCACCACTCCTTCTTTCGGAAGCCTCGGCCTCTTTGTTTGCCAAGGTGTGCACTCCGCCGACCTCGACTGCGGCTCGACGACCCGTGGTCGTGCACCTTGAGTCCTGCCTGACCGTGTCCTCTCTACCGCGACCCTCATACGCGGAGCCATTTCTTTGAAGCTAGCCATTCCAGTACCCGCACAAGTCAACGACAAATCAGTACCATGCAAAGACCTCGAAAGCAAAAAAGACAGTTTAGTATGACCTATAGACCGGACTGGTATCGCTCGGCCATGCCGCTCATCAGCTCGACAAGGATCGACATCGAGAACGACGTGTACTCTATCACGTATATCCTCTCTATTTGCCTAATAGATGCCAACTCCTCCTCGGTTGGCGCATTCACCTTGGTCCTCGGCTTAAGAAGCTCAGTAGGAAACGACCAACCTCTAGGACAGCGCACGAAGTAGAACCTCTCCTTCCAATGCTTTATCGAAGATGGAGCCCTGACAAGCACCTTGTTATGCTGCCAAGCCGAGAAGTAATAGTAGCCCTACTGGTGTTTTTTCAGTTGTAAAAAATAAATGAACATCGATAGAGTGACCTCTAGACTGTGGACTGAGTAGTAACATAAAAGGCTAACCAGGTACCTAAAGGAGTTTGGCATAAAAGGCTAACATCGATAGACTGTGGACACATAACCACCGCGGTAATACCTTCGCTCAAAGGAAACCTCAACCCGGCCATCAGGATATACTCATAGACATAGAGCTTGCCTGGCTGAGCCGAGGTGGCTTGGTCACTAGCACTCGGGCACCTCATCTCATACTCCTCAGGAATATAATACAAGGCCCTAATTCAGGCTAGATCCTCGAGATTTAGACAGCACAAAGTAGACCCAAAGCGGCTGCTGAGCCACAGAGGGACATGAGGCCCCTCCTCACACACTACCTCATCCTCAGCTTCATTAGCCTTGGCCCCCCAGACTACGGCCTCTTCCAGCTCCACGGTCTCAACCTCAAGTCCGTCAACCTTAGCCCCCTAGCCATGAACCTCACGGACCGTGAGCGCAGTAGCCTCTACGAGAGACCCCCGCTCGGACTCGTTACTGAAACTGAAAGAAGAGGAAGAAGAACAAGAAGAGTCAAAGGACGAGGAAGAGGACATCTTACCTTAGTGAAGATTAGCACCGTGGAAAAATAAAGCACCAGCCAAGGACTACTTCTCTCCGAGCTCCATAGAATACTCTCCACAAATGACAGTGAAAATGCTCTACACCCCACTTTTATAGGACTCCCAGCAACCTAGATCAAGGCAGATCAATGGCAATGATTCCACGCCGCCCTCTGACAACTTGGGAAGACAACACGACACCACTGCTCTCCGCACACGCATAGTCTCTGGGAAATGAAACGATGCCCCTACTGATCCGTCTCAAAATGGTACGGGCGTCAAACCGGACGATTCACTCGACTAACTGGCTTCACCTCAAGCCACTCATTCTAGAAAGCGTGCTCAACCGAAATTCAAGTTTCTCAGTTGAGAACCATAGAGCTCTTCCACGCCACATTGTGGCTAAGCACTACACTCCTCAACTTTGGAATTGGGGGAGTGGTGTTTGGTTTATGGTTGAGCTGGCCCCGTGTGCCACGTGATGGCCTCTGTGGCCGTCTTATCTCCTCAGCCACATTGACACCATGTAGGAAGGATAAATGCGACCAAGAAGAGGAATCCCATATGGATAAGAAAGACAACTCCGTCGGGGAAGAGCACTTATCCCAAAGACTTCGGCGGATAACCTCATCCCAACAACCCCGGAAGCCTCATCCGAATTGGACACGGATCTTCATCTATAAATAGGTAATCCCTACTCAAAGTTAGAGACTTTTAACTCTTCAGACTTCATACCATCACTCTGCTTCTACTCGGGCCAGCATTGTTCTCAACAACTCGGCCCGATCACCCATCTCTCTCTCATTACTAACTTGAGCATCGGAGTGCATACCTGGGAAGCAACTCCTCAGGCCTCTGATCCTCTTTCTTGATTTCAGATCTTGATCTTGATGCGTGGCTTCGTCCTTCCACCTCATCTTCACTAGTTGGCAGGACTATATGAATGCGATCTTGATTCAGAATACCTCAGATTGGACAAAATCAGATTGGTACTATCTATAGGAAATGTACAAAAGTCATTCCCAAGTTTTCTCCCGCACAATCAAGAATCATGCCAAGAAACACACTCTTTCCCATAATAAACAAATTGATATATTAACAAGAGTTTCAATATTACACTTCTTTAAAACTTTAAAAATGTTGTCAATCCATCTGCCAAAGGCAATATCTTTTGACTTAGAGTGAGGTCTTAAACCCACTCCTTCCCATAATTGTGTGCACCTTACTTTGTCAAAAAGAGGAAAGCATGCATTATAATTTCCACTTAGAAAATCTACCATAGATAGGTGAATTAATAATATTCCTCTTAAAAGATATTGCTTGTAGAGAGATTGGGTCAAATGGGTCCTAGTGCTTAATTTTTGTTATTATTGTTTCTTACTTGTGTTTGGTTGATAATAGACCTCATTCTTATGGACCTGTTAATCTTTTTTTTTATTTCTTTTAAGTGAGTTTATAAGTTAGCATCCCACTCAGGGGAAAAACTATAATTATCTCTAATTAAGTGAGATTAATAAAAATATTAGAAAGTAAGGAAAGGAGATATTGAATTCCTTCCTCCTTCTCCATCTTCTTCTTGCTATATTCTTCTTATTTTGCTTCTACATTCTCTTCTTTTCTTGCTGAAATCTAATATTATTTTCAGATTTATTGGATTGAATCACATCTTCGTATCAAATCACCTCTTCCTTTTCTTTCTTTCTTTTGTTTTTTTTTCTTTTTTTTTTTCTCATACACCCTTCAATTTAGAAGAGTGTATAGAGAGATGAATCACTTATTGTTTTGAGAACATTTGTACCTAGTTGGTGGAGGGTTTGAGAGACAAAATTCTGGTTATATATTGCCAAGAAAATGAGGTTGTTGATTTTTTGCCCAAAACCCTAGTTGATTAGAGAGTTTACAATTACATGTTAAGGAGACAGATTGAGTGCGGTGCTCAAAGTTTGGGAAGTATCATTTGATTCCTAAAAGTAGGTGGTTGAAGTTGGAAAGAGTTTGGAAAGCTTTGCAGGAGCGGTTACTCTTCCCCTTTTTTTTCTCTTAGGTAGCTAGGTGTAGTGAAATCGTAATTTTGGGACATACATGTATTGGACTGACCTCAATTAGGTCCATAGAAACTAAAAACCTTGTTTTGAATTTTTGTTTAGTCAATGGAGCAATCTGGAAGTGATATGAAATAGATTCTAGTGTTCATCCTTGGTTCAATAGATTCTGATGGTGTGCAATCCGGCCGGTCCTAGCTGTCAATGACCTTGCCTCTGACTGGAGCAACAGGGGGGCCTAAAACGGAGAAGAAAGTGGAGAATCTCCGGGGAGGAACCCGGTGAGATCTCCGAAGCTCAAGTTAGTATTCTCTCAAAGGCAAGATAAAACCAGATGGTGCAAAGTTCACATACCTTGTCCTCGGGGGGTAGAGAGCCTTTTATAACCACTTCGCGCACTCACTCCTAGGCTTCTGTCAGGTCGGGTATGATTACTTCTGTGCTTCTGCCAGTTCGGGTGTCATCACCTCTGCTGGGATAGAACCGCCACTGCTCTTTGTCGGAGCCGTCTCTGTAACTGGAGATGGCGGTGGTAGGTGGCGGTGGCAGGTGGCCATTGGAGTGCGGCTATCAAGCGTCAGATCCCAAGTCAGTCAGGTGCGCCGCCCTTGGATACGGACCCCTTCGGTGTCAGGTACGGTGTGGTTCGTTCAGTTCGGTGTCCTAGAGGCGAAGTGCTGGAGTGGTGTGCGATGTGAAGTCTTGAGTTCGGACAGAGGTGTGGCCCGAACTGCCATGGGGCAAGCCAGTTCGGGTTGTTACCCTTTGTGTTCGTAAGGCTCGGGGCCTAAGGCGGACTCCTTACTGGGAGTTTGGGCTCCTTACTGGGAGTTCGGACCGCTGGTTCCTCCTTTCGGAGCTCACGTCTTGGCGAGCTGTTGTGCCGAGCTTCTGCCTTTGCCACGTGTTGAGTGGTTACGAGGTCGRGCCAAATCTTTCTTCATCAATTGCCCCCACTCCTCGTGCTAAGGGCCTTGCCCTGGCACGGGGAGTTCGCGAGGTGGCGGGTGGATTTGTCCCATACTTCGAATTGGTTGACTAATAGCGCAAGGTGCGTCGTTAGGATTCTTATGGGTTTCTCGAGCACCCAAAAGACGGGAAACGTGCCGATCTGTCTACAAATGCTGATAGACGCATGCCTTATTTCAAAATTCAAAAAGCGCGCCACTGGGAGACATGACAGCGCGCGCTTTATTTCAAAATTCAAAAAGCGCGCCGCCGGGAGACGCGACATCGGGCGTCTTTTCAAATTTGAAAACGTGCCATTGCCGCCTTTAATGTGAGGAGACGTGCGCTTTCAGTTTCGAGAGACATGTGACCAGTCACGTCTCGGTCTCAGGAGACGTGCGGTCAGTGCGACTACAGGCCGTCAGATTGGCTTTGATCTGAGCCGTTGATTCTTGGTTACTATGGGTATATATAGTGGGGGACCCCAGTCGCTTTGTCACTTCTGCATTTTGCTTCTTGAGCTCGCATCCAAGTTTCAGCTCGCGTCCAAGCCTTTAGTTCGCATTTAAGGTTTTTAGCTCGTGTTCAAGTTCCCGTAGTCCGTTCAAGCCTTTTTCCGGGTGAGTACTTTCCTGGAATCCATCTTCTCCTCCCGATGTCTAGCTCGGATAGCTCAGACGGTTCTTCAAGGGGGTCAGATGCAGGTTCTACGAACCGAGTTGCATTCCCCGATGGTCCTAGCGAACCGGAGGTAGAGCTCGAGGAAGAGTTCGAACCCGTAGGCCGAGTCACCTCGGGTAGTTTGGCGTCCACCTCTCGTTGAGGTTGGATATTAGACAAGTTTGGGCCCTCGACCATGACGCCTGAGGGACTTCAATCCCTTATTACCCATTACAACTTGCCTGGGGAGTACGCCTACTTCATACCTTCGGGCAATTTCCCTTGGGAACACGGTCCTGAAGAGATCGTGATATTCCGGGAGCAGCTCGCTGCGGGGTTGCGCCTGCCTTTCCACCCCCTCCTTGTCGAGGTCATGAACCACTTCGGCGTTACTGTCGGCCAGCTTCACCCGAACTCCATTCGTAACTTGGTGGGGACAATCTCCCTATTTTGCAAACAGGGTTTTCCTTTAGACTTGGAG
>NW_010729231.1:58137-94376 GCF_000365185.1 Nelumbo nucifera | reverse complement strand
GAGATCACTCCGAAGCTCAAGTTAGTATTCTCTCAAAGGCAAGATAAAACCAGATGGCGCAAAGTTCACATACCTTGTCCTCGGGGGGTAGAGAGCCTTTTATAACCACTTCGCACACTCACTCCTAAGCTTTTGTCAGGTTGGGTATGATTAATTCTGTGCTTCTACCAGTTCGGGTGTCATCACCTCTGCTGGGATAGAACCGCCACTGCTCTTTGTCGAAGCCGTCTCTGTAACTGGAGATGGCAGTGGCAGGTGGCAGTGGCAGGTGGGCGTTGGAGTGCAGCTGTCAAGCATCAGATCCCAAGTCAGTCAGGTGCGCCACCCCTGGATACGGACTCCTTCGGTGTCAGGTACGGTGTGGTTTGTTCAATTCGGTGTCCTGGAGGCAAAGTGCTGGAGTGGTGTGTGAGGTGAAGTCTTGAGTTCGGACAGAGGTGTGGCCCGAACTGCCATGGGGCAGGCCAGTTCGGGTTGTTGCCCTTTGTGTTCGTAAGGCTCGGGGCCTAAGGTGGGCTCCTTACTGGGAGTTCGGGCTCCTTGCAGGGAGTTCGGACCGCTGGTTCCCCCTTTCGGAGCTCGCGTCTTGGCGAGCTGTTGTGCCGAGCTGTTGCCTTTGCCACGTGTTGAGTGGTTATGAGGTCGAGCCAAATCTTCCTTCATCAGATTCCATTCTTGGTGAAGTGATTACAATTAAGCTAGCGAAACAAATTACTTAATTTGGGCACAATCCATAAGGATCTATGTTTGTAGTAAAGGTAAACTAGGGTGTCTTACAAGGCAGTTAGGAGCCAATAGAGACTTATCCTATGTATGAAAACTGGATATAGGAGAACTATACAATGATTACAAATGATTGGATGGCTAATTAACTCTATGCAGCTTCATATAAGTCAACATTACCTCTTGATGACTTTAGTTAAGGAAATTTGGGACATGTTACAAAAACATATTTTTAGATTTTGAATGTTGCAAGAGCCTATATGTTAAAGAATGATGTAAACAATTTGAGACAATAGGGGAAGAGTGTAGTCGTTTACTACTCTATGTTGAAGTCACTATGGTAGGAGATTGATGTAATGGAGACAGTTGTATGGGAGAGCACTACGGATGCAACTACAATCATGAAACTAATAGAAAGAAATAGTCTTTAACTTTCTCACAGGACTCAAACCTGGGTTTAACATTACGAAGCAAAATATTCTAGCTAGAGATAAAGTAATCCTTGCTTAGGCATATTTTATGGTTAGTAGTGAAGAGAGTAAACAAAAAATATAGTTACAGGGACTCCCATCCCCAAAGCATTTTGCACATGCTGGGATAAAACTAAAGGGTCCAATTAAGAAGAAAGAAGTGATATGTGAATATTGCAAAAAACTAAAACATACTAAAGACACATGTTGAAAACTACATCCAAATCTAATCCCAGAAAGGTTTTGAAACAACAACAATTCTAAGAAGAATGATCAAACTAGGAAGCCTAAGAATGTATATGTTACTACTATACTTAAAGGCAGAGATAGAGAAAGTGATAAGAAGTTTGCTATGAAGCAATTGGTAGTAGTAAAGGTAGAGTTTGAAAGGTACGAGGGACCAATTAACCACTTGGAGACCACTATTACAACATTCGACTTCTCAAGCAACACCTCTTCATCTGCATTTTCTCATTTAGGTATTCGTGCTTCTACAAATCATGATACTATTTCAGGTAATAAAAAATCCTTGGGTTATTGATTATGGTGCTTTAGACCATATGACTAGCATATTTAACATTTTTTTTTTCATATTAGCTCCTTTCTAGTAGAGAGAAGATATTCATTGCTGATTGGGTCTCTTGCTCCTATCTCTAGCAAAGGGGATATCAAAGCCTCTAATTCCCTTGTTTTGTCCTCTATTATACATGTTCTCAAACCTAACACCAATATTTTATCTGTTAGTAGTTTGCATAAATCGTTGAATTGCATTATAACCTTCTTTCTATTCATTGTGTTTTACCTAAAATCTTAGAAGACGATTGGGAGTTGCCATGAGGTGAACAAAATATACTTATTAGATACACCTGATAGAAGTCTTGGACCACTTCATGGAGTAGCTTTGGAGTCTATTTCATCAAACTTTGTTGATAAAGTCTTGTTATGTAATTTACATTTAGTCATCTGTCTTTCACTACTTCGAGTCATTTGCTTTCAAAATTTTTTAAGGGAGTATCTCTATTCAATCTTCGTTGTGAGTCATTTAAACTTGCAAAACATTATACACATTCTTATTCAGTGAATAATAAAAGGTCAATTTCTCCTTTCCATATTGTGCACTGTAATGTGTGGGGGCCATATCATATATCTACTATGAGGGTGTTATAGGTACTTTATCATTTTCATTGATGATTTCTCATTATACTTGGATTTACATTATGAGATTCTGAGATGAAGTACCAATTATTTTATAAAAGTTTCATGAACTTATTCTTACCTATTTTAATACTTGGATCAAAACATTTTGTTCTAATAATGCTAAGGAATGTTTTGAGAAGAATCTTTCATCCTACTTTGATACCTTTAGGGTTATTCATTAGAGTTCTTATTCATACACTCGATAATAGAATGGAGTAGTGGAAAGGAATAACCGTCATGTTGTTGAGATTGCTAGAAGCTTCTACTTTGCATCTCATGTTCTTATTAAGTTTTTAGCGGGATGCCATCCTTATAACTATATACTTGATAAACCGCATGCCTTCCCGGGTTCTAGGTTTGAAAACCCCATTTAGCCTTTTCCTTCCTGATGAGGATATTTTCTTTCTTTTCCTCCAAGTTTTTAGGTATACTTATTATGCTCATATTCATAGTCACCAGAGACAAATTTGAGTGTAAAGCACATATGTGTGTTTTTCTATGATATGCCTTCACACAAAAGGGATATTGCTATTTTGATCCAACTCATGACACCCGCTTTGTTTATGGGGATGTCACATTTGCAGAGTATATCTCTTTCTTTGGTATTTCTCCTGAGGGGATCATTTAGAGGAATTATTTTCTATGTCCTAGTTGTTCCTCTTCCAGTTCATTTTGAGTCTTCTATTGAGTAATCTACTTCTGTTGGGTCTCCTCCCATTGAGTTCCCTTCACATGTTCCAGCTCCTCATCTTCCTACTCATCCTCCAACATTTACTTCTCATCCTATTCTTCAAAGGTTGTATCAAAGACAGAGATTCAGGTATGAGCAAGCTGTTTCACCTCCTTTAACTGAGCCTTTTGCACCTCTTATCATTATTGAGATAATAGGTCATCCCTTCTCTACCCTTTTTGATACCTTCCTAGACCTTGATCTTCCTATTGTCCTTCGTAAAGTCAAACATAAGTGTACAACTCCTTGGATCTCTAACTATTTGTCCTACAACCTTCTTTCTCCAACCTATTATTCCTTTCTTGCCTTTATTTCTACACATGCAATCCTAGGTCTACCCCAAAATCCTTATCTAAACTTAAATAAAGGGATACTATGATGACTGAACTAAATACTTTACATAAGAACAATACTTGGGACATTGTGGACTTACCTAAGGGGAAGGAACCAATCGGTTGTAAATGGGTGTTAACTATCAAGTATCATTCTGATGGTATTATTGAGAGTTTTAAGGCTCGATTGGTTGTAAAAAGTTATACTCAGATTGGTGGTGATTACCTAGAGACTTTTGTCTTTATGGCCAAAATGACTTCAGTTCGGGTTTTGCTATATCTACTTGTTACTTTTGATTGGCTACTTCATCAATTTGACGTTAAAAAGGCCTTCTTGAATGTAGGCTTACATGAGGAGGTTTATATATATTTACTTTTAATGGTGCAAGGGAAGGCATGTAAATTGAGGAACTCTTTATGGCCTCAAATAGTCTCATAGAGCCTGTTTAAGATATTCCAGGCTACCCTTGTTACATTTGATTACGTACAGGCTCAGTCTAATCATACTCTATTTGTAAAGAGAAGTGATTGCTTGGTAACCCTTCTGCTTGTTTATGTTGATGACATTGTGATTTCTAGTGATGATACTCAGGAAGTGGCTAATCTCAAAAGGTTTCTTAACACTGAATTTGAAATCAAAGATTTATGTGAACTCAACTATTTCTAAGGGATTAAAGTTTATCAATGTAAGGATGGTATCTTCATTTCTTAACATATGTATGTCCTTTATCTACTTGCAAAAACTAGCAAATTTGGTATTAAACTGGCTTTTACTCCTATAGACTTAAATCACAAGCTCTTAACTACTGATGTGAACTATTGACTGATAGGGGAATGTTTGAGAAACTATTTGGGAAATTGTTATATCTTTGTAGGACTTAGCCAAATATTTCCAATGCAGTGAGTGTCATAGGCTAGTTCATGCATTCCCCCAAAGATACACATTTAGCAGCTACAAAGAGGGTTCTATCTTACCTGAAAGGCACTCCAGGGAAGGGTCCCTTGTTTTCTAAGCATGAACACATGAAGTTGGAATCATACACTGATGTCGACTGGGCTAGATGTATTAATGATAGGAGATCCACCTTGGGATACTGTGCTATGGTGGTGGAGAACATTGTTTCATAAAGGAGTAAGAAGCAGTCTGTAGTGGCTATATCCTCAATTGAGATAGAGTATAAAGCAATGGCACATGGAGGTTCAAAACTATTGTGGCTTAGATCACTTTTAGGAGAATTGGGTACTGATTGCAAGAAGCAAATGATGCTATATATTGCGATAACTAGGCAACTATCAACATTATACATAATCCTGTTCAACATGACAAAAAAAAAGCACATAGAGGTTGATAGACATTTTATACGAGAGAGTTTTGTGTCAGGGGAGGTTTGTTTGCCATTTATTGCTTTTGAAGAACAATTGACTGATGTTTTGACAAAAGGTGTTCCAAAAGGAAGCTTATACATTATGTAAGCATTGATATCTATGCTCAGCTTGAGGGGGAGTGTAGAGAGATTGGACCGAATGAGCCATAGTGCTTTATTTTATTATTGTTGTTTTTTTTACTTGTGTTTATTTGATAATGGGCCTATTAATCTTTTTTTAATTTCTTTTAAGTGTGTTTATCAGTTGGCCACCCACTTAAGGGCATAACTATAATTATCTTTTAAATGAGATTAATAAAAGATAAGAGAGTAAGGAGAGGAGATATTAAACTTCTTTCTCCTTTTCCCTTTTTCTCTATCTTCTTCTTCTTCTTCCTTTTTTCTTGTTGTTTCTCTTCTACCTTCTTTTCTTGCTGAAATCTGAGATTATTTTTAGGTTCACCGGACTGAATTACATCTTTGCCCCTAACAGGAAGACCATTGTGAATGCACCTCCACAAGAAGTGCTTAATTTTTGGCTCCATAAGAAGTTACCACAATAACTTCCAAGAATCCTTATCCAAACACAACCAAGTGGTGCTAGGACCTTGGTCCTCAAAGGAGGTTTTTGCAACAAAAATATTCTTTGACATTCTATACTCAAATTGACCTATCTTCCCAATCCAGCTCCAAGAAATCAATTTCCAAGATTTTACGAGCATTAAAGGGCTAGAAAAACCTATTCGTTTTCTCCACTTACTGCCTCCTAAGATATTGATTGATGATATTAGCAACCTCAAAAGGCAATAGATGAAGCCAATCTAGGGCCATAAGGTTTGAACCCATCCAAGATAGTTCTATACCAACAACTTTATTAATCCTCCACAACACTCCTTTTCTAATGATTTTCTTGCCCACCAAGATAGTTCTCCACCCCCAAGAAGGATTGCTTCTTAAATTTGCATAGAGGAAATGGGAGTCCAGGTAGTATTTGGCTTTCAAAGTTCTAGGCCACAGATTAGCAGAATCAGAACACAACCTACAAGCCAATTTTTCTAACAAAGCTAAATTGAAAGCATGAGGGTCATGGATGCCCAACTCACCATTTAACTTATTCCTACAAATTTGAGACTAAGAGATTCAACTATTTGTTTTGCCCATTGTAAGTCACCCCCAAAATTTTCTTTAAATCTAAATTAAATCATTAGAAATTTTTTAAGAATTTGGAAACATGACATAGAATAGGTGGGAATAGCTAAAACAATTGACTTAAGTAAGATTTCCTTACCTTCATCGGAAGGAAAAGCCCTTTTCCAACCTTTCATTTTAATTGCCAACTCTCTCTTTCAGAAATTCAAACAAATAATACCTATTCATAACAATATTAGGAAAGGTTCTATATAAATGGAAGGATTTTCAACCTTTTATATAGAAAGAGTTAGTTATAATTTTCTATAACCTAAGATGAAGATTAGAACTAAACAATATCTTATATTTAGAATAGTTCACCTTTCTAAACCAAAACTTTATCATAGAATGATAGGACATCCAAAAGAGCTCTTCCTTCACTAAGATATGCATTTGAGAAGATTATAACTATCATATGCAATAAAACAAATGAGAAATTATTGGAGCTTGCTTGCAAATTTTAATGCCAGCTAGAGTTTTACTTTCAACCAAGTTATTCAACATGGTAGGCAAAATATCATAACAAATCAAAAAGAGATACAAAGATAGAAGATCCCCTTGTCTCAAATATGGGTGAACCCCTACGCCATGTTGGGCCTAGGGGGAAAGGATATGATACATTAAAAAGGGGGAGCTCCCTTTACAATCTCTATTTTAGCCTTATGGGGGCCTTAATTGACTTAAATGTCCCCCTACTATAAACAACTAGTTTAGGGGCATCTTGTCCAAGTGATAAAGAAGTTTGTATTAAAAACTCTAAAAAGACCACAATGTCCTTGTAGTGTCCACAATTGCATTGAAGTCTTGTTTTAGTGTTGATGATGGGGCATCAAATGATAAGGGAAATTGTATGATGGATGAAACTCTAGAAATGTGTACATGTCTCAAAGATTGGCAAGATGTAGAGGATAGACTAAAAGATTGAGGAGGACATGACACATTATCCGGTAGAGCACCGAAAAATCCAAACGATGGTAAGAAGGAGATGGAACTCGACAACCCAATTATTGTACACAATTTTTAATATTATTGTAAATTTTAATTTTCAATTTTATTTGTAAGTTGTAATCCAAGTCATTTGTGATTTCTTCAGTTCCATTGTAAATTTCAATTTTATTATATTGTTTCACTCCAATTCCATTGTATTTTTTTTTTCAAATTCATTTTATTATTTTATATATGAACAATTATATACATTAACATTCATAAGGAATAAAATTTTAAGATTTTTTTCTCAATTTGTAGTCTATCTTGTTAAGTTACTCAATTTTTTTCTCAATTCATTTTATTATTTTATTCAAATGAGCGCCATTAATGAGGATTTGGTAGGACATTGATGACAGACATTTCATTACCCTGCCTACCCATTTGCTCCTAAAATCTAACTTCTCAATGGATTTTTTATGGAAAGACCACTCCACTCTACCATTGCATACTCATATCAAGCTTGGCTACAAAGTTTGAATAAGTTTTTGTACACTTCATGTAGTGCATTACCTCATGAGTCATGAAATAATAAAATGTTTGAAATAGCTCTTTTAGGGATGGAGGCATTTTGGTTCTCAAAAATGAGTTTCCCAAGAAATGGCTTCAGTTTATTAGTCAAAATTTATGCTATAATTTTGTAGACTATGTTGCACAAATTTATAGGCCAAAAATGAGAAGCAAAATCATGGTTTTTAACCTTAGGAATGAGACCAATGGATTTTCGGTTGAGCTTCCCTTCTTGAAAGAAATCTTTGATGCCTCTACACACATCTTCTCTCACAACCTCACAATATCTCTTGTATCATGCCTTTCTAGTATTATAAAGTTATAATTAATCCTGATTCAGCACATTTTCTCACAATATCTCTCACACCTCAATGTTCACAAAAACCTCCATCTCCACTCATTTCTCAAACATGTGGTCATTTTTTTAAATGAAATTATTAAATATATAAAAGCCATAATAAAAACCTTCAAGTCTTAATTTCCCCTAATAAATCCATCATTACACTTTCTAATAATATAACTCTATCTATTCCCCTCCCCCCAAATAGTTAATGTTTATAACATCTCCTCAAGTCTTAAATCTCTTTGAAGCCATTTGGACTCTCTCTAATAAAGTGGGGATATAAATTTGGTGGATTTGATTGGATTAAGAGCCCACTTAAGACCAACCCCAAGCATAGACCTTAGCGGGGCTCTAAATGATGTGTAAACCTAAACCTAACCACATTTTTATTTAACCCCATGCATTTCATGAATTTACTTCATAATAACTTAGAAAATTAGAGTAAACATTCTTGCAATATCCTTAATGCATGGGAAAAAATAATACTTTTTTAGTCATTTTCCTTCAGATTATGTTTTGTTGTTTCATTTACACTGGCATAAATGCATGAGAGTGCAAAAAGATTGTACATAAATTTTGGTTTTACTCTTGCTCTAGAATGGAGTAGGGGTGATCATTTTCAGCTTATCCCAAAAATTTTGGGCTTGAGCCTAGGTTTTGTATTTACGAGTGGCCTAGGCCCGAGCCCATATCAGGCCCACAAATTTCATGGCCAGGAGTGGGCTCAACACTTTAGGCTCAACCAACACATATTTATATTTACATCATGTTTACATATTTATATGTGTTTTTATGTTATAGTTTATATATAAATATTATAAAATAACATCTATAATACATATTATATAAGATATTTTATATCACAAAATGTATAAAATAAATTTTATACACACATTAGATGACACAGAATATAAAATACATATTATGTGTGTTTTTGGTTCACAGAAATAAGCTCTTGGAATTGGAATTGGAATGGTAGAATGGCCCATTCCAGTTTCAATCATTTAGTTGATCAGATGGAATTCCCATCCTAGGTTGAATGGGACTCCCCCATATGGGGGAATGTCCATTCCACCCCCTCAAAAATGTGATTCCTATCCCCCTCTCTCTATTTTTTTTTTAAATTTTTTTGACAAAAAATCCCCAATTTTGATCCAAAACCTATTTGACCAAAGGCCTAAAATTTGAACAAGCCCTCCATCTAAATTAGCCACCAACAACCACCATCTCCAATGAGGTAAGACAGGTCAATAGTTGATTGTCCTTCCCCTATATCCTCTCTCTTCTTCCTTCCCTCTCCTTTTTTTTCTTCCCCTCTTCTTTCAAACCTATGGGGTCACCTCCCAGAGGGAGGTTGAACCGGCTCTATCCACTTTAAAAAACGGGGTCACCACCTAAATTTTTAGAATTGAGAATTTAGGAAAACCTGGATTTTCAAGAAAACTCTTATTTTTTGTGACTCTTTGGCCCACAAGGGATGAGATTCTTTGTTGGTGTGGGGACGTACGGTGCAGGAAGGTGTTAGGCACCCCACTTATGCCAAATTAAACCGACCTTTACTTTATTAAATTTCCAGGGAAAATTTTAATAAATTTTGGGTTCAAAAAAATAAATAACAAGCACCAAAATGGAGAAATATGGAACTAACTAATGGTAAAGAAACAATTAAGGAAATAAATTAAGAGATGGAAAATTTAAACTGAAATGAGTAAATGAACGAATGACCTAGAAAATGATAAATAAATAAACTAAATTCAGATGACAACTATGCTATATTTTAAACAAACAAATGAACAAGAAAAAGAACAAAATAGCAAATGACCAAAACTACTAATTAATGTACCAAACTAACAAACTAAATAAAGAAATAAGAACAAGGAAAGAAGAATGGAGACTAACCTGTGTCATGGAGTTTGGATATCGAGCCAGCTATTGCTATAAGGATTATATTTTCAAATGAATCGTGTGTAGGAATGGGTTGACTAAATGATTAAATGGACTGAATGAAAGGAGTTAACACACTATTTGTAAAGTTTCTAATGCTGCACGAACCGAGGTTACAGTCAAATAGTCCTTGCCAATAGGGCAAAGCCGAGGTGGAAGGATGAAGCCGCTCTCCAAGATCTATAATCAACAAAGATGTTAGAGGCCCGAGGAGTTATCCTCGGGTAGATACTTCGACGCTCAAGTCAGTAGAAGGTAGTGGGCGGTTGGGCCGAGCAGTTAAAGAATAGTGCTAGTCCGAGTAGAGTAACAATATGGGTGCTAGAAGTTGGAATCCCTTACCTTGAGCGTGAGATACCTTTTTATAGCCGAAGGTCCGTGTCATGATCGAATTAGGCTTCTGGGGCTGCTGGATTGAGGTTAACTACCAAGGTCTTCGGGTTATAGTCCTAATCCCCGATGGAGTTGTCCCCATCCACTCCTATTCTTGGTCATACTTATCCGTTGTAGCCGCGGAGTCGGTGTATGCCACAGAGATGGTAGAGCAGTGCCGACATGGCCAGGGTGATTGGGTAGTGACTGGGTGGCCACGTGGCATCCAAAGCTAGCACAACCATGACCCGAACACCACTCCCCAGTTCCGAAGTTGAGGAGTAATGTTCTCGACTGAAGTGTTGTGCGAGAGAGAGTTTTAATCATCGGCTGAGGAACTCGATGTTGAAGTCTGGTTGAGCATCTGGTCCATTTGTCGAGATTCAGAATCTGCGCACTCCAGGACGTAGCTGAAGAGTTCTTCGATCATCGATTGAGGAACTTTGGTTTCAAAATTCAGAATCCAAACACCACTCCCCCAGTTCCGAAGTCGAGGAGAGGAGTGCTCGGCAAAGGTGTAGCGCAGACTACTTGGCTGAAGTGTAGAACAGAGTGCTTGGCCAGGTGTAGCGTGGACTACTTGGCTGAGGTGTAGAATGAAGTGCTTGGCCAAGGTGTAGTGGGGACTCGGTCGCTGGCCGTGGCCTTTGAAGCTGGTTCTTGTTGAGCGCATTGTGGGGGTCCGCAAGCTTGATTGGGCTAGTTTCCTTAGGGTGAACCGGCTAGGTCGATGTCTGCATTGTCTCCGAAATGAGTCGTCAAAGGTGTCGCTTTGGTTCCCGGGACCATACGTGTGTGGTGGCTAGTTGTGCTGATTGGTCTTCCAGAGCTTGTCAGAGAGGCACTTGATCTCCACTGTCGATCTTACTTTGATCCACCCCTTTGCTAGTCTTTAAATAGGGGGAAGAGCATTCTCCTTCACCATTTGCGAGAGAGATTTGCTTAGAGAGCTTGATGAGGGGTGGTGTGAAGTGCTTGGAGTCTGCTTTGGTTCCACGGTTCTTAGTTCGGTAAGATGTCGTCCTCGTCTTTTAGTTCTTCCTCTTCTTACTCTTCTTCTAGCTTTAGTTCCTCTTACTATGAGTATGAGCCGGGGTCCTTTACTGGGGTTGTGGACTTTGATGGGGTAGAGCGTGGGAGGTCCGCCAAGCCGAGGAGGCTGAGGCTGGGCCTTCAAGTGTAGAGGTAGAGCTTCTCGTGCAGACTGGTGAGGGGCCCACAAATGCTCGGTCTAGCGTGCTTTGTGTGTACGAGAGTAGTTTAGAGGCTGGGCTGAGGTTTCCTTTGCATGAGGGGATAATCGAGGTGTTCTATTGGTATCGGGTGTTGCCGATGCAGTTGATGCCGAACTCCTTTAGGTTCTTGATCAACCTTATGTCATATTGCTTCGTCCATGATCTTCAGCTTACCTAGGGGATGGTGAGCTGTTTCCTTTAGTTGAAGCATTAGCAGTAGGGTTACTTCTATTTCTCGGCCAGACAGCGCATTAAGGTGCTGATTGGAGCCCCATCCTCGATGAAGAGCTAGAAGGGGGAATTCTTCTTCTTGCACTGTCTTGGGTGCTCGCCCCTCCCTGCCGTGCTCCAGGCATTGTGGAGTAAGGTTCTGCAGCCCAAGATGGACAGAATGACCAAGGAGCAGAGAGTGGCCATAACTGTGACCGAGGAGATCAATGTGATGCGGTACACTTCTTTCTTGATGTTGATCCACGTTGGGATAATGCATGGGGAGGCCGGTCTATCTTGTTGCTTTAGTTCATTTGTTGATCCCCTTTTTTCTCTGTTTATGCTTGTCAAGGCCGACTTTTCATTCTTTGCATAGGTGTCAATATGGTGAGTCAAGAAGAGATTGTTCGCAGAATGATGCTTGGCAAATGAGGTGTAGCTAAGGTGGTTATAGGGGAGCCTAGTCTCGTTTCGAGGCAAACCCGCCAAGGTCTGCCGAGAGGGCATCTTGGTAGTAGAAGAGGGCTAGGTACGGGGCAATGACGAGGACATTGTGGTCATTGACCCGAAGGAGGGTTACCATTCTACGGTTCCGCTCTTTCCGCGAGTAGATATACCTAGGTGCAGCAGCCCAACCTTCCATATAACAAGGTGGATCGCCCATCCTGAGGACGAGCTTGAGAATGAGGGCGTATTCGCCAAGCTGGAGTGCTTGCTTATTCGTAGAGACAATGAGTGATACCCTGGAGTGCCCGCAAAGACAATGAGTGGTACCCTGGAGTGCTCGCTTATTTGCCAAGCTGCTTCGGTGAGTCCACCTCTACTCGCAGATTCCTGTTTGGTTGAAGTTGGTTGTATTGATATCGTCTCTTTTGCATAATGTCTGTTCAGCGATTGCCTTGGTCGATCGTCTCTGGCAACTGCGACAGCTCTATGATGAGGGGCACACCGAGCTCGTGGGATTGAGGGCTCGGCTGGCTGAATTCGAGGTAGCAGGTGAACGGGTTGCCGCGATGGAGGCTAAGAATGCCGAGCTAAAGCATAAAATTGACGACTAGGCTAACACCATTCGCAACCTCAAGAGGTGCATCATTGATCTGAAAGCGGAGCGAGAACGGATGAAGAAGGAGGCCGAGGACAAGGGGGCTCAGGCCGTTGACGAGTACAAGGCCTTGGAGGAATATCAACATGCAATGGATGATTTTTCCATGAGCTCCTTCGAAGCTGGATTTACCCATTTTAGGAGAACAACACTGTGCCATTATCCTGACTTTGCCAAGGTTGCGCAGACTTGGGGCCCCTAAGACACTATCTCCCTGCCTGTTGAGGATGACCCCACTATGTACGTGCTTGTGGAGAATGAAGAGGCTATGGATCCTCCTACCGAGGACTGAGTCGTTGCCTGTTGGCGTTTGCCTGAGCTTATGCCTTGGTTTTGTTGCGCTGTTGTTGTTGGCACGTTGGTCTTTTTCTCTTCTTTTTTTTTTTGAACAGCTCGGTATGCTTAGCTTACAATGATGTATAAACTTTAGATATTTAATGAAATTATCTTTTTTTTTGTTCCAAGCTTGTGTACTGCCCTTCCTTTTATGCTAAGTTGTAGGCCTTGGTCTTACTATGGCCGAGGTCGAAGGTGGCTGAGATCATTGGTCTTTGGCTTGTGAGGTTGGAGTGCGTTTCGAACTCTCATATCTTAGGGAGCTCAGTTATTGGTCTCAAGAGCTTTTCGGCTCTTCAAGGGCTGGCCATTCTTCGGCTAGCTTTGGTCTGACTACACCTCAGCAGGGTGTGCAGAGTTTGATGACTGCTTTCGGGCCTTGGAAGGCGAGGGCATTCTTCTCCGCTTCGGGCTCTGGCCATCGTCAGCCGAGTCACTTTACTTGGTCGGCTATGTGTTTCCGAGCTTTGCGTTGTGCGCTTCAACTATTCTATGGTCAGTTGAGTCAGCATGCATTGCGTGGTGTGTGCTATGAAGTATGTTGTGTGTGCGGTGTGCGTTATGTGGTGTGTGCAAGGTGCGGTGTGGAGTGCGTGTGCATGCCAAGTAGGGTTGTTCATAACAAGACCCAAACTGACCAAACCAACCAACCCGGTCTGATTCTATCTGAGTTGGCCGGTTTTTCTTTAGCATCAGTCGGTTTTGGGTTACAAAAAACATAAACCGATGGTTTGGTTCGGTTTCGGTTTTCATGTGTGATAACCGAAACCAAACCGACCCAAACCGACTTAGATATATATGATATATATAATATATTTCAGATATTATATATATATATATCTGATATATTTTAGTTTTACTATATATATATTTCAGTTTTAATATATATTTCAAATATATATTTTTGGAAATATATATATATCAGCCACATGGGTTCGGCCCAACCTTTGTTACAAGGCCTAGCTGAATTCACTGCAGAGCCCAGTGAACCCTCTGAGCCCATCACATGGACTCTATGGGCCCAACACTTACACTAAGTGGTCCCTGGGCCAAGCCATCTTATAAAAGCCCAGGGACTGTGGGCAGATGCAAGATTAGCCCATCAGGTGTAACCCTAAATGGCCATACACTTAACCTCTCAGCCCATAATGATCAAACACTCCCCGACAAGAGAGGACCTCTCCCTCGGCTGCATGGAACAGTGTTGCACTCTCTACTCATATGGATCCCGGGATTTAAAACCATTTGCAAACATTTTGAAACCATACATATCTATATATCATATATATATATATATATATAAGTTTTGCAAAACAAAATTCCAACGATTGAAATCAATTGCCGACAGTTTGGTTTCCATCAGAGAGAGTGCATCCCCGATCATTACCTTTGTCCGACAAAGGGGCTGATCTTGTCATTATGATCACCCACTCAGATGAATTCTTAGATCATCCCAACACACCCAGGTTTTGACCCCCGCTAAGGATCTCACTAATTGGCATATCAAAGATAGCCCAATCTGACACCTAGTGCAGTATCATAATTGAGTCTAGGAGTCAGGTGTAACTTTCCAGTTTTGCCCATCAATCTCCAAGGTCCAGGGCAATACTGGAAGTCTGGTTCGGTTTAAAGATTCAAGTAATCCTACACTGCATGTGCTTTGGGTCTCACCCTGGTAGATGAGACAGGCCACCCCAACACTTGGCAGTACACCAGTGTTAGCCTTGGCAGGATAAATCTCCCCAGACTTATCCAATGGCTGCGAACGTTCTAAACTAACATGAGTCTCATTAAGTGTCCAGTTTAAGGGTCTTACACAGAAACATACCATACAACATGAATCAAACATGCACTTTATTCATTTATATTAAATGCCAAAGGTACATCAAAACTGATTGGAGCTATGGGCATACAAAACTGTCTAACACCTTCCTAGTTGGGCCCAAGCTTGCCTTCTCCTAGGGTGGGCACTATGACTTTGCGGAGGACGAGATCGCCAGTTTTGAACTCCCATCTTTAGACTTTGGAGTCGTAGTACTTGGCCATCCTCTGCAGCTATGCTGCCATTCTGGCATGTGCTCGGTCCTGTGCTTCTTACACCAAGTTTAACTCTGCGGAGGTCTTCATCATTTTGCTCCTTGTCGTAGAACTCAGTCCGGAGAGTTAGCAAGCCTATCTCCACGGGTACCATGGCTTCGGCCCCGTAGGCCAGGTCCGAAGGGTGTTTCTCTGGTAGCTGTCTGCAGAGTAGTCCTGTATGCCCAGAGAATGCTTAGCAGCTCCTCAACCCACCTTCCCTTGGCCTGATGTAGTCTGGTTTTTAGGCCGTATAATAGGGGTTCAGTTGGTCACTTCAGTCTACCCATTGCTCTGAGGTCGGTGCACAACGGTAGTTCGGTGGTTGATCTTCAAGTCGGTGTAGAGGGCTTCAAACTTTTGGTAGGTGAACTGTGTTCTATTGTCTATGATGAGGACTCATGGAATGCCGAATTGGTAGACAATGCTTTGCTAGAAAAAGTTCTGGGCATTATACGTAGTGATGCGTGCCAAGGCTTCGGCTTGCACCCATTTAGTTAAGTAGTCCATTGCCACCAAAAGGAACTTCTTTTGCGCGACTGCAGTAGATAAAGGGCCAAGGATATCCATGCCTCACTACACGAAATGCTACAGGCCGGTGATCGGATTTAGAGGGACTGTTGGTTGGTGGTGAAGGTTAGAGTGCCATTGACAACTATCGCACTTTCGGACAAGCTGTGTTGCATCTTGTTTCATGGTTGGCCAAAAATATCCTTGCTAGAGTGTCTTGTGAGCCAGGGTTCAGGCGCCTGGGTGGTCTCCGCAGAAACCTTCTTGTATTTTTCTAAGGACATAGTCAGCTTCGGAAGGGGGGAGACACTTTAGGTAGGGGAGAGTATGTGAGTGGTGGTAGAGTTGTCCCTGGATAAGGCAGAATTGGGTTGATCTGTGATAGAGCTTCTTGACCTCTGTGTGGTCTTCTGGAGCATGCCATCCCAGAGATACTGCATGATGGCATCCATCCAGGATGGGCCTTGTTGGACAGGGAGGATGAGGAGGACCGTCGATGTGATGCTCAGTTGGGCTAGGGTGTTAATCCGCACTGTTGACTTGAGGTTGGTCTTCAGCGAGCTAGCTAACTTCGAAAGTGCATCGACTCGGATGTTTTTGGCTTGAGGAAACTATTGGATGTTGAACTGCTCGAGTCGTTGGACGAGCTATTGCACCTTCTGTAAGTAGCTTTCCATGGTGGGGGTCCAAGTCTCGAACTGGTTGTGGATCTGGTTGACCACTAGCTTGGAGTCGCTGAAGGCATCGATTCATCGAGCTCCAAGGTTAAGGGCAAGACGAAGTCCAGCGATTAGGGCTTCGTACTCAGCTTCGTTGTTGGATGCTTTAAACTTGAACTTGAGAGCGTGTTCTAATACCGTGATATCTGGGCCGAGGAGGATGAGGCCAGTTCCGTTGCCCTGTCTATTTGATGAACCGTCCATATGGAGAGTCCATATCTATGGTGCCGGGGCCGGGCCCTGTGTGGTGAAGGTGCATTCTTCTAGGAAATTGGCCGAGGACTAGGCTTTGATAGCGAGCCAAGGAGCACAGTCGATGTCAAATTCGCTCAGTTCCACACTCCATTTAACTAGGTGGCCAGATTCTTCTAGCCTTTGGAGTACTTGCTTGAGGAGCTAGTTGGTAAGAACTTGGGTGCTCTGAGCTTGGAAGTATGGTCTAAGCTTTCTTGACAAGGTAACTAATGCTACGACTACCTTCTCTAGGTTTGTATATCGGGTTTCCGCGCTGCCGAGAACTTTGCTGGTGTAGTAAATTGGTCTCTGTACCTGGTCTTCCTCCTTGACTAGTATCGAGCTGACGACCTCATCCCCGGCCAAGAGGTAAAGCAGTAGCTTGTCCTCCGGGCTCAGTTTGGTGAGGAGAGGCGACGAGCTCAGGTACCATTTAAGATCTTGAAAGGACCATTCACATTCCTCGGTCGATTGGAAGTTCTTTAGATGTTTGAGGGCCTTAAAAGAAGGGTAGGCATTGGCTTGCGGATTTGAACATGAATCTACTGATATTCGTCTGGTGAGACGTTGCACTTCTTTGTGGGTCCACGGTGACTGCATGTTGAGGATGGCCTGGATTTTTTTTTGGGTTTTCCTCGATTCCTCTCTATGTCACCATGAATCCCAAGAATTTTCCAGAGCTGACCCGAAAGGCACATTTGGTTGGGTTCAGCTTCATTTTGTACTTCCTGAGAGTGTCGAAGACTTCCTTGAGGTTTGCTAGGTGGTGCCCAGCCTTCTTGCTTTTCACTAGCATGTTGTTGATGTAGGCTTCAACATTTTGGCCGAGTTGATCCTTAAAGACCTCGTTCACCAGCCACTGATAAGTGGCGCTGGCATTCTTGAGAACGAAAGGCATCACCTTGTAGTAGTAGAGTCTGCAGTCGGTGTTGAAGGCTGTTTTCTACTAGTCGTCTATGTGCATTTGGATTTGGTTGTATCCCGAGAAAGCATCCATAAAGCTTAGGAGTTTGTGCCTCACTGTTGTGTCAACAAGCTGGTCGATCCTCGGTAGAGGGAAGCTGTCCTTGGGACAGACTTTATTTAGGTTGGTTAAGTCAATGCATATTCTCCACTTCCCATTGACCTTCTTCACCATCACCACGTTAGCTAGCCAGTCAAGGTATTTCACTTCTTGGATGAAGCTAGTGTCAAGCAACTTTTGGACCTCGTCGGTGATCACCTGCCACTATTCTACGGTGAAGCTTCTCTTCTTCTGCTTGATGGGTCGGTAGCGTGGGTCGGCGTTCAAGCTATGGGTGATGACTTCGGGGTCGATCCTCAGCATATCCATCACCGACCAAGCGAACACGTTGGCGTGATCCTTCAGCATCTACATCAGTTCTTCCCAAAGATGACCTCCCAGGATAGAGCCAACCTGAACCGTCTTCTTGGGGTCTTCCTCATTGAGCGACACTTAGATGAGGTCTTCGACAAGTTGGTTGTACTACGTCTGCACTCCGTCCTGCAGATCATATGCTTCAGCGATCAACATTTTTGTGACAAGGCACCGTCCTTGGCAGGAGGTCAGATAGCACTGCCGTGCAGTTCTCTGGTCTCCACGTGCTACTCCCATGTCGTATTGGGATGGGAACTTCAAGGCGAGGTGGAAGGTGGAGAATGAGGTCCGTAGAGCGTTGAGGGTCGGACTGCTGAGGATGGCGTTGTAGGAAGAAGGGCAACAGACCACGATGAAGTCTGCCATGGTCGTTGTCATAATATCGTTGTCTCCGATCAAAAGGGGAAGGATGATCCTCCCGATCGGCATGAGTGACTCCCCGGAGAAGCCCATAAGGGGAGTGTTGACAGGGGTGAGACGGTCTTTGTCAATGCCAGCTTCTTGAATGCATCTTCAAAGGGGACATCAGCTGAGCAACTTGTATCAACTAGGATGCACCGCACTTCAAAGTTGGTTACCTCAACTATGAGCACTAGGGCATCGTCATGTGGGGTTTGGACCCCCCGGAGGTCATCCTTGGTGAAGGTGATCGGGTCTTCCGGCCTCTTCTTATGTCTGCGGTTGTCGATCTCGAGCAACCATGCATACTTCTTGCACCTCGAGCTACTCTCTCCTCTGGCAGCGATCCCTCCCGATATCACATGAATAACGCAGGTTAGAGGAGCCCGGGGTGGTGGCCGAGCATTCTCTAGGCATGGCTCTTCTTGTGCTAGCTTCTCACTCTTATCGACGAATCCACCAAGGTACCCACGCCTAATCAGGCCCTCGATGTGGTTGCAAAGGTCAAAGCAGTTATCCATGTCGTGGCTATGGTTTGTGGAACTCGTAGTATTTGTTGCGGTTCCTCTTGTTGCTCAGTGTCTACATCTTTTCGGGCCACCGGACATAGCTACAGTCACGAATCTGCATAAGGACTTCAGACCACTGTGTGTTCAGTGGTTTTAGTAAGTCGGTGTGGGCATCCTTGGTCTGTGGTCAGGCCGGTGATCTTGCCTCTTATGGTCCCGATCCAACCTCTCTACCTTGTCCTCCTCCATGTCCCTTCTCTTCTTGTCAGGCCTTTCTTCCTCTTCTCTCTACTGTGCTTGGGCTTCTTCCGTGTTGATGTACTTTTGGGCATGTTTCATCAATGCGGCTATAGTCTGAGGAGGGTTCTTGGAGATGGAGAAGTTGAAGGGTGAAGGGTGGAGTTCGTGTTGTATGGCTATTATAGCCATAGATTGATTTAGGTTTTGTACCTGCAGTGCCTCAGTGTTGAATCTTGCCAAGTAGTCTTTGAGTGATTCTCCTTTTCTTTGCCACACCTGCATGAGGCTGGCCGAAGTCTTCTAATGCTTTTGGTTAGCTATGAACAACACTAGAAATTGGTTCTCCAGCTACTCCCATGATGCAATGGAGTGCAAGGGAAGGGATGAGTACCATGTCAATGCCGGTCCTTTGGGGGTGGAGACGAGAGCTTTGCACATCAACCCCTCAGATGCGCCATGTAGCATCAACTGGGCCTTGAGGGCTTCGAGGTTGTCACCAGGATTAGTGCTACCATCGTACTTGTTGAGTTGCGGTGCCCTCCATCCTACGAAGGGGAGCTCGTCTATCATCTCTTGGATGAAGGGTTGCTCTTTGACGGGCTAGCCGTCCAGTTGCATGGGCTGGTCTACAGGCGAAGCCGCACTCCTCTGCGCTTGGCTGCGCTCCAACTCAGTTAGACAATGTCAGAGCTCCCAGATCTTTGCGTCCCTGTTATTTGGGACCGCGATGTGCATGGTCTTTTCTTCCCTGGGCCATGCTGGTTGATCTTTAACTTAACTGGACTCGGTGACAGGGACCACCTGGGGTGCCCGTTTGCCAAGCCTTTCCTTGGCCGGGACACGTGTTGTCTGATGGGTCCTACTACAATTGTCAGGTTCGCGAGAATGGGCGAAGGAGAAGGACCTTCTCAGTGTGTCTTGCATTTCTTGATTGAACCACGCTCCCCTCTTGTCTGATCGGCATGTTTTGGGGTCCTCGGGGCAAGGATTGGCCTTCGTACGCGTCAGGACAACAGCAAGGACAGTCTGGGTGGGCGTTGCCGCAGACCCCAGTGACTGTATCATCGCCAAGATTTTGTCGACCTTTTCTTGCATTGCTTGGAATTGCTCGGGGTCGACTGTAGCTTGGGGTTGCTGGGTTTCATGGTGCGTGGAGCTGTGACAGCGAGATTCCCAAGATGGGGATTGACTGGTTGAACGCTCAGATTGGTTTCTTGGCATCTTGACTACTTCTTGAATGCGTGGTAAAGAAAAGATTTTTGGGAAGGCTTTTTGTGCGTTTCCCACAGACGGTGCCAATTTGATGCTACTCAATCCGAGGTGGTGCACGAACCGAGGTCACAATTAGATAGTCCTTGCCAACAGGGCGAAGTCGAGGTGGAAGGATGAAGATGCGCTCCAAGATCTATAATCAAGAAAGATGTCAGTGGCCCGAGGAGTTATCCCTGGGTAGATACTCCAATGCTCAAATCAGTAGAAGGTAGTGGGTGGCCGGGCTGAGCAGTTAGAGAATAGTGCTGGTCCGAGTAGAGTCACAACATGAGGAATTTTTATTGCTGTGCTTAATGCTTTAAAAAAATTGGCCAACCTTTTAAAGATTCGATGGTTTATGCATGACTAACTAAAGGATTGTTATGAATTAGATCCCTACGAAATAAAAATCGCATGTTAGACTATGATATGGAAAGATGATTAGCTCATGTGTGGGAGTCAAGGAAGCTTAGTGAGTCAAATCTCCTTCTAAGATTAGAGGCTTCCAAAGAACTTAATGCTTATTTTTCCTTTTGACAACCACTTAGAAATTTAATGGTAGAATTGGATTAATAAAGGATTAACATGATTTGAGAAAGTTTATTAATTAATTTAGGGAAATCCACCATCACATGCAAATAACTTTAACATACCTTTGGGTAATTTTGGTCTTGAGTTGAATTGAATAGGTAATTATATAACCTTGATTTAATGAAATCTAAACCCTAGCTGCATTCATTCATTGATTTAGTTTTTACTAAGTTTTAGATTTGCATTATTTCTTCTTAGTTTTTATTCACTTAATTGATTCATGAGTTCAATTTAGGCTAGTTTAAAATTGATTTGGTACTATGATCTAGTCTTTGTGGGGTCGACACTCATCACATCATTATACGCATACTTGACTAAGGTAAACTTGCCTGAATTAACTATGCATAAATTACACAACAAGTTTTTGGCACCGTTGTCAGGGAACTAGTTTATTGCATATCAAAACTACCTAAATTAGCCTTAGATTGAATATCTATTTGTTTTATTTTAGGATTCAAAATTTTATTCTATTTTAATTTTTGTTGGGTTTGACTTTATAATTTTTTTTCTTTTCTTTGTAGGTTCCTAGTGCATGACACACACTTGTGGTGGAGAATTAATACCCCTTGATCAAGAAATCGACAGAACTTTGAAAAAGCTAAAGAAGGAGAAAAAGAACAAGATGGCTCAAGTAGCCCAAAATAATCCAAGGACATTGAGCTCATACGCTATATCTACTATGGATGGTACTACATCAAGCATTAGGAAGCCTAATGTGCAAGCGAACAATTTTGAGATCAAGCCTGCAATTATTCAGATGATTCAGATGAGTGTGCAAATTTCTAGCCCCAATGAGAACCCTAACTCTCATATTGCTAATTTTCTTGAAATATGTGATACTTTTAAGCATAATGGAGTTAGTGATGATGCCATTAGACTTAGGTTGTTTCCTTTCTCCTTAAAGAATAAAGCAAAAGATTGGTTTAATTCTCTTCCTGCAGGTTCTATTACTACATGGGATGACTTGTCACAAAAGCTTTTATCTAAGTATTTTCTACCTGCTAAAACGGCTAAATTAAGGAATGTCACAACAAATTTTTCACAATTTGATAATGAAACCTTATGTGATTCGTGGGAGAGATTAAGGAACTGCTTAGGAAGTGTCCCCACCATGGTCTACCTGTTTGGATGCAAGTGCAAACTTTTTATAGTGGCATTAATCAATCTAATCGTTCAATGTTAGATGCAGCTGCAAGTGGTATCCTTATGAGGAAAACTCCCGAAGAAGCATATGAACTTTTGGAGGAGATGGCGGCCAATAGTTATCAATGGGGCAATGAGAGAACAAATAAAAAGAGAGTTGAAATTTATAATGTTGATTCTATCATTGCTTTATTGGCTCAACTTGCTACACTAAATAAGAAATTGGAAAGTTTGGGGGTTTCAGCTATGAGTGTTTCTTCTGTTCCCTTTCCTTCTTGTGAGCTTTGTAGGCAAGGGGGACACGCTAGTGTAGACTGTCAAGTAGAAAATCCTTTTTCTTCTTCTTCCAAACAAGCTAATTTTATTTCTTAAGGTGGCAATAGGTCCAATTTTAATCCCTACTCCAACACTTACAATCCAGGATGGAGAAGCCTTCCATATTTTTCTTAGAGTAATAATCAACAAAGAGCACCTCCTGGCTTTTAATAGCAACACCAACAAAATCCATAAGAAAAGAAGCCAAATTTAGAGGATATGATGGCAAAATTTATAAACAGTACGGAGGCAAGAATTCAAGGCTTGGAAACTCAAATTGGACAACTTGCTCAAGCAATTTCGGGAAGGCCACAAGGAGGATTACCTAGCAATTCCGAGAAGAATCCCAGGAAACAAGTAAAGGCCATTACTCTACGAAGTGGAAAAGAACTTGGAAAAGAAGAAAAAGATGATGAGCATGTAAATGAGGAAGAAAGCCGAGACCTTGAAGCCAAAAAATAAGACAATGAGTCATCAATGGAGAAAAATAGAAGTTCTTCTACTCTTAATTTAAAATCTTACAAACCTCCTCTTCCTTTCCTAAAAGATTTCTTAAGGCTAAATTGGATAAGCAATTTGCTAAATTTTTAGAGGTGTTTCAAAAGTTGCATAATAACATACATCTTCTTGATGATACTTCTCTGATGCCAAGTTATGCCAAATTCTTGAAGGAAATGATTTCAAACAAAAGAAAGTTATAGGAGTTTGAGATGGTAAAACTTAATGAGAAATGCTCGGCAATCCTACAAAATAAATTACCTCCAAAACTCAAGGATCCAGGGAGCGTTTTTATTCCGTGCATCATTGGTGAAATTAATTTTGATAAGGCTTTTGTGATCTTGGTGCAAGCATTAATTTGATGCCCTTTTCTGTCTTCAGAAAGCTTGGGTTTAAGGAGCCAACACTTACCACTGTTTATCTTCAATTGGCTGACAAAAGTATCAAATATCCAAGGGGAGTAGTGGAAGACGTTTTGGTAAAAGTAGATAAATTTATTTTTCCTATTCACTTCATTGTTTTGGACATGGAAGAAGATTATGATATGCCCCTACTTTTAGGGAGACATTTTCTTGCCACAGGAAGAGCTTTAATTGATGTTCAACAAGGAAAACTTAGCCTTAGAATTAATGATGAGGAAGTTATTTTTTAACGTGTTTAAAACTATGAAACATTCCAATGATGAAAAAGAAGTCTTAATGATAGATTACATTGATGATTTGGTAGATAGAAAATTTTATGCATTTAGGTTAGATGATCTCATGGAAAATTGCATTGCTAACTCTTTTGATGTGGAAGAACAAATTTTAGATGAGAAGCATAAGGATGCAATAAGCTATTTGGGAGAAAAGCAAAAAGGATTCGTGGCAAAAAGAGAAAAAATTTTGCCTGTGGATATTTGTTATTCTTCAAAAGCCAAACCATCAATTGAGAAGCCTCCTACTCTTGAACTTAAACATCTTCCTTCGCATTTAAAAAATGTTTATTTGGGAAATTCATCTACCTTACCTCTAATTATTTCTTCTTACTTGACAGGTCTTGAAGAAGAAAAGTTGATAATGGTGCTTAGGGAACACAAAAGGCTGATTAGATGGAGCATTGGCGACATTCAAGGAATAAACCCATCAGTTTGCATGCACAAAATCTTGATGGGAGAATGATTCAAGCCTATGGTGCAACCCCAAAGGAGGTTAAATCCTAATATGAAAGAGGTAGTAAAGAAAGAGGTGATAAAATGGTTTGATTCAGGTATTATCTTTCTTATCTCTGATTCTTCTTGGATAAGTCCTCTGCAAGTTGTGCCTAAAAAAGGTGGGACCACTGTGGTAAAAAATGAAAATAATGAATTAATCTTATCCTATCTTTTATCTAGTAATCTCAATCTCCTTTATCTTTCTACAATTATATCAGAAAATTAAATATGATAGGACTCTTTGCAGTTTGCTTATTCTTGTATTCGTATTGGGCTTCTTCAATGAATTGGGCTGTTGCAAGGCTTCTCTATGAACTGGGCTTCTGCTGCGAATTGGGTTTCTCTACGAATTTGCTCAGATTTTGGGCCCGATGTTGAATTTTATGCAGTCCGAATCTATCAAAACTCAAAACATAAAAGTTGTATAGTTTTTCATTATCTTTCTAGTGCATCTTGAATTATCTCAATCGGAGTCCGGATGGGAGAGTTATGCCCAGATTACTATGTGGCACTGAAACTGTGCAAAATTACCCGATTAGCCTTGTTTTTCTCCTGATGCCTTCTTTAATGCCCTGAATCGAAATACAAGCATAATGAGTCCAATTAAGTACTAATTAAGTATAAAAGACTGAATATTTAGGGATAAAAATATGATAATTTTTATTCTTATCAAATCCCCCCATACTTAAACCTTGCCCGTCTTCGGGCAAGATAAAATTCAAGCAAACACAAAACAAACAACTATCCTTCCAATCTTTAAACTCAACTCTCCTTCATCTTTCTCCACAAATATTCTAGGTTAACTATTGCAAACCGTTAAATCAACACAACCAAGTCATACATGACTCATTCATCAGTCAATCCAATTTTTGCTACTGCAAGCTAGGTAGTAAATCAGGGAAAACCTCTCTTTTTATTTTCTTTTTTTTTTTTTTCCGGGAGTGAGTGCATTTTATGCTCCGTCTCACTTTTGGATCACTCGGTCAGTAGGTACATTTTATGCTCTGTTCTACTGTTGAATTTTTTGGCTAGTAGGTGCATTTTATACTCCATCCTACTATTGAATTACTTGGTTGGTGGTGCATTTTATGCTCCATCCTACCAATTGTAGCAATGGTAAAACAACTACCCCATTTACTTAAACCTGAATTTAGGACTAGGTTAACTGGAAATGGCTTCAGATAAGTCATGTACTCCTTAATCGTACCTCATTACTAGGTTCACAAGAATTTTCTTAGAATATTGTTTCAATTGATTTGAAAAGAGTTGAGGTTTTGATATATATATATATATATATATATATATATATATATATATATTGAATAGATAAAATCCTATACTCTCCCCCCCCACACTTAGTTTACGTATTGTCTTCAATGTAAGGTAAAAAGAAAATGTGGAAATAACTTAACTATAAAAACAAGAAGAGAGAAAAAAAGAAAAACAAAGTTCCCTGTTTTTAATCATAAACCGGATCCTCCAGGTCTTGTAGTTGCAACTTCCGATGTTTTCCCCTCTCATCCATCATGGGTGGGTTTAAATCTGGAATAGGGGCCTGTACAATAGATGAGAGGAGTTTTGTGTGAGCTAGAGGTGTTTCAATGGAAAGTCGCAATTGCTTGGTAGAGGTCGGTCCATCCAATGGTAAAAATTTTCCTTGTCTTGGCTTGAACTCTTCTTGACCAGCCTCCAAATAGTTCAAAACCTCCTTAATTTCTTCATCCAAGTCCTGCACATTTTTACAAGAATTAAGAGTGCAGCTTTCTAAAGGATCATCTAATTTAGATGCGTTCATTTCAGTTGCCCAAACATCAATGCAATCGATTGCATATATTTCATGTTCAATTGTGTTGGGATATTTCATGGTTTTAAATACATTAAACAACACTTCTTCACCATTGATTCTAAGAGTAAGTAGACCTTTTTGCACATCAATTAAAGCCTTACCAGTAGCAAGAAAATGTTTCCCTAAAATCAAAGGCATTGTCCTATCTTCCTCCATATCCAGCACAATGAAGTCAGCAGGAATAATAAAATTGCCCACTTTGACTAAAACATCTTCTACTATTCCCCTAGGATATTTAATGCTTCTATCAGCTAATTGCAGGGTAATGGTAGTAGGTGTTAGTTCATGCAATCCAAGTTTTTCAAAAATAGAATATGGCATTAGATTTATACTGGCACCTAAATCACATAAAGCTTTCTCAAACTCAGTATCTCCTATGGTGCAAGGAATAGAAAAACTCCCTGGGTCCTTAAGCTTTGGGGGCAATTTATTTTGAAGAATTGCTGAGTACTTTAAGTTTAGTTTCACCATTTCGCATTCTTTCCATTTTCTTTTATTTGACATCACCTCTTTCAAGAATTTGGTATATTTTGGCATCTGCGACAATACATCAAGAAGAGAAATGTTAATATGTATTTTTCTAAACACCTCTAAAAATTTTTCAAATTGTTTATCCAAGTTAGTTTTCAAAACTCTTTTAGGGTAGGGGAGATGAAGTTTAATGGCATCTAAATTTAGTTTAGGTGTACTCCCTTCGATCTCCATTTATGAATCGGCTACCTCAACTTTTTGATCATCATCCTTGATCTCACCAATATTCTTTCCACTTCTTAAGGCAATGACATTCACATTCTCCCTTGGGTTCTTCTCTGTATTGTTAGGCAATCATCCCTTTATTCTTTCTGACAGCATGCTCACAATTTGCCCCACTTGAACTTCTAAGTTCTTAATAGATGCCTCTTGATTTAAGAATCTCTTTTCGTGATCTTGGAACTTTGTTTCAACAGTATTAATGAACTTAGAAATCATGTCCTCTAAATTTCCATTCTTCTCTTGCGGGGGCGGCTGTTGTTGAAATCCCATAGGTGCTTTTTGTTGGTTGTTATTCCATGAAAAATTCGGATGACTCCTCTACCCTAGATTGTATGTATTCGAATAAAGGTTAAAATTTGGCCTGCCACCATGAGAAACAAAATTAGCACTTTCATGTGAAGCAAAAGGATTACCTACCTGACAATCATAATTTATATGTCCCAATTGGCCACAAAGCATGGATTACAAAATGACATATTTATTGTTGCAACACTAAGATTGTCTAATTTTTTATTCAAAGTAGTAAGTTGAGCAGATAAAGCTGAAAAAGAATCTAGATGATGCACTCTCCTTCGATCAGCTCGGTCATTATTCCATTGGTAGCTATTTGATACCATCTCTTCCACTAGATCATAGGCTACCTCTGGAGTTTTCCTCATGATTGTGCCTCCTGCAGCTGCATTAATAATGGAGCGATTAGATGGAGTAATACCATTATAAAAAGTTTGAATTTGACGCCAAACATGATTCTATGGTGAGGACACTTCCTAAGCATCTCCTTAAATCGTTTCCACGCCTCATAGAATGATTCCCTCTCTAGTTGAACAAAAGTAGTGATATCATTGATCAATTTTGCTGTTTTAGAGGGAGGAAAATACTTGGCCAAAAATTTTTGAGTCAAGTTGTTCCAAGTAGTGATACTTCCTGCAGGGAGTGAGTTAAGCCAATCCTTAGATCTATCACGTAGTGAGAATGAAGAAATTCTAATCCTAATAGCATCATCGCTAACTCCATTATGCTTGAATGTGTCGCATATTTCCAGGAAGTTAACGATATGTGCATTAGGATCATCACTCGGCAACCCACTAAACTGAATACTCRTTTGGATCATTTGGATAATTGCAGGCTTGATCTCGAAATTATTGGCTTGAATCGTTGGCTTGCAAATGCTAGAAGTAGCCCCATCAATTGTTGGACAAGCATAGTCCAAAAGAGTTCGATTTGCTTCGTTTGCCATCTCTTCATCAACTTCTTCTACTGGTTCGCCTCCTTTAACCCTCTCTCTTTCTCTTTACTTTTGTTGGCTCTTTGCAGTATGCGAAGGGTTCTCTCTATTTCAGGGTCGAATTTTGCTAGTTCTTCGCCTCTAGTGCGTGTCATACACTAACTAATCTGAATACAACAAGAATTTGAACACATTAAGTAAAGAGTAAAATCCAAATTAACCAAGGTTAACAAGTTCTAATATTATTTTAGGATTAAATCCCCAATAATAGCGCCAAAAACTTGATAGCTATAATTATATAACCCTAGCAAGTGCACTAGTTATCAAGTAGTATAAAGATATCGTTCCCACGAGGATTTAACAAAATAAGTATTAGAACTATAGCTTCCCTAAATTATTTAGACAACCTAATTTTGGATCTAACAATAGGAACTACTGAAAATTAAAGATAGAAAAAGAAAAGAGACAAAAACAAAGGCAATCAATGACTGAACTAGCAACAATTTAACTGAAAGTTTAAGGACTATTAGTCCACCTAACATTTCCAATGAATATTAATTTATTAAATTAACCAAGATAATTTATTATTTTCATAAGCTGAAGTTTTTCCTAATTTATTTAATATTCCCTTCCAGGATATATCAAACCTACTTCTATCAAGTAACCCTTTGATTCCTCGATTAGAGTTGTCGAGATAGAAAGTGCGTTAAGTTCTATGAAAAACCTATATCATTAGATGGATCATGTATATATATTCCTATATACCATTCAATTCACACTATGAATTATTTAATCTATTATATGAATTCCCCTTCCGGTTCATTCACATAAACCAAATCAACTAAGAGGTGGCAAAGCTCCTAATTGCATTACGCATAATAACTCATAGACAATATGAAAATAAAAACAAATTGGTTGAATTAAATAAAAATCAATCAATGGTCGTGGTTAGGCTTTCCATAGCCCCAATTATAAATAAACTAGTTCATGATAAAGAAGATTAAATAAACAAGGTGTAAGAAAGAACTCATGAGGTCGCCCTTGAAGTTGAGATCGATGAGTTTGTCTTCTCCTTGCCGCCGCCTTCTTCTCCTCCTGGGTTGCTGACTGCTTCCTTGAAGCTCTCTTGGAGGACTTTTGACTATTCCCCAGATTGATTGATGCCTGGTGCTAGTCCGCCCCCCTCCCCCCCCTTTATATAGCTTTAGAAGGAGGGGTTGTTTCCAACTCCTTTTTGGAGTTCTTTCTCAAAAATAGAAAGTCATAATTCCTAATGATTAGTTTAGATCTAATCATATCCTATCTCTTATCTGGTAATCTCAATCTCCTTTATCTTTCTAGAATTACATCAAAAAATTAAATCTGATAGAACTCTTTGCAGTTTGCTTATTCTTGTATTTGTATTTGGCTTCTTCAACGAATTGGGCTGCTGCAAGGCCTCTCTGTGAGCTGGGCTTCTGCTGCGAATTGGGCGTCTCTAGGAATTTGCTTAGACTTTGGGCCCAATTTTGACTTTGATGCAGTCTGAATCTATCAAAACTCAAAACATGAAAGTTTTATAGTTTTTCCTTATCTTTCTAATGCATCTTAAATCATCTCAATCGGAGTCCGGATGTGAGAGTTATTCCCAGATTACTATGTGAAGCCGAAACTGTGCAAAATTACCCGATTAGCCTTGTTTTTCTCCTGATGCATTCTTTCATGCCCTGAATGGAAATACAAGTATAATGAGTACAATTAAGTACTAATTAAATATAAAAGACTGAATATTTAGGGATAAAAATATGATAATTTTTATTCTTATCATTTTTCTTTCAAGAACTTCATGAATGCTTTTTGTTTGTTTCTTGGGACATGTAAACAATCATGGGACTTCTCTCATTCTCAAACCTCTCCAACGGATTTTCTCTATACTCTTCTTGCTCACTTTGGAAGTTTCTTTGTATAGATTCTTGTCTGTCCTTTTGGTTGGGAGAGAAAAATTTCGGTTTATCTTACATAAGCCTTTATTGCAAAAATTTGGTATTGGAGAATCAATGGCTGTAGTTAGAGTCTTTCTTAGGTTGGGAAAATGAGTCTTAGAGGTTTACCAATAAGGAATGGACATTTCGAGTTAAAGTATCATCCTAATTTGCTATGGATTTGGGTAGAGCTTGCAATATAAGATAAAGCCCCAAAAAGGGTGAGACGTTATAGTCTTATGGTATTATTATAGGGGATCCCAATTTGAATGCTATAATTGATTAGAAATAGTTTGAGTTCGGGTCTCAGGATGGGTGGGTAAATGGTATCAGATTTGAGAGATTTTGGTATTGTTGGATTTAATATTTCATGTTCTACGTGCTTATAATTTTGGATTTTTGTCTTGATGTAAAATAAGGTTCCGGATCAAAATGATCCCGATCGGACAATCAGAATTAGTTTTGGTTTCGAGCCTTAAGATGAAGAGGTAAATGGTGTTGGAATTGTGTATTCTTAATATTGCCAGACTTGACATTTTGAGATGTAGTCTCCGTTTGTTTGTGATACAAACGTCGAACCGGGTATTTAAAATGTACCCTGATTCGCATTTGTGAGCGTTTGTTTGATATGTAAAAAAGTAATGATTATCATATTAAAAATGTATTTTCTGACACTTTTGTACTTTGAGAAGAGAGCATTACTATACCTATTTTTTGGATACAATTTTGTATTCTTTTGATAATTAACTTTTTGATCAAACTTAAGGCATCAGAGCATAAGATAGTTGGAGCATTTAATGATGACCCACACTTTGCACTGATTTCAAACAAACAAGATGAGTTCGAAAACAATTTAAAATGTGAACCATATTTGCATTCATGAACTGAAAAAAAGGTAAATATGCAGTGTACATATTTGCATTTGCATTGCAACCAAACACAACCTTATGTACCTATGGAGTTGGATTTTTGTCTTGATGTGAAATAAGGTTTACGATCAAAATGATATCGATCGGACAATCGAAATCAGTTCTGGATTCGGGTCTTGGAATTGGGTAATCCTAGTATCATCGGACTTGGATTTTTGGGATCTATATGTACATATGTTGTTGGATTTTTGTCTTGATGTGATATAAGGTTTAGGAATGACTCCGATTGGATGATCGAAGTCGGTTTTGACTTTGGGTCTTAAGATGAAGGGGTAAACGGTTTAGAATTGGGTGGCCTTAGTATCACCAGATTTGTAATTTTGGGCACTACATACCTATGGTGTTGGATTTTTGACTTAATGTTAGATATGGTTCATTATCAAAATGATCCCAACCAGGCGATTAGAATTGGTTCTGGCTTCGGGTCTTAAGATGAGGAGGTAAATAGTGTTGGAATTAGGTGATCTTTGTATCATCGGATTCAAAATTTTGGGTTCTACATATGTATGGTGTTGATTTTTTTTTTTTTTTAACTTGACATGTGATAATGTTTAGGATCAAAATTGTCCTAATTAGATGATTAGAATCGGTTTTGGCTTTAGGTCTTAAGGTGAAGTGGTAAACGGTGTCGGATTTGGGTGATCATGACATCGTTGGATTTGAAATTTTGGGCTCTATATACCCGTACTACCAGATTTCTAACTTGACATGTGGTAAGGTTTAGGATCAAAACGATCCCGATTAGATGACCGGAATCGGTTTCGGCTTCTCATCTTAAAATGAAGGGGTAAATGGTGTCGTATTTAGGTGATCTTGGTATTGTCGAATTTGGAATTTTGGGGTCTATGTACCTATGTTGTTGGATTTCTGACTTGATGTGAAAAGGTTTAGGATCAAAATGATCCTGATCGGACGATTAGAATTGATTCCAACTTCGGATCTTAAGATGAAGGGGTAAACTGTGTTAGATTTGAGTGATCTTGATATCATCAGACTTTAAATTTTGGGCTCTACATGCCTATGTTGCCAATTTTTTTTACTTGACATGAGATAACGTTTAGGATGAAAATGATCTTGATTGGATGATCAAAATTAGTTTCGGTTCTGGATCTTAAGATGAAGGGATAAACGTTGTCGAATTTGGATGATTTTGGTATCATTGGATTTAGAATTTCAGGCTCTACATACCTGTTGGTTTGATTGGGTTACTTTGATGGTTTGAAGCAAAAATCCAAAAAAAACAATACCCTTAGATCAACTGAGAGGTTGGCTGATGTATTGCTTGAAGATCAAAATATTGTATAGAGATACATAAAGACTAAAGGGTGCAAAAATAGGGTGTCTACAAAACCGATGCTCAAACTTGGAATCCACCCCTTTCTTCCCTTCTTCTTCTTCTTCTTCTTTTAATAAGGGAAAAATTGATATTTTTGGTTGATTCTAATTTCAGCTTCTAGTTGAACCAAATAGTAACAATTAGAATCCGATTCTAATTCCTTACTAAACCAAACATGCATTATGAATTGGTGATTCAAATTCCAATTTTGATCCTGCATACGAACCAAATTAACCTTATATGTATTCAATATATTTTACATAAAATTCATAGGCCTAGAATGAGGCCCTACCTGGCCGTACCATGATCACTCCTAGAATGAAGGTAGGAGGAAGGTTATTTGTTTGAGAGTAATGAAGTAAAAAGCAAGATAATGTGGTCCCCGCTTTATATGAAAGAGAATCGAAGTAAGACCATAGGTGGAATTTGGTGAATTTTACATCCACAACAAGTTAGTGTAAATGAGACAAAAATTACAAATTTTGCATCTAGTGAAAATCATAATTACAATCATAAGCAAAACTCAACTTGATACAATTTTTGTATCTGGTTCAGATTTGCACTACTACAACCAAATGTAGTCTTAATCACAATGATGCGGCCCCACTTTATATGAAAGAGAATTGAGTAAAGAGGAAGGTGGTGGAAATTTTGTATCAGTTCTCAAGGCTCAGTTTGGAAAGAGTACAAATACAAACATGTACATTGTAAATAAATACAAAATAATACAAAATGCAAGATTTTGCACTCTACATATTTGTATTTGTTCTCCTTTGAAACTGAGCCTAAGTTGCAAAATTTGCATTGCAAGTGATGAGAAAAAAGACAAAGTACAAAATTTATATCATATAAGAGTTTAAATCATAGGCACTGATTGACGAGAGTGAAATGCAGTTTAATGCATATCAACATTTGTGCATTCTAGATTAGTTTTATAGTCATTTGACAAGAATGCGTTTATGTATTGAAAATCATAGTTTTCATGAATTCCAATACATGTTTACACTAAAAAATGAGAGCAAAGGTCACAAGCAAAAAATGGTTTTTCAATGTAAAAAATGGTGTCAAACTATACCAACTTTGCATTTTTATGAATTGGCATATTTGTATTTCTATTGAACAATTTTGTATTTGCACTATTGTCAAATTAAGCCAAAGTTACAAACAAACAGATGCAAAACTCAATTGGATGCAACATTTGTATCTGATTTAAATTTGTACTGCCACCAAACACAACCTCAATCTCATTCCCGTAAGCCACCATTATGTCCACTTTAATGAACCCATTGATCTTTTTGTTAACATCCCATTGAAAACTTGGAACTATAAATGTAAGTAGGGATGGTGATTTCTACCCTAACTGGTGGGTACCCGTCAACGCGCCTACCTCAACAAGATAGGATTTTTTGTATGAAGGATGGGTTTGAGATTCCACAACCCATATGGGTATAGATAGGGTATGGTATTAGGCTAAACCTAACCCACATATTGTTGAAAAGCATATAAATATTATGTAATAGGTGTTGAATTTAATAATACTTTGAATTTTATGTTAAGGATTATTGATAGCTTATGTGTTTTTACATGTCTTAATCAAATAATTGTAAATTATATTGTTCATTTGTGTTATTTTACTTATTTATCACTTATATATAACAAGAAATAATAGTAAATTAGATGCGAGTTCTAAACCCAATCCACCCCTAATGCAGAAAGGGTAGGGTCGGGGAGGGTTTTGCATTTTCATGTGTGGAGAGGGTCTGGATTCTCAAAACCCTTCCTAAACCCGCCCCATTTGCCATCCCTAAATGTAAGGCCATTCGAGCCTTAATTTTAGAAGCTTGATCATGGCATGTGATTGGCTTTGAATGTTGATCTTATTCCAACTGAACAAGATTCACCTAATGCCCATTTGGGAGGGCTTTCATGCACTTGATTCAGCCCCCTACTAGATTCAGACCCTTCCAATCAGGTTCATACTAGATTTAGACTGCTTTTAAAACATAGGGTGAAAAATAAATTGAATTACATAAGAAATCAATAAAAAAACTACCACATCAGCAAAATTATATATATATTGTTGGAGAAGATGGGGTCACTGTAACTTTGGAAGAGAAGCTCTGAGGCGCGTTTGAAGACATTGTCTTTAGAATGTTATTTGCCCCCACTCAGTTTTACTGAGTTTGCTGTTGGGTTACAGGCAAATTCGTTCCCAGGATACAACAGAGCCTTGGGTGAGAATCTGCAACCAGCAAAGTTGAAGAGTCTCCAAAGAAACCTTCTGTGAGACTGTAGCAGACCGGACTGAGAGAGAGAGAGAGAGAGAGTGAATTTTGAAATTGTGTGTTTTGGAGTCTGATGCATGCTCCTGAAAAAATTTGTAAAGAGGTATGAAGAAAAGGTAGGTGCTGGTTTAGAGAAGGCACCTTGAACAGTCACAATTTCAATCATTGTGACTGTTTAAAGAGTAGTTAACAGTTGGTGACTGTTAACTTTGAATTGTGCCTCTTGATCACACCCGATCGAATCGTGACCGTTGATCTCATCAACGGTGATCAACGGTGATCAACGCACCAAAACCAGAGCCACCCATCGTGAGCAATGCGGGTGCGTGCGCATTGCGCGGTATCGAATCCCCATACTCTCCTCTACTAATTCTAAGGAGTGTAAATCAGCTTCTATTGAAATACTGAAAACAAAACTTATAATTTTCCAATGTGGGACAAGTTCAAAACTGGGTTTTGTAAGAGAAAAACTGATTTTTTCAATCAAGTGTACAGGTGCAATTTTTCATGTAATAGATCAATCAAACCCATTGGATTTAATCTCTCATGAGATTAAAATCCAACAATCCCCCACATTGATTGATCAATTACATAGTTCTCTTTCAATCCAAACTACTATGACACAATTATGCATACAAAAGGTGTTTATCAACTTAAACCTCTTGTTAGTATAGTTATCTCAGAGCTTTATCAAAGTTATTGGTGGTAAGACCTTAAACCAGTTACTCTCAAGACAGACCGGAGACACCTATACTCACAAAAATGTTCAGTCTCTGCAAGAGTTTCAAGTTTTGCCTAGCACTGTTATGGTCATGTGCTTCTTTCCTGGTTTCATGAACAATCCCAAGAGCAAACCCAAACCCTCATGAGATGCGGCACCACTTCTATGTTCACATAGGTGAAGTTCCACTATGTGCTCCGTTATTTGACACATTTCAGAACTTCATTAAGAGTTTATCTCAACCTCTCATCATAACAGACAACACTGTTTATGTTGTGATGGGAAATTTCTCAATGTCAGTGCTAACAGTCACATTGTTGTAACTTGTTGTTACCCATTAAACCCAATACTGATGGTTTTCAGTTCAGGTTAGGTTACCATTACAGGTGAGTAAGTAAAGGGTTTTAATCCCATCTCTTTGGTTGTCATTCTTACCAATTCTCTGGCCAAGCCCTTGGTAAGAGGATCAGCCAAATTTTTACTTGACATCACATAGGTTATAGTGATGACTCCATCTTGAATCAGTTGCCTAACAAATTCATGTCTCAGATTTATATGTAAATGGTAGGCTGTTAGGAGTGCTTCCCCCCATAGGTTTAAGGGTGCATTAGCTTTTAACAACATGCAATTTATCATTTTTGTAAGTGTTCTATTTTTCCTTTTAGCCAGGCCATTCTGTTGAAGGGTATAGGGAGCAGAACATTGATGTATTATTCCAAATTCTTCACAGAAAGAATTAAACTCTTTTTTAAAGTATTCAGCACCCCTATCACTTCTAAGGATTTTAATTTTCTTTTCTAGTTGATTTTCAACTTCAGTCATATATAGTTTAAACATAAAGAGAAAGAATCAACAATATAAGCAATTCTCTCAACACTAGGGAAAGGTTTCTTAGCCATTTTAGATTTTACACATATTTCACATTTTTCAGTTGATTCATTGTTGTAAGCAATTATACCTAGTTTKCTCATGTTYTTTATGGATTTAAAATTCAAGTGTGCTAATCTATCATGCCATAAAGAGAAAGAATCAACAATATAAGCAGAAACTTTTCCTTCATTAATACTTAATTTGAATATACCATTACA